>JAFELO010003537.1:143720-192367 GCA_017140195.1 Eumaeus atala
GGGGGGGGGTGAGAGGAGGGCAAATTATGGGCATGGTAATTATGCGCGATCATATAAAAGACCTGTATGCTTGTTTTCCCTGTATACTGTAAAAAAATGCGTAGGTTCAACAAAGGGTTTATAATCTATCGAGCAGTTTTTCCCTTTCCTCAGCTCGCATGAAAGTATTATCTGGCAACAAACTCGATACCTTCAGGCTATTTCGTAACAAGAAAATATGAGGAAAAAAATATGTACCATGAATAAATAATGAGATTTACTTCGACCATTTCATTTCATATCCAAAGGGCAAAAACTGGACCCTACTACAAAGATCCCACCGTTCGTACATCCCTCTGTCCGTCTGTCCATCTATCTGTTTATATGTCACCAGGCTGGACCCCGTGAATCGTTATAGCTAGACAGTTGTTAGTTTGTACAGATGATGTATTTATTTTGCCGTAACTATAGCATATATTCGAAACATAATGAAATCGTTATTTATGGGAAATACTAACCAGCCGTTCTGAGATTAGCGCGTTCCATGTTACATTCGAACAAAAATTACTTTAGTTTCAATATGTTATATATATTAGTAGGTATAAATTTTAAGGTATTATGTAGCAAATTCGTTGCATTTAATGTACCTAAAAATAATATTGTTCAAAGGCTGCACCAACCTTACATAGGGTTACGTAACTGGCAATTCTTCTAAACAAACTGCAGAATCACGTGTGGCGTAATTTTCCACCGCTCCCGCTAGAAATTGTGGATCTACAGTGGAAATACACGTACTACTAACGCGAAATAATGGCATATAACAAGAAATGTGAAATACATACGGTTTTAGTAAAAGGTGCCGTTTTTGTTAAATCGGGTGGACACGACAATCAGATTACTTCTCGCACACGATGTATGACAGTTTTAGCGTTTCATGTGGTGTGTGAGTTTCCGGTAGTTCTACTGATGGGAACTTGAATGAGGGCAACGCGTCTTAACAACCTTTAAGGTTACCGAATGTTTCTTTCTAGCGGGCGTTTGTTTTGTTTTTTTGTGCTAATGTTCTCCTACATACTGTAATGCTGTTTGTATTCTTTGATTACGACAATTAATAGATGAAACCTTTTTGCTGATGCCTGCCGCTCATAAACTTGTCACCCAAGGCCCCGCTTGCACCAGAGATTAATTGTCGCGCGTTAAAAAACCCATTGAAATGGAACATAGGGATGCCCACACATCTGTTCACAAGGAGGCGTATAAAAGCGCCGGCGTGAACAGATGTACGGCTCTTTAAACGCGTCGATTTTTTTCCGCTCGTGCGAGCGCGTAGTTAACGTTTAGCATCCCATACATTCAATGGGACGGTAAATAATGGTGTGTAACATATAACCATCGTCAGTATATTGAATACCATTACCGAAAACAATAATTGAAAATATAACCAGTGATTTCTGAGTTTAGCGCGTTAAACTATAGAAACTCTTCAGCTTTAAAATATTAGCATATGTATGTAGATGCTTAAGTACATCAATGAAACCATTTAATTACATCCTTAGCAATCTCGGCCGAGCCGAATTTTGACTACAGAATGAGATGAATCTCTAACAAGAAGAGTCTATGAGGGCTATAAAACTTTTGCTTACGACAAACTCGATACCATAAGGGAAACTTCGAGCGATCTTCCACCAGCTCTTTAGTTCTTATAAGAGGGGTGCAATGAGCACCCCCCCCCCTCGGTTCAATTGGCTTCGCCTGGATTCACCCCAGGCTACTGAGCCCCACCGCCACGACAATGCCATTGAACCATGGTGGGAATATTATTTTATGCTTAATCTAAAACCTTATGATGTGGAAACCTGAATGAATGTTATTTTATTATAGTCTATTTATTCTAATAATTGAATTACAATCCGTGTGTTTTCAATCGTCCAAAAATCGCCGGTGTAATTCTAGGAAATTCAATTTAAAATCACTCGAAGCGGCCAGTTTGGGATGTATCATGGACCGAACGAATAATTGCTATTTCCTTGCAGGTCCAGTCAAAAATCTCACGAGATACCTGCCAACGGAACCGATACATATCCAATTTACTGACAACCGACGTTATTGGATGCGGGGAAAATGGCCATTCTTTTAATTTTGCAGCGATTAATTTTTATCCCTTTGCCCCAGAAGGGTTTTAAGATTTTCGAGTTTGTGTAGATAATTTAATGTCAATGACGTGACTACCGCATGGGCTCTGTATCGTCTGTGGTTGTACATGCTCACCACTAAACACATTCGACCATGGGCGATTGATAACGGGTTTGAATCCCGGGTCAGACCAAACAAAAAGTGTTATTTTTAAATTCCTAATAACAGCTCAGAGTCACAAACACCTAAGTGCGTTCGCTCCACACAGGCTTAATGATTTTCAAGTTTGTGAAGGTATGTCGATATAAATGACGTGACAGTCACATGGGCTATGTGTCTTCTGTGGCTGAACACACCGCTTAATATGTTTAGGCACAGACGAGAGGTTCCGGGCTCGAATCCCTCGTGCTTTAAACCGGTAGTTGGCTTTTGGGTCGGAAGTACACACAGGAACACTACACTGTGGAACTTATCCAGGTCTTGTGAGTGGTCTTTAAAGAGTTTCCCTAATGTAAATTAAAAATGAGAATGATTTAATAGCTCGTAACTATTCACAACCCTACCTTTCGCCATAAGGTAGTGACATGAAACGGCAGTTATTGTCTCATGTCATGTTATGATTTTATTATATTTATATGCATAGTGTATGACACTACATCTTACTATGCAACGGAATTGGGCCGGCACGACCGGGGAGGCATCTCTCGCTTACATAATACAGAAGTAAAGTGACATCTTCAGTGTCAGGTCTCGTGTGGTTTATGAGTAGTTGGTGGCCCATTTGTTTGTAATTATGTGGATGTTCATGGGCGTCGGTAGTCGTAAAAGGCTCCAATTTCTCGTTTGCCCCCCTATTTATTTTAAAAACAAAAACCCAACTTGATGACAATTTTACCACCTCCGGGGTATAACCCTGTGGACAAAAAGAATATTTAGGAAATCTGTAAACAAGTGAGAACTTAATCGCAAAAAAAAACATTTTTAATCAGGTTATAATAAGGTTTATGCCGACTGCAAAATTTTACAGCCACCACGTTGATTAACTTTTGTAAATCAATGAGCCTCCATAGAAAAAAATATGTATTTTTGTTTATTTATTTATACTATAAGGTGCCAATGAGCAATCTGAGCCCTTTTACGCCGACGCCTATGAACATCTGTTTCTTTACTGCCATCCATTCCGTCTTCCACCAATGGGCCTGCCGCTGGAAACGTGACACCGAGGATGTCACTTTAGGCCGGTATCATGTACTTGCAGACGATTCTTTGCAATATGGACGTGAATAATGCTTTGATATAATACAATAGTCTGAATTTACGAGCGGTACATTTCGAAGCCACAATGATGTACCATGATATCCAACCAAAACATTGTCGAAAATATTTCACAGTTATAAAACAATGTTTTTTTCGAGCAATAAGCATTCGTAGCCATTCAGGGAGTAGAGACGCCCATAAACATCCACAACGTACAGATGAATTGCTTCTTTCATTCCATTCGCCAAGGGCTACCGGCTACAGAAAACTAACGAAAGCGACAGCGCAGCCATCAACAAGTGAGATGTCCTGGCACAATGTGGCTACAAAGCAGCACGTCTTACTCTTGGCGTTCATTGAAAGAGGCGTATGTCCAGCAGTGGACCCGTAAGGGCTCATAATGGTGATGATGATGAAAGAAGAAGACTCTTGGTAAAAGTTGTAATACTTTTCTTTAAATAACAAAAAATACTTTTCTTTAAATAAACAGCGTTAAAATTGTTTAATATCTTTGGATCATCTCTCTCTAATCTCGTATATTACTTAGATACTTTTAATACTCTTCGTTACACCGGAGCTACCTTTCAATAGGTTGGCAAAATTATGACGTCAATCCTGCAAATGGCTTTTAAATAAGGCTTGATGAAACGCAGCTGCGCCGGTGGCATTGAATTAAATCTTGAATGGTTTCGCGGGAAAAAATTGAATATCCCACCCTCTTGATTAATATGGGGGTTCGACTTCTTTCATTAATAAAAATCGTTACAGAGCGCTTGTAGGTCGTATTCCAATAATAAAATAATGTTGTGCTATTTCTTAGTGCGAGTATAATATTGGTTGCGACGTTTTGACGTATTGAATTTCGCATTACACGGTATAAGCATCGCACATTCCTACGCATATTGAATACAATTTTTTTGTTTGATAATACATCATAATCATCGTTATAAGCCCTTATCAATCCTATGTTGGTTTATACTGTAAATGAATGCCAGGACGACCAAATGATGTATTCGCTCTAATAGTGTACACTATTGTCACAGTTATTTTTTAAGTGTTTCCTTAGCTATTGTCATCATCAATCATTGTACTCTTCGGACTATATGCATAAGCGGGAATGAGTTTGAAAAAGTTTCAATCAAGAATCAACATCAATTTAAGGTATACAGATATGTACAAAGCTAGGGTATATTATGAGATACTAAAGGAAAAAAATAGTAATAAAACCTTAAAAAAGTGGACCTGTACACTAAATATTTTTCTATATATAAAAAAATGAGAGATGTCAAGGGTGGAACGAAGTTTCATAAAATTTTTCATTATTGTTTATATTTTATATTATTTTCTATTATTTTATTATATATTACATGCCAAAACGTGTATAAACTTTTGTTTATTTTTATTTATTCATTTATTTGGTTTCAAGAAATACAGAATATAGATACATAATATATAATATATAATACATAGTGTGTGTGTGTGTGATTGTGTGCGTGTGTGTGTATGTATATATGCATACGCGCGTGTGCGTCTGTAACTTAGCTCGCGTGCATGTGCATGAGTATGTGTGCGTGAGCGTAGTGTGTGTCTTACTCAGAATGTTACTACCTTTCTGCAGGAGTAACGTGTTTTACTGATTATTTCCAGTTCTGGTTTATTTTAGCGTAGAAATAAGGTCACATAAAAGCATAGATTCGTTGAGCCTACAGTTTTTTGTTTTTCCACTTTGGTCTCCGTTACGTACGTTCTGCACCTTGCAGATGCCGAGGGCGCCGTAAATAAAATTTTATAATAGTTGACACGATGTATAACTATCGGACAGAGAATATTTTGGACTCGTCATATAATTGACATTAGCCTGTTCTTATACATTGTTTTTAAAATTGTTCTTTGGGCACGCACTGAAGAAATGGGGAGGGATTTATTTGCTGCTCCCTGTGTAGGGATACAATAACCAAATATTGGCCGAACTAGGGGAAGGCAGATCATCCTAAGCATCGAAGTATCGGCCGGAGAGGCACAAGCCTCTTCAAGGTAAAAAGGAGTTTCCCAACCTAACCACTGACGGTCCTGATTTGTTTCTGCATCGTTTGGTGCTGGTCCATCGTAACTCCGAGATACTTACAATACTCAGATCTTTTAAGAACTGTGCATGGATATTAGGTATTTTCATTTGTGTGCATTTTTATAATATGACGTTCAGGAGCAGATGATCTTCTAGACACACTGAAGTTAAGCACCTTGGTTTTCTCTACATCGACTGTAAGCTGGTTGAGTTGTAGTCATAGCTCTGCCTTTTGAATTCCATACTCTGTAGCTTGGTAAGTTTTTTCCCAGGTTTTCCTGTGGCAGATGATATCAGTGTCATCAGCATAGACAAATATTATTGTTTTCTATAACTACAGTGAAAATAAACTATTTATATGACTAAAAAAATATCGTCAGCCTGAGGATACTACCCTGGGGCACCGCATAATCATCAATTGTAGCTAAAGGGCCTTGAAAGTTCTCCAAATTGATTTTTTGCTTGCGGTTTGTAAAATATGAAAAGAACCAGTCCAAAGCAGTACCCTGATACCTATTAGATAAAGTTATCTTATGAGTATCTTCCTTGATACCGCGTCAAATGCTTTAGTCAGGTCAACGGAAACCCCAGTACACTTTTCTCCTTCATATGGACTAGAAGTTACAAAGTCCACTAGTCCTATAACAACGTCTTTCGCTGACATGCCATTGCGAAAGCCGTATTGGTTTGGAGAGAGTGTCTTGTTTGTCTAACTATTTTCTCAAATATTTTGAGAGTGATGTTAGAAACGAGATAAGGAATTAATTTAAAGCCATTGTAGAATCATTTGGTTTATAAGTACACCGGATGAGAGGCTCAAGTTACATACAAATGTAATCGGGGCCAGATGCCACTTTTGTCCAAGTTTAATGAACTATTATGTATATTATTCCTTACGGCAGTATAGTTTGCACAGGTATAGCGTGCACACAACGAAATTGGCCCGGAACGACCGGGGAGCTGCCTCTCACCCACATAATACCGCCGTGTAGTGACACCTTCAGTGTCGCGTTTCATGCGATTTGTGAATAGCCATTGGCTCATTGACAGGGGGGAGGCTAATGCATCGGCATATTAATTATATGGACGTTCATGGACGTCGGTAATCGTAGAAAGGCTCCTCCTATTCTATATATCAAAAGTATTATCCAGATTTTGTAATATGATATAGCAATAATTTCTGTAATTTTTGTGCTTTTGTTGTGTGTTTTGTAATATGTTGTCTTTGTTTATTATTTAACATCCAAATTTAATTCATTGATCCCTTTTTCGTGTACAGTTTAATAAATTTTCTGTCCATGGTTTTTCAATCTGTTTGCAGTTTAGATAGTAATAAAGAGAGGAAACAGTAGAAATGTGAAGTAAAAATGTGTGTGTCTGTCTGTTTGAACACGCTAGTGTTATTAATGGTACTTCGACTAAAGTCTGTAGGTATACCGATGGCCTAGCACTTCGAAGAAAATCTGAATATCGATGGCGTAGCATTTGTCCCGTCTGAGAAGTTCGTAGCACATGTTATACATGACGTAGCATTAACAATTCACTACCTAATTTGATCTAGTAGCAAACTCATACTATATTTTATTCAGTACTATGAACAATTCATGCCTTAGTTTCATCCGCTCGTTCAATATTCGTTTATATGAGTACTGGCTTCGTGTCGTAAGAGCCGTTATCACTAACTACTACACTACAAATACAAGCCACTACAACTTGTATATATGCTCATATTATAGACTACCCTACCCACTCGTGTAGTATGGCAATCCATCGTCAGATACTGTTAGAGGAAACAGTGAATTTTGTGCATGATCGTAGTGTAATAAAGATAACATTTTATTACGTAGCTTCCAATTCTAAGCGGCATATCGAGAAAACATACTTAGTTTTAAGTAAGACAAAGTCAGGGCAGATCCGCCCTGACTATGTATTTGAATAACTGGGGCCAGATTGCCAACTTAAAAAATTATGCACTAAAACTTACCTAGAGAATCGTACAACCCATTGCAGTATTGGTGAAAGTTGCATTAAATTCCTTTAAAGCATGTCAAAAGCTTTAAAATCCATTATTTACAGACAGACAGCTTTATGAAAGGTAACTCCCCTGTCGTGCCGGTCCATACCGTTGCAATGCAAAATGACACTATCTCTTGACTTTGTTTTACAGTTTCATATTAGCAAAATTTCAGCCACGGTGGCCAACTCTATATAGAATAGCCAATCACGCAGAACATACTTTAGTGCATAAGTGTGTACGCAGGCACACGTACACTCATTCTGCAATTCCGAAGGAAGGGCAATCCATCATGAGCGGAGAGAAATTAACTACAGAACCGACAGCTTAACGTACTCTCCGAAATACGGGGATGTAACACAGCTAACTTCCTAACTTCAAACTGTTAATAGTTTTTCAAAAATCCCCATTACACTTTGGTGCGTACCGAGACGCGAACCCGGGACATCACGGCTGTGGTTGAACATGCTTCACTGGACCACGAGGCAGTAGAGGCGCTTTATAATAAGTAAAGATTTTACAAAAAATGAAATAAGTATCCGAATGTAGATAGCAATACATGAATTAGGCTTGAAGTTGACGAAACTATTCTCTCGACGTTAGCTAATTCGACATGTGACGTCACAATTTAATTGTGTAATTAATTGTGGTGGGTGATTCTAGCATACTAACAGAAGGGCGGGCTCCGTCCGGAGACTGTTACGACCTTGATGAAACACATGTGGTCTGGGTCAACATTTAGATGCATTGCAACTAGACTCTTAAAGGGCTCACTAGCTATGCAGGCCTTGTAAAGTGGTAGCTATGCCGCCGCCACTCGTGGGGTTTGTGAGTAGTCAGTGGTCAATTGAATGGAAGTAGGAAGAAGTTCAAAGCATCTGCATGAAAATTATGTGGATGTATGTCTACAGACATCGGTCCAGGCTCCAACATTCCTCTATATTTTAAAATGTAGGTAGGGTATGGTATTGCCTCTTTGCAGTAACTCACTGACTCTCATTCACACTTTCTCACTAAGTCTCACTCATTCTGAGTCACTTTCACTCGCTCTCACTCACTCAATCACTCACTCTAACTCACCCACTCTCATATACTCCTCTCACAAAATCATCATCATCATCATCCGGATGACGTCCAGTGCTGGACATAGGCTTCCCCACAGAGCACTACAGGTCACGTTCAAGAGTCTCACCAAGTCGTCAGTCCACCAGGTAAGACGCCGCCCCATACACCGTCCTCCAGTGCGGGGCCGCCGCTCGTGTACCTTTCTTCCCCAACAGTTATCGGTTCTGTGAGCAATGTGGCCTGCCCATTGCCACATCTGCTTACTCGTTCCGTGACCTATGTCGTACCCTTTACCCTGGTTCTCATACGGATTTCCGAATTTCGGACTACATCTCGCAGCTCTTTCCATAGTGCGCCAAGTGTATCTGAGCCTGTTTAATATGCCCTCATTTTGCGGCCAAGTCTCGGTTCCATATGGCGTTAACAGCAACATACGCTGATGGAATATTTTCGACAAAAGACACTGTGGTATTTAGGACGGAAAGATCTTCTTAAGCTTTCCGAAGGTTCCCCATCAGAGTTGGATTCGGTGATCGATCTCTTTCTTGAAGTTGGATTCGCCATTACTTTTTGTAGCCCACAAATGCTGGCCATATTACACTGTTCCATTTTTTGTATAATCTGGCGTAGTGTGCGGATGTAATCTACGGTACTAAAGCCTTTACGGAAACCGGCTTGTTCGTGAGGTTGGAAGTCGACGTGAAACGGTTTGTGGTGACCCTCAAAAATCACTTGTAAACGTGGCTCAGAAATGATCTAGGTATGCATTCTCTTCAATAAGGTTTCATCACCTTTTTTGAGGAACGGAACCACCATATTCCTGGTTCATGCTTCTGGAACAGCACCTTCGAGAATTACCAAATAATATAGCTTCTGGAGGACTTTAAGTATCGGCATGCTCGCTCTCAGAAGCTCAGCTGTAATTTCATCCTCCCCGGGTGCCTTACACAATACCAAATTTCTTAAAAGATGCAGAAATGATGATAAAACTTATTAGAATAAAACAATATTAGACCCTTTTCGCTAGTGCAAAACCGCGTGACATTAATTAGGTTGCTACAGGATGCCTAATTATTCTGATGCAAAAACAAGCGGCAAGCATTGCTTAGAACGAGACTTACCGCAACACCCAACTTACTGCTGAAACCTCATAAATTGCTCGTGAATAGCTCCATCCAGTGACATCTTTTGTAATATTTTATAAACTCTTAAAACCTTTGTTTGTTTGAACGCTAATCTCTGGAATTCCAAGTAGAATATTTTTTGTATGGTAGCTACATCCACGAATAAGTTTATAGCCTCTTTTTCTATATATTATATTCTATATATATTTTTTCTATATAAAGGATATATTCATGAGTAAGCTTTTCGTTCGTGTGAACGCTAATTTCTGGAAAAAATAATGTTATTCTTTGGGGTGATAACTACACTACGAGGAAACTTATATAAAAAGACTAGGATATGTAACATTATTCTAGGCTATGTAACATTATGCTATGACAAAAATGATGGAGTTGTTCGTGAGTAAGGCTTATTGACACCACGACTCGTATATTTAAGATTTATGACTTTTTGTTTGGTTAGATTTTTCGGTAGTTCGTTAATTCCATTTTGTGCCTTTTCTTATCTTCCGTCGGAGAGTATGCTGAGGAATTTGAGACTTATTATCCAAGCTATTTTGTGCCCCTAAATTAAGTAACAGCAAGTCCGTATATACGAGTGCTTATCAATTAATTATGATTGTAAAAGCACCTAGTGCAAAGGTAGGTCCACCTTCGGCGGCTGATAAAGTCTGATATTAAGGTATTAGTTGTTTCAATAAAGAAATTAATTATAAATGGTAGACATGTACTCTCAATGACACAAGCAGATGGTGGTAACAACAAAAACATTAAATATATTTGAGGGTAGCCGGTGTTAAGAATTTTTATTTATTGCTCACGCATTCATCATGATAGACATAGTGAGATATGATATATTAACCAATGGTCAATGCACAATTTTTGCGTTACTATAATTTGTATTTTGTAAGTTAATATTGAAGACCCTTTCATCCAGCAATAAACAAAATCACTTAACAACGAAAACAGTGTAAGAATTTCGCAGATTGAAAAACCATAAATAATAACGTTTGGATAGCGTTTTGAACTCAACACTAGAGTGTTGAGTTCAAAACGCTCTTCCACTACACATAACAAAGCAAAAAAGCAAATGTTTCCTCTTTATAATATTAGTATGAATAAGGAGGAAATATAGTAAAGTTACGAAATCATCGTTAACAAATTTGTTTTATACAAACATTTGTGCAAAAATTAAAAAACGCTTCGCTCGAAATGAAATCGGAGTGCATTAATGTGATTATATTGTATAAAATAAATTAATTTTCAAAAAATTGCGAACGTTATGGTTTTCCATTATGGTCCACTGTACAACCGTGCTCCAAAATGCTCGGTGAAATGAAAAAAAAATCTCTTTCACACGTGGAATTATAAATTGAATATTGAATTTTTTTATTTATTCGAATAATCTTTGATCATTGTAAAAATTACGAGCATCATAACATTGATAATTCAGTGAAAAATATATAAAATGTGGGTGCAATTTCACACATCGACTTCGAAACTGAACACTTAAAATTGTGATCCTTAGGAACAGCCATCTTTGATCATTTTAATAATATCAAAAGTTAAATAGCAAACGCTTCAAAGCCCGGAGGCACTAATAAAATTTTACGTGTCGTACGTACGGAGTTTCGTGACTTTACTTCAAATTTATTGTCCAAACTTTTTCACACGATCCATTCGTTAATCTCGGGGCCGCCTTACTTTCGAATAGGGATGTATTTTTGTGCGTGACGCAGATTTAAAATACATTGTGATACGTGCGTCTCAAGAGGAAAACACACGTGTTATTTCTATATCGTCTTCATTTTTTATCATCATTATCAGTCCTTATCTGTCCAATGCTTGACATAGGCCTCCCATAATGAACGCTAAGACGACCGATCTCCTGCTACTCGCATCCATCCCAGACCGGCTACTGCACGGAGATCGTCTTCCCACCTGGTGTACGCTCGATCAACACTTCGTTCCTAAACGCGGCCTCCACCCCAGAACCTTACTGGTGGTGTGGCCAGTCCATTTCCACTTCAGCGATATCGGATACTTTTGTTTTTTCAGTATCTTCTTACATAGATATATCTTCTTTTTTTATTTATTATGCTTAAGAGAATTACAAACATTTACTAGAAAATAGCATTGAGAAAATCAGTTAGATTATTATGCTACCAAAGTGGACGCAGTAGGACTGTTCTTTATTACATTAAAACTTAGTGATTGATAGACAGTAATAGCATACGTAAATGTTACTTGGTAAATTTAAACAACTTGGAAATAATTTCTATATTATTGTATAACAAAATTTGTTGGTTTTTCTATTATGAGTACATATATGTGTACATGTATTTCGAGATAGAAAATACTAATAAGAAAATTAGATTTTTTACAATATAGCGATCCGTTTTGACTTCGTTCGTAAATAAAAGGGTTTGGATTGTTACCTTACCAGATTGACTAAACAAATACTCTCAAAACAAATAGAACGAAAATCGTTATATCCCTTGCATTGGTGAAAACCGGAGACAGATAGCGTCTGTGATTTTGTTTTATAATACTAATAGAGGCCCTAGCTTGGTCCGTGAATACCAGAGGTGAACTAATAATACCATAAAACTATCCACGGTAATCATCCTACGTATGGGCGAAAATCGCATGAAAATCCATTGAGTAGATTTCGAGAAAATTGATCATATACATACAGTTAACTTTTGAGGAATTTGTTTTATAATACGAAAATGTATAGATACAGTTTCTTTGTGATTCGTTATGGCTAAGGAAAAATAACAAACAAGCCTCTTTGTGACTATCAATATCCATAGGCATATATAGAACCTGAACCCGAAGAGCTCCGTACCATAGCCCATCATCAAATGGGCCAAGAAATTTTCACGACCAGCATGAACAGCGTAACCATCTCTTCACGTGTGTTATGTGAAACTTCACAAAAGCAGGACATTGACCTACCTCTTACAAAACACGTAACATCTCGAGAATTATTAAAACGCCGTAAGGTTCTAACAACTGATTACTAAAGGCACATTGAGTACTCGCCCATCCCTTCTCGGTGAAACGTAATTCACCAAATTGAGCTTACCGTGCAGGCCTATTGACACAGAAGTTAAACTCACGCCAATGTGAGCTTTCTATACATTACACAGTTTACTTTGGCATCCGACAAGTTACACAGATTAAAGGGCTTTTAACCTATATAAAAGTAGTAAAAATTGGGTTCCAGTGGTGTGCAGAGTTTGTGGTTTATTAGCCGATTGCTCTCTTAAATCTCCACGAGTGCTATTACCGGGATACCTCACAATTTCGATGAATAATTTGCTTTATATACAAACATCCACTAGATTAAAATGCAATCAATAGTTTAGAGGGAATAGTATAAAGATATATTATTTAAACAGATTACAACGAGAATTATATATAACGATTAAAATTTTCGCTCCCCCGTATCTAAAGGTTAGATAGACTATAATTATGGCTGTATAGCCAAACGTATTTTTACATGGTAATTCGGTAGCTTGGAATGCAATCAAATTTAAATTGCTTTTATTAATCCACCTTCAAACTTTTACTCTCACATGAATATGTATTGACTTAGGCCCACATTTGTGGTGTCTGTTTATCATAAAATTTAAATTACGCCTACCGCCACTTTGCATAATATTTTTAACCGCGTTAGTAGAAAGCCACAAAAGGCATGCGTATCTTTTCAAGTCCCTCTTTACATATTTGTTAATTATTCAACTGGGGCAAAAAATATGCGTAAGGCGAAAAATATCATCATTATCAGACTATAATTGTTGCAAAGCAAATTACAAATTTTATTGAAATTGCCGGCTTTTTAACGTGATAACGTCTTGTAACTCGGTAATGCTTCATGCACGTAAAAATATGACGTCAAGTAACGTAACGTCTTCGTGAACGATTCAAGTACGTTTAATGTGGCCAAATGGAGCGAGCTAATATTGAGGGGCTCCGGCCCAAAGGTGAGGACAGTACTATATTTGCGGACGGATCTACGCCTTGTATAATGGCAGTCGGTGCGTTTGCGTAAAGTACTCAACGTGCTAACGACAGGCACAATTCCCGATAAAAAAATTCGTTGTTAGGTAGTCCACTTGTTGAAGATAGTTACAGGCTATAGGCAGCCACGCCGTGACAAATAGGAGCGCGGTGTGAGGGCGACATGGGCGCAACTGCAACGCCCTGCATGTGTATGAACTTGTCGCGATGAACTTTCAGAGCTATACAGATGCTACGTACAACAAGATTATATTTTCATATCTCGCTTATAGTACAACTTCACCTTCGCGAGAACTCTTAAGAAATGAGATACTTTTAATAATGTTTGTAAGTTATAGGAGGCAGCGAGACATTTGACATATATTGTCTGTATACTTCGATTATTATAACTTTATTAAGGTGACCCATTGGGAGAGGATGATATGATGGCAACAAATCTGCGTAAAAATCATGCGACTGTCCATGAGTGTCGGTAGTGATCTAGGGGTCCCACTGCTCGTCGCCCCCTTATGCTTTCAAAAAAGGTAGTGAGAATCTGATGCCAACGCGCGCGAGTCGTACCACCCAACAATCCACCTCTTGGGAGACTGGGGAGTCGTGATAGCTCAAGGAGCTCTTCCAGCCCCCACGATAATGCATCTTTATATATTTATATTTATTTTATTTTATATTGAAATCTTCAGCTGCCGCGCGTGAGCTGCCCTCTCGTTAGAGAGGAGGCGATGGGACACTGCAGGATAGGAGGAGGGTCTTTCCCCCCGTCGACCACAACATTACCTAGACCGGCACACGATTTGTCTTATAGGAATATACAAAAATGCTGGTTGTGTTTGTGACCTATGGCGCTATTTAGGGGAGGCCCGTATACTGCAGTGAACGTCTTCTAGCTGATGCTGATATCAATGTGTTGATTGATTCTACTAATTATTTGTAGTATAACTAAGAATTCGAAAGTGATCAAGTAAGAACTTGAAATCATAGGCAACGTGTTTTTCATAAACGTCAAACGAGTAGCAATTTTCATAGATTGTTTTTTTTTATAGAATACTATTATACATAATATTTTTATGACTACCGACGCCCATGGACATCCATGTGGGTGTCCATAAGTATGTACTTATTATGGCGATACGTTGCCCTCTCCTAATAGGGTACTGGCTACTCACAAACCGCACGAAACGTGATACTGAAGAGGTCACTTTACGGTGGTATTATTTGAGCGAGAGGTACCTCCCCGTTCGTGCCGGCCCAATTCCTTTGCATGCATTATGCGTGGCGCTACCTCTTCCTATTTGCTGTTAACCAGGCGTGTTTTTGCCTTACTTCATGGAACATTCGAGGCGAATCAAAACATCAAATGTTCCATGAAGTAAACTCACAAACGGAACGAAACGTGACGGCGTTGCTTTTACTACCTGACGGTACCTCTCTGGCGGTACAGTTCCAATTAGGTTGCAATGCGGAACCATAACCACCTACATACTTACCTAAATTACCTAACCTAAATTAGGTAACTCCACAACTAAGGGTGCGTTTTAGGGTGTGGTTTACGCGGGTTATAACGCGAGGGTCTGCTAGTAAATATGTTCCCAGTGTCACTTGCGATGTCTAAACGAATGTAGTGACGCACATCAGCTGATTCAAATCGTTCAGTATACAGCAGATAGTAAAGATCACTGCATAGTTTACTTGATTATATAGAAGTATATAAATACATACATACAATCGAAATAATGGGTCATTGGTTATAAAGACCAGAGATGAAAGCACCTTCCTCAGCAAGATCAGGCCGATAAGATTAGGCAGGTCCAGTGGTGTGTAGCGATCGTGATACATCATTATGTGATGTGTACCATGATTTAGAGTAATCTCTTATCAATTTATTTTTCCCTTACAGCATCTTATATCAGTACTCTGAACATAGCCTTTTCCAAAAACAACTAATGCACAAGATTCCCTACTGTCGCTTCTTAACTAGATCGCCTACTAATCTGAGTTCGCTTGCATCTCGCAAAGCCTTTATTTACAAACGTGGCGATATTATGTGCTCCTGTTTAATTTAATGTGAGTGAAATACTCAGGAGAACATATATAACCTTGATCTTTTTTAACGATTAGCCCACTTTCATTTAAATTAATCCATGTGATGTTTAATCCCTTAGCTTTCCTTTTAGCTGTCTAAAAACCTTTCACAATTACAAAATCCTTTTAGCATACAAAAGTGTAATTGTTTCAACAGTTCCAAAGACTTTTACCGCTGTGAAGGCCTATAAAATTCGATTCACGTGCAGGGAACACGAATTAAAAATCTCTCATACCTTAAACCACATCGTTAACAAACTTTTTCGGTGTATTCCTAACAATTTACTGGCAACTTTTAACTGGCCAGATGCGGCCGGGTCTCGTATTCGTGAGATTCGCTTTTAAATTAATATTATAAAATGAATTTTCTGGGTTCGCTTACAAAAATTGTGAAATAACAGTGGCCTAGATCCAATATATGGCTACCCGTGAGTTGAACCACTGTAATGTTAAAGTAATGTAAAGCTATGTTCTTTTTAGCAGTGAAGGTAATTAAAAAATAATATTTGCGGACTAATAGATTGGCTCTTTACTAAGTAAGGCGTGTATCCTTATTTTTTTTATTAGGGGATCCAACGAACAATCGGGGAGTTCATACGAAGTCTGACGCCCATAGATATCCGCATTACTATTTTCAAACAGTAGCCATTGGAGGGGAGAACGAAAGGAGGGCATTCCTTTGTTCTCCCAGAAGTCAACTCGAACCCGAAGTCCATTGGTCGACTCGTTGTTATTGTGAATTAAGTTATTTACGTATATGGCGGGGCATATTGAACTAGCGAATAGCGTAACGTTCAGGTCTTCCCTTGAACGTTGACAACTATGACACTCATGACTTATAGCATTCGTCATACATGCTGGTAGTCGACCACGATACCATCGACCGGCATGCATCCCTCGCTCACATCTCACCGCTTTAAAATGAAAGCCATATTGTCGCGTTTGATGTGGTATATGAGTATCTGGTGAACCATTGGTGCGAGGGAAGCCACCTGACTAGCTCTCTCATAACAGTTGGGCTGATGTCTATGAGCGTTGGTAGTCTTTCAAAGACTATTCGTTTGGCCCCTGGCGAATGTGGAGGGGCTGAGGCAGATATGTAAGGATCCCCACCATGGTTCAATCCTTGTCGTGGCGGTGGGGCTTAGTAGCCTAGAGTGAACCTAGGCAAAGCTAATTGAACCGAAGGGGATCTTTCCACCCCTCTTATAAGGAGAGGGGACTTAAAGACCTGGAGGAGGAATCGCTCTAGGTACCCCTCTTTTAAGAGGAGGGGTCCTAAGAGGCCCTAAGAGGAGGAGGGGCTTCTGTGCACGGGGCAAGGGGCGTAGCTGGGAACCTCACCCCATTGCACTGTCCCAAAGTCGGTGGGGTTGTCCTATCTATGGAGGTACAGTTGGTCCCTTAGGGGGCTGACTAGCCGTCGAGGTGTCCTGATGATTTGTTGTTCTGGAACACTTTACCAATGGAACTCGCGATGGTTTTTGTGGGTATTCGGCGCCATTATGTGCCGCGTGTCCCACACACCTCTGGACCCCACCCAGAGCCGGTGAAGGCGCATAAATGCGTTTCCTCACGTCTACAAAAAAAAAAGTTATATAAGGCTTGCGATGTTCGCACTCGGGTCACTTTGCCTACCCCATTGGAATAAAACTACTTTTACGGATTTCATCACGGGTTATTGACTAGCCCAACGTTTCAGATTATGATCACTTAGAAAACAGATGTCCTGATGTCATATTGTATTAAAAGGGCCCGAATAATTATAATTATTTAGTGGTTCCAATTAATTCAAACAGTACATATTATATCTTGCTGTCTTGAGGTGTTATGTTTACTTTTTGATTTGATTATGTTTACCACTGGGTGCCAAGCAGAGTAAAGAAACCAACCATCTTTTCTACTGAAATTTGTATGTTCTTTTTTATTTAGAAAGCCTCACAGATCATCCTTGGAAGGAATCGGTGTTCCCTAGTGAGGATTCGCGCTTTATTAAATCTAATGTAATGGCAGGGACGTAATTCAGCATGCTCACAAACCGCATATTTCGTAACAGGTCGATGTTTCATATAGGCTATGTGTTCTTTAACGCGAGTTTTTATACATTTCTTAGTTTGTCCTATATAAGAGCTTGAAGACAAAAGCCTTGAAGCAATGAGTTCTCCCCGTGATGACCAACGGGGCCGAAACATTGCCCCTTAATTTAGGACTGGACTCGGAAGAATGGATAGTAGATGGGCCAGTAAGGTTCTGGAGTGGTGTTGGTCAATCGTTCACCAGGTGGGAAGACGATCTCAGTGCAGTAGCTCGGTCGGTCGTCCTGGCGTTCACTGAGAGAGGCCTGTGTCCAGCAGTGGACCGATAAGGGCTGATAATGATGATGATGATGAATATGATAATGTTTGAAAAAATGTTTTGTTAATTTGTAATAAGTAATTATATAGATAAAATAAAAAAAGTGAAAATAAAATGAAATAAATAAATTAAATAACTATTATAGGATTCGATTAATTTTGAATTTACTATAATTTAATTTTGTTATTTTAGAAAATTATGTTTCAAATTAAATTTATTTACCACCTGCTCGTTTGCCATTTATCCTATAGAAAAAAAAAAAGAAATGTGAGCATGAACAAACGTTCAAATGTTCAATTTGATGTTCCTTGTTCCATAATTCGCTTTCTCCAATTAAAAATGTAAGCTATATTACCTATTTTCCACTGGACCCGACTAACAAGCTAATTATAATATTTTCTTCCAATGAGTATATTCAATATCGAAGCTGGATGTTATTCTGTATTTAAAATCTTGTTAGTGTTTTTACTGATATTAAAAACTCTGCTTCTTATTGAACAAATGTGGGCTATATTAAATAAATGTCGCTTAAGGTTGTAGAAATAAATTGCGATGAATGTTCTTTTCGTTCTTATGCTCCAGTCTAGGTGTTACGCGAATAATAGAAATTTCTTTTGTTTCAACCTTCTTTGAAAGAAGAGGAAAAAAATTGGGGATTAATTATCGTATTTCTTTGTAAATACTTGTTCTTAGCTAGAGACCACATAATACTGTACACATAATACCGCCATAAAGTGACATCTTCTGTGTCGGGTTTCGTGCGGTACAGGAGTAGCCGGTGAAACAGGGGAGGGAGGGTGGTAGACGCAAAGGCATATAATTATGTGTATGTTCATGGGCATCGGTAATCGTCAAAAGGCTCCGATTTCTCGTTTGTCCCTCTATTCTATAAAAAAAAGTATGCATACAATGGACTCAAGTATAACAAGTATATTACATGAGATATTAAAACGATGTACTTTTGTGTTATTTTAATCAATCAATAAACTTTACACAGATTAATATGATGATACCACTCTGTATGTAACACATTTTATAGTACAAACATTTCTGTGAACACCAACACGACGCCGCGACGACAAATAACCACGTAGCATAAATGTTATGCGGATCGTGGGCGCCCATAGCAAAAGTTTCCGAATGCTCCTTTGTTCCCCTATAATATAAAAGCACATATTATGCCCGCCCCCACCATGGTGCAAGCCTTGTCGTGGCGGTGGGACTCTTATAAGAAGAAGGGACCTAAGAGCTACAGGAGGAGGCGCTTTTGTGCACGGGGCAAAGGGCGAGGAGGGGAACCTCACCCCATTGCACTGACCCAAAGTCGGTGGTATTGTCCTGTAGTGCTGGGCAACCCCATCTGTGCAGGTGGAGTTGGTCCCTTAGGCGGCTGACTAGGCTTCGAGGTGCTCTGATGATTATTGTTTCGGGGTACCTCTTCAAGGGCGGCACTGATGGAACTCGCGGTGGTTTTTGTGAGTATTCGGCAGTATCATGTGCCGCGAGTCCCACACACTACTGGGCCCCACTCAGGGCCGGTGAAGGCGCGTAAATACATTTCCCCGCGTCATTAAAAAAAGGTTATCCCCCTTAAAAAAAGACAGCTCTCATCTTCCTTATAGGGGATTGGCCAGTCGTCGAGATGCTCTGTTGCTGACAGATCCAGGGCATCTCAGTTTAGCCGATGGCACCGGCTGGACTTTAATGGCAGCTCATCTGCGAGCCCCACCCGCCGTGCCGTGGCAGTGAATAAATTTGATTTTTTGATTTGACGGAGAAACCAGAAACAAAAAACACTACTCTCATCCGTTCACGCCCACGGAGGTATTACAATGGGCGTGTCCTCCTGTCTATCTTTCCCTGTCCGTGCCAGCAATACTTTTATACAAAATTCAAACGGGTCTCCTAATACATATACAAAAGTTGTGTAGCAAACATGAAACAGCAGACCTAAATACAAACTCCAACATCACCATAAACCTTCCTTCATACATAACCCATGAGATGATTGGGTCTTAACAACATTGTATATCGTTCAACATAACGATACACAGTTCAAAATTATATGAAGCCCGAAGTCCTGTATAATATGAAGATAGCTTAGCTTTCATCCATGGATTCATTACTATTCGATCCCTTGAGCTGAGATAGCGATACTGTATATTCGTGAATATTTGCTAGCACAGGATGTTCTAGAATATAATGCGAGTATTATAAATTATTATATACTAGCGATTCCCTCGGTTTTACCCGCGTAGTGTCGAAAAAGTCCACATTGTAATCTTCACCGCCTTATTTAATTGGAATTGAAATTCTAAAAATCCTTTCTTTCTGCTCATTTACATCATGATAAGGACGTTAGAAACAAATTTAAAGTTTATAGCTAGATTCTCATATTTCAAACATATTTATACAAACAATGAATCAAATTAAATAATATACATATGTACAAATAAATCAAAACCAATGCAATGCGACATTTACGTTTCCGTTTCTCGCGGTTTGTTCAGTTTTTACGAAGCAGCGAATGAGCGGTCGTTTCATCCACACTTGAGGAGTCCGTCGTTCGCTGCGATTCAGACAATACGTGTGCGGTGCGCCAACGCTTTTCCTATAAGTGCGAGTCCTCGCGCATACTCGCATACGACATTAAGGAATTAAAAAAATATAAAATTGCCTCTCCTGCAGCAGGGGACAGTTTTCAAAACCCTCGACATATTCGAGGATTATTTTGGAATCCAAATTAATGGAAAGTGACATTTTACACCCCATCACGGTAGGTGCAACGTGTTGAACGCTAATCATTTTTATTGTAATTAGTAATTCGCTTTTCTCAACCTTTCATTAAAAATGTTATTATCATATTTGACCAACTTCTTTAATTTCAAAAGCATTATGCTTCGCTTTCGCTTAGTTAATTCCTCTGTTCTTTTTTATCATATATAAAATGAGGGTAGGTACATATTACCTTTTCATTATCTGCCTTTTTGCTTAATTTGGGTAACTCCGCTCTGCTTTGTGAACACCATCACCTCTAGTCATCGTCATCTTCATCACCGCGGCCATCACTTGTTTATGAGCAGACAGATAACAGATTGCACACTAAGACAGTGTGCACAATATATCGGGGTGTCGCGTTTTACTTGAAAAGCTTGAGACCACCCATTAGTGTCACGTTTTATTTAAAGCGCTCCAAACGTCCCGTCGTTTCTCGTGTGGGACCTACAGGCATAGCACGAGAGCCGTCGCTTCACGAGTGGGAAGTAAAATTTCGCACAAAATCCGATGCAAAAAACCAGCCGTCACCATCCTGTGACCAGCCAGGGGAATGATCGGGCAACGTGGCAAAGTTAGACCCCTCCGGGCATAGGGCACAGACACCCCGACCCAAGCATTTTTAAATAAATTAATTTCTTGTTGGCTTGTGGTTTACTTTATTCATAAAAAATACTATTACATTTAGCAAGATGATACATAAAAAAACCGGGATAGAGGACAAATCTCATATTTAACATAGCACTGTGCACAATCCGCATGGCAGCCGAATTGTGCACAGTGCTGTGGTTTATGGGCGCGTGTAATCATCGTACGGTGAACCGTATAGCTCGTTAAACGTAAGTACTATAAAATAAACACATGCAGATAAGTTTTGAAAAATCATTTAAAAAACGAAGTGTTGGACGACCGTTCAACAGGTGGGAAGACGATCTACGTGCTGTAGCCGGTCCGGGATGGATGCAAGCAGCAGGAGAACGACCACCTTGACGTTCATTGTAAGGGGCCTATATCCAGCAGTGGGCCTATAAGGGCTGATAATGATAATGATGGGGATAATTGATTAGCGATTCTTCTTCATTTATAATTACTATGTATATTTAAACCACCTCACTGTTTCAGACACGCTGTATATTTTGTGGTACTTCCTTAACAGTCCTAATAGGTTTTGGCACATACATGAAACACTTAGATACCAAGTATAACTTTGCAGTGCACTTTTGAGGAGCAGTTTAAATGTAGCATTGCAGCATATTCAGATGAACTGGATTAAAGTATCTCTCTCATGCAGAACGGCAGGGTAAAGTTTCATAGTATCGACGTAGTATATTCCTAGGATTACTGGATTGACAAAAAAGGGGCAAAAGATGAAAATGATTTTTAAAACACCAACAAGTTTGTAGGCGTATATAGCTATCATTATATCCATCAACTTGTGTATTACGGTTTTTGGAAATTTTGATTATACAAAAAACTGAACGGAATGGTCCGCTTAGTTGTTGATACCTTTACGCGCCTTGAAAAGAGCGTGGTTGAAGTCAAAGTGGAGCAGCCAGCGAAAGTTCATTCATCCGTTCGGGCTGTCGGGCGTGCTGAAAAAATGGAACCTAAATAAAAATAAATTTCCCCAAATGCCATGCCGTAACTTCCGAAAGACTGTACCGAACATGATAATAACATTATTTTGGCGTTCGCTATGGTATGGCCGGGGTCTATATAAGAAAATATGTTTGAAAAAAGGTGCGGAAAATAATTTAAATTGTGTTGAAAATTCTCAATTTGTATACTAATGATTATGATGTCAATTACCGGCACTTAAAATTACACGTTACCGTGGCGACATATTATGAAATTATGACGGAAATACGCACGAAGAACATTACCTTCATTTTAATGCAGCGAGGTAAAATGTGACACTAAAAATCTTTAAGCTGTTCCGATACACTTTATCGGTTTAAAGCTGGCGTGTTATGAGACATCAGCTCCCTGAGCACATCATTACGTAACATATTATATAAACGAACTACACCACATTGGAAACTAAAAAGAGAGTTATAAGAATTTTTGTGTATTCATAATCACCATTACTTAAACAGGCAAACTTTATTTGCAATAGCCGGATAGAAGTAGTAGATAAAACTATAGAAAAACAAAAGAAAATTAAGTTTCGAAGTAAGTTATAGTTTTTTTACGGTAATACATTTTGTTAACAATACGAATGTCAAGTATTCTGTAGCAACGTACACACGTAACTCTGAGCTAACCATTCAGCAGAAGTTAGATACATTGGTTTGAAGCTACTAAAAATGATTGTTTTCAATATTAAGGATATTGAAAGACTCGACCGCCAGAGATAGAGTATTTACAAATATCTTAATTATAAAGAGAAGTATATCCAGTGGCCAATTCCACTAATAGATAAAATATTGAAAACAGCCGTTTTTTTGACTAGTGACCATTTCGACATAGGTATTTCATACTTATGACAAAATTCTATCGCCTTCTATATCATCGATTAATATTTATTACTAACACAGTAATTCCAACTCAGTATCTCCAGTAGCGGTCATAGGATAGATAAAATACTGAAAACATTGAACCATTACTGCTCACGTAGTAATTAAAACTCACAGATTGAAATCGGCCGTAAATGACTTCGGTGTCGAAGCACATTATTGCAGCTCACTAACATTGTACCTTCTTCTTCATCCAAGACTTATCTCGGTTCTATATCAGATGATACGGGGTCGGCTAGATAATCCAGGAGAATTAAAAAGGTGCCAGTTTCTACACGGAGCGATTGCCATCTGATCTCCGCAATCTAGGAAGAAAACTGGCTCAATCCTAGATTACGTCGAATTTGTATACACGATTCTGGGTATCATTATGATTCCCATCAACGTACGAGCACTCACAACCTAAGTGGAAGTCCGAAACGCTAATCACTAGACCGCAGAGGCTCATGTTCACTTATGTAAGTGTACAACACACTTCTAATGTTTAATAATATTGTGTATAAAATAAATATGATTCTTAAATTCGTATAATATGGATTATGCAGTATAAAACGGGTGGGACACCCGCTTTATATGCAACGAAAACAGTATATTTTTAAGAAATTTAAATTTATTTCTCTAGAACTCCTTAATAGTCACGAAAATCCACTGAAGTCTCGATGTTAAGACGAAAAGACTTGAGTTTTTTTTTTTACAACATTGATTAAAAAGGGCCCACGAATGTTACATCGTGTAAAATAAAACGTACATTTAATAGTTGAGACTCGGTTATTTTCCGTTTTCATTGTGGAGACAAAGTTTTACGAGTCCGCTAACTTTTTAAAAAGGATTTGTTGGACAGAATCAAGTAATGGAAAACCGCATTTATCTAAGTTTAAACTTGCTTCGCGTAAGAGACGATCATCGGATTTATTACACTTTGTTATCATTAGTAAATTTTCAGTCGATCAGGTTGAAAGGGAACTGAAAATTAATTTCGCTCAAGTAATGTTAGTTTATATTAAAAGCAGTGACATTCGATTTTATTCAATAATCTCTGGCGAGATATCAAAGCATTTTGACTACTACGATTGACATCCGCATTATTGTCATGCCACATAATGACGACTGACGCCCATAAACATCCGTCCGCATAATATGCAGATCCATAGCCCTCTTTTATTCCTCCTCACCAATGGACCTCCGGACACTTACATGGTGCACAACACAATATAGCTATCGGTTTAGGGCGGTATTATGAGAGCTAGTGGTGCAGACCCAATTTGGGTACACTACAGCATGGCACTACCTCTTGCCAAAACATTCGAATATATGAGCAGCATTTTTTTAAACAGGTTGTGTTCATAATTGTTAGCCCCACTCGGTCCACTGCTGGACATAGGCCTCCTTCAATGAACGCCGAGACGACCGATCTCGGGCTAATCGCATCCATCCCGGACCGGCTCCTGCACGGAGATCGTCTTCCTACCCGGTGAACGGTCGACCAACGCTTCATTTTCCTAAACGCGGCCATCACTCCAGAAACTTAGTGGGACGTCTCTCATCTGATTTTCTAAGTGTGTGACCAGCCCATTGCCACTTCAGCGAGCTTATTCTTCACGTGATATCGGATACTTTAGTACTCTGCCTATACGGTAGCGAAGTCATAAGACTTTGTTACGAATTCTGGCATCGTCCATTGCACGTTCAAAAATAGTCCGTTGCGCAACCGCAAATTTGCGGACCAGTCCTAAATTAAGAGGCCATGTTTCGGCCTCGTAGGTCATCACGGGAAGAACGTGATGTGGTTGTGTTCAATAAATTAAATTTGGCACATATATAGACTACGATTAAAACTCGAATGGCACAAATTTTTTAGGCATCCGATTTCAAAAAAAAATTGTAGATTTTACGCTGGTGAGCCTATGTACTTTATTTCCCCGGAAAAAAATCCGTAATGAACACCTGCTCGCATAACCGTGAGACTGTATATTTAACATTAGTATTATGAAGAACAAAAATAATAATTATTAAAACGTTTTAGACGGCAAATTGTCAATTATTTTTCCCTTTAACATTTCTCGGTTTACTTTAAATCTTTTCTTAGTAATATCAAAAAGCGTCAATCTAAGCTACGGATGAAAAATTTAGCGTAATTAAACGCGGCGTGTACAAATTGCTGTGTCTTTTTAAACAAGCAAAATACACAGATGAAGTATATCACGGTGGGTAGGTTGTACCCATAGACAATGTACATGACAGTGACGATTTTTAAACCGGGTAGCCGCAGAGTTAAAATGGAATAAAACATAGAATAAAATTTGAATTTTCAAATTAGAATAGAATGAGATTCCTCAAAGTCTACCGACGTGGTGTTCCTATTACCATACGAAAATACATGTCGATGTACATAATTTTATGCTGTATAGGGACAAATGAACAGTCTAGCCTATTGGTGTCTGCTGACGCTCATAAATGTCAATTTACTGTTGTTATGAAGGTTTGTTGCCCCCTTTTAATATCTTATGCCTCACAAATCAGTTTAAACACAAGTTTATGGGTACGATTTTGAGCCAGTACCATATGAAAGAGAATCACCCGAACGTTACTATTACTTCCTACTAACCTTTGGACCTACTACAATAATTATTGCTCTAGCTTAACGTTTAATCATTTTGACCTATGGTAAACTACTCGCACCGTCAAACATATTACACGTTACACATAATTTCATCATTCATCATTATCAGCCCTTATCGGTCCACTGCTGGACCTAGGCCTCTTTCAATGAACACCAGGACTGCCGATATCTTGCTACTCTCATCCATCCCGGACCAGCTAATGCACGGAGAACGTATTTCCACCTGGTGAACGGTCGAGCAACACTTCGTTTTCCTAAACGCGGCCGCGACTCCAGAAACTTACTGGCCCATCTGTAATCTGATCTTCTGAGTGTGTGACCAGCCCATTGCCACTTCCGCGAGCTTATTTTTCGCGTGATATCGGAAGCATTAGTTCTCTGTGTTATGACTTCGTTACGAATTGTATCGGTCAAAGAAACACCCAACACAGCACGTTCAAAAGCCCGCCGAGCTACCGCAATCTTGCGGACCAGTCCTAAATTAGGAGACCATGATTCGGCCCCGTAGGTCATCAGGGGGAGAACGCATTGGTTGAAGACTTTTGTCTTCAAGCTCTGCGGTATAGGCGACGTGAAAATGTGACGAAACTTCCGGAATGCTGCTGTTGTTTGTATGTGTGTACTACTACACATTTTTTATATAGTAAATACTATTTTGGCTTAAGGTCCAAAATATGCCTGTTTTTATAAGTTAAACTTTCTTCGGCGTATCAGAAAAAATAGATAGGCGTAAATTTTTATGATGCCCGCGCACACCGTCACGAAAAACCGCCACTCTGATGTTAATTAACATTTTAGTTCTAAGGAAAAGTTGCCAATATGGTATTATAAAATTTTAAATGTGTTAAAAACCTTTTTCTCCATTGTTAGTGTCGTTTACTTTACAAACATAGAATAAGGCGAAAGATAAAATTAAAAAAGGCATTATATTGTTACGCCATATACCAACAAAAAACTACATTTTTTGTAGTTTTTTCTCGAAAGTATAGTATATGTAAAGCAAAAATATCTGACAGTTTCCTTAAAAATCTTCACGATTATTTTCCTATTTTCTATTTTCTGAAAAGGTACGGAAAGATACACTCGAGTAACATCGTGTAAGTCCGTCGAATCGCGGCGCGATCCCCGGAGACCAGATAGCGGAATAGTTATAAAGTTGTTACAACTTCTCGAACAATTGTTATAATTTTTACAAGCGCGCTTCGGCTACACGCTACTGCAGACTTTATAATTGGACGTATATAATGTAGTCGAGTATCGAGGACTGAAACTATTGAGCTGGGTTTCAGTGATAGGTAGGTCCATTGCATTGCAGCGGTATTAGGCCTATAATATAATACTGGCATGTGTGTCAAAGTGACAGCTATGCTTTGTAAGTTTCCGGTGGCCCATCGGAGGGTTGAGGGCAAAATGTCAACATATCGACTCGGCGAAAAACAAATTGTGCGAAAAAGTTCGAACTGCTCGTTTGCTTTCACTACAAGAGAAAATCTATCCGCTGAGGATTTGAGAATATTAACCACGCCTCTAAAAACCTATCATTACCGGAAACACGGAAATGCCGAGAGGTCGTAATACATTGGTAGACCAGATCCGCATCACTCTCTAAAGCTGTACGCGTCGTACAAAACCGGGATAAATTGAGGACCATCATCAGAGGGAGGATCCTTCCATGATTTCAAAATGAAACGTTTATACTTTTACTCAAAAAGTGCTTTCTTCGTATGCCTTCATATATAAAAAAAAAATATATATTTAAAAAATATATTTTAATTATCAGATGTCTCAGTTTTCATAACAAATTATACTCTATACGTTGTCCAGGCTTATTAAATATAGAACAAAAAAGTATCCTTAAAACCCGTCCATTAGTTCCGGATTTTGGTGTGTACAAACGGACAAACATACAAGCAGAATATTTTTTTCTCTACCACTGTTTCCTTATCAGATTATTTTTTGTTAAATATTTAATGTACAGACATATCCTACTGTTTTTATATGAATAGATATAAGCATTACAATTACTCTTTATATAATCTTTAAAAAATTAAAATATCAATCAGAAATGTGACCACATTTTCTAATATATAGACGAGTAATGATTTTCTATTGCACTAGCTGAGCATTCTAGACAATTTTCTGTGGTATTTGGTCTGCTTGAATAAAAATAAATTGAATGTTTTCTTTTTATAAAAATAAAGAAACAAAAAAGAGAAAACGTCAATTAAAAATCCACTATTGGGGAATCGACGCAAAGACGAGGATTTTGTAGTCTTCACATTTCTAAGACGTAATTCTAAATTAAGTATCTTTTAGTGTTAATAAAATACTGTCATCACGTATTCTGCAGGGTTGTGTATTGTTTGTCATAGTACGATGAGCTCTGACCTTCAAACAACACTTAATGTTCCTTTGTTTCATTTATTGGAAATATTGTGTATACTGAATATATAATTAGCTCATCTAGTAAGAGACAGTGTCATTCTTCATTACAGCGAAAATAGGCTGGCATGATCGGAGAAGTACCTCTCCTCCTGTGAGCGAAAGGCAGATACCACAATAAAGCGCCATCTTTGCGCGTTTCAGTAGCCAGTGTCCCATCGGAGGTGAGAAGTAAAGGAGGGCAAAGCATCCGCAAAGCGATTACGTGACAATTGCTACTTTGTTCTTCTATACTATAAAATATACTTATAAGCCACTACATGTAACGTAAAGCAGATAAAAAATAACGGCATGTGGAAGGTCCCTGGGATAAAGAGCCAAAAAAGCTCATGGGTATGGTCCAAACTTCCCCTTCTAATGCGGAGGATATCAATGAGTTTGAGTGGGCAGTGAGCCGTACTTTAGCCGTAGCTTACCAAGGAAGGGCAACGCGGAAAACGGCAGCGCTCAGGTTGCATGCATCTGGACCAGCGAGGATGATGTGCTGGCCCTACATGCGCCCGCTGGGGAATCGGACATGGCTGAGGTCGGTGAACCGCGAGAGGTGTTCGCCTGCCCATGAGCGCAAGAAGTGACGTCACCAAGATAAATTCAACTGTGTGAAGAGCGTCCAGTACCTGTTCCGCAAATGTCGCAAGCGATTGTGCACCTAATGTGGGTGAACACAATTGAGGAAACACTGTGCTTTGAGAGGGCACTGCTTCCTCTATTAAGTCCGAGTATCCACTTCCAAGGGCACGGGAAGACCTCTGCGGTGGTATTTTAAAGGAGGCATGCAGTTCAAGGGGCGGTCGATAAGGAGGACCTGGTACAGATAGTGTCAGCCACCATAGGACGACGACCGAGGCAACGGAAAGAGGGCGCGAAATATTCTGAGGTCATGCGGAAAGTTCATGTTATATACCGGAACGCACTAGACATCGAGAGGTATGGATGAGATCAAGACGCACAGGCGCACGTCTTCTCTAAATTGCCGGTCCCTTCAGTACTCATAAGGCTAACGACCTTGCGACGAGAATCATTATGCGTTAACGAGGTCACCATTTCCCGGCCCGACAAGACCGCTGAAATTCACATAACAAGGCCGGATTACGCTGTCGCAGCACCAGAGCTTGTAACCACTACTACGCCTTCTATTTGATGGCTCGCTGAAAACACAAGTGCGGCTCCTACATCTTCGGCCAAAAAGAAGCTATAGACTTATGGGAGTACAGTGCACGGAAACAAAACGAAACTTGCAGACGAATCAAAACCACTGTCGCTATGCTGGAAGCCTCCATCATACAGACCTGTGACCCGGCCTTCAATAGACCTATCGACATAGATGTTGAAGGACAATAGTTTCGGGAGGTTATGATAAACATATACGATGCTGTAATGCATCGATTTAAGTGGGGATCTATAAGGCGCCAAGTATACTGGTGGACGGCGGAGGTTGCCGGGCTTCGGCAGGTTTTCGCAAACGCCAGTCGTCAGCACTCCAGATTCCGTAGGAGGTGTGACCACCCTGAAATGCAGCTGCTTTTGAAGAGAAGATTCACGAAGGGTACTGGGCTCCAAGAAGCGGTAAAACAAGCAAAAAGATAGGCACGGCAGGAGCTCCTGAGCGAGCTGGAAAGGGATCCATGGGGGCGCTCCTAGCTTTTAGTAGGAGGCAAACTAAGGGAGAGGATGCATCCCTTAGCACGGAGCCACCAGCCGCAATTGATAGACAGGTACTTGCATCCCTATTACCCTCTAGATCAGTGGAACACACCTCCATCAACGGCACCGACTTAAGTGCCTGAAGTAGAAGATGACGAAATACCTAAAGTAACTGGGTCTTAACTACATGTTGCGGGATAATAACTAAAAAAAAACCGCTCCGGGACCAGATAGAATTCCAGGTCAAGCGTGGGTGCCTGCCCTTAATGTGGCCCTTGCGCCCCAGCTACTTAGGCTTTATGGCACATGCCTGGAAAGAGGTCAGTTTCCGAAATAATGGAAGATTGACTGATTTGCAAGGAGGGACAGACTCGCCGTCCGCCTGCAGGCCCATTGTGCAGCTCGATGAAGTGTGCTAGCTCCCATGGCGTATTATTGGCAACCGTCTCATCGGGCACATATCGCAGGTGGGGCCAGTTCTGGCAGATAACCAATTTTGTTTTCGTTAAGTGCGTTCCAACATAGTCGCGATCACTCGTGCAAGAGCCTTGGTGGGGCAAATGGCGGAAAATGTTGCGGGGTAAAGTGGTGGTGGCAGTGTCTTGACATATCCTATGTATTCAATTCCTTACCTTGGAAATGTATCAGTAAAGCGCTGGCTTATCACTATGTGCCTCTCTATTACCGCCGAATAATCGAGGCTTACCTATAGGTAAGCTCTGTATGACGGCTCTTTCTTATAAGAAAGAGCCGTCATTTGATTAAGTTGCTCAGGTTTTGGTCGGAGAGATGTGTGGTGCAGTGTTCCGCGGGGATTTGAGCTCGGCAAAGGGCCCATTATACTACTATATATATAAGCATTAGGTGTGACTGGGTGCTACATGACGACCTGCCAGTGGGTGACGCCGTGATTTTTTACGCGGACGATATCTTGGTCACAGGTCGGGGTGTGATGAACCGCGAGGCAACTCAAAGAGGCACGGACGGGGTTGCTCAAGTTGCTGGATAAATCCGGTGGCTTGGTCTCGGAGTGACGCTCCACAACTCAGAGTTACTATGTTTTCACTGGCCTAGAAGCAAACCTCCCGCGGGGTCTAGCCTCATTGTGGGAGGAGTTTGTATTGGTATCGCATTAAATATCTGGAGCCCGTGGACGATAGCCAGTGGAACTTTATAAGCCACTCCAGACGCTTAGCGCCAAAATTTAGAGAGTAGCAGCTACTTCGTCACCGGGATGCTGTTGTCAGCTGCTTCGCCAGCAATTTATGTTAGAATGGAAAGAGCGGCTTGAGTCACCAAGTGCTGGATACGCCACAATTTCAGCCATAAGACCCTTCATGAGGAATTGGTTTGAAAAGCAACATGGCTGTCTATCCTTCCGACTGACACAGATACTGATAGGACACGGGTGCTTCGGAAAGTATCTGTATCGCATACGCCGCGAATCAACATCCGAATGCCACCACTGTGGGAACTGCCACCGGTTACCGCATTGCATACTCGTGTAGCGTATTTTGCGTGGATGTAGCAGCGCCAAGAAGACGTGGCAATCATTGAAGTAGTAGCCTCACGCTCGGGGCCATAGTTCAGGCTATAAACAAAAGCGAGACCTCTTGGTACGGTAGCATATACCGTGTCCTTTTGCGTGACAGTTATGTCCGCTAAAGAGACAACGGAGAGGTTGCGAGAAAGAATAAATAGTTTTCTATGCTGCAGAAGACGCTCCGACCACCATGTACGCTGTCCTGGGGGCGCTGAGTGAGGCCATCCCACGCTTTAGCAGAATAAGGCTGAAATGGGCGGCGTGACGTGTCCCGCGTACGCTTTTCAAGCTGAAGGGGCAAGGCTCTGCGCAAGTCTTGGCGAGACCATCTGTTGGGCAACAGGTCATCAGAGTCTACAGATGTGTGCAGGGATCGTCCTTTCTAGGGTACACCTAGGCCCCTCACCACTGACTAAGGGAATGGAACACCGTGTGGTTTTAATCGGTTCAAGTCCTACATAACCATCTGAGTCAGGGCCCTGCTGAGGTGGTACCCGAGGGTGTTTCCACACGTTTAAAAAGGCCCATGAAATAATGCAGTTGCTACATTTACCCTAGATGGCTCCTAATAAATATATAGACAACGTCATACACAACTATTTTTTTCTACGACTTTCGTCAATATTTAATCTTTTTTTAAATTTTTTGCTAACTGTCGTGAATTTTATGTAACACGACAGATTTGAAACATACTATTTATATGTTACAACGTAGAGAAATGATTCCCATCCATTTTTGAAAGAATTGTGCTAATCGGCAAAATTAAGATTTCGTACAGATGAAGATGGCGCACTATGGGGGACGCCTATTACCAGCAGTGGACGTCATGCGGTGATGATGATGAAGATTCTTCATATAGGAGAAGTTCTACTGAACGCTAACATTTTTGACAATACCTTGCTAGATATTTGCTTCTAAGGTGATAAAGAGTGTGCGTCTCCCCTCTAATCTTTAAACTACCAAGAGGGAAAACCATAAAAATTGGTATTCTATAATTCAATAAAAATTTCAAACGATAACTGGCTTGAATAAAATTGACTTGACTCGCTCTTGACCAGTTTTTTAATTAAAATCAATACACCTTGCGATCATTTGTAAATACGCGACTATAAATTACAATGTATGAAGCTTAGCAACAATTAAGTTGGTCATATTTTACGCAGGGTGTAATAGAGATTCCTTAATCACAGTAGATTTAGAAAAATACCATGCTAGAGTGAGCGTCTGAAACTCGTACATATAAAAGATGTTCAACTGTCATTTATTAAAATTTTGTAAAAATATTATGCATTTTGTAAAAACAACTTAGACACTTGCGCTTAAGATTAACATTTAATGAAAATAAGTTTAAATTTTGCACATTTTTTAAATAGAATCTGTATTTTAAAAACATCTCCAAATCATGCGCGTTAGGTTGACACTGCAAAAATAATATGTTTATGTAAAATCACGGATCTTTTACAATGACAGTATAACATGAAAACGTATATCTTGTGTTTTTGTAAATCAAGGTTAATAACGGGAAAGCATGCAAAAGCATAAATATAATAACGCATTTGAATAAAGTGAGCTTATATTTAAATTCAAATATAAATAAAAACTTAACAACGATATGCCACGGAGCTTATAATTAATCTTTTGAGTCCACTCGCTCTGTCCGCGACGTAATCTGGGATCTTGAGAGATGCTCGCAATCCCGTCCTGTTTTAATTTACCAAAGGACGGAAACAAAGGTCTGGTTACAACAATCTGAAAGGCGGGAGTCTGATGGTGACATTTCGTTTGTTTCTTGACCACTGACAATTGTGACGTTCCTAGGTCTGCAGTAAAGTTATTATTACGTGTTAGGTACTGTTAATGTAGCTGGTTTTGTAAGTAGGCACTACTTGCTAGCTGAATATGGGCGTCGGTAGTCGCCAAAAGTTTGCCCACCATTGATACAAGGCCTCTCACTCACATGATATAAAAAAAAGACAGCTATGCTGGTTCATAAGTAGCAAATGGCCCATTGCAGGGGAGACGCACTGAGAGTACTCGCGGTGGTTTTAGTGTATACTACAATGCGCCGCGAGCCCAACACGCCACTGAAGGGTCCAGTACCGTGTAGGGCTCGCGGTAATGGATGGATAGATTATGGTGATCTCTGTCCTGGGTCATCACCCAGAACAGAGATGATGTGATGAGTGATGGCACGAAAATGCTTTTCTCCGCGTCAACAATAAAGAAGAGTGAAAAGAAGCCAACATGAAATAACGTCTTACGAGTACATGCATAACATTAAATTTTGTCTAAGATACCTAACATAGATATGTGGCTCAAGGTCTGTGGCTAACCACTATTTACGCTTAACCAACTAATGAACAAAATTTGCAGATAAACAAAAGGATAAATAAATAAATATTAATAATCATCAAAAAGTCACAAGTACTTAATATAGGAATTGTAAAAATAACTACCAAAATTCTACAGAAATAATGATTATAAAACTTTGACGACCGGCTGGCTGAGTTGGTAACGTGGCGGTTATTCTGCGTGATACGGGAATCACGCATAGGTCATGAATGTTTATACATGTGTTTTATGTATGTCTATAATAAAAATCTTAAACATATAATATTTAAAAATATATTAAATTTATGAAAACAATATTAAATGTATAACGCAGACCTTGAAGACAAACGTCTTCAATCAATGCGATTTCCCCGTGATGACCTACGGGGCCGAGACGCGACGAATAAGCTCACTAAAGTGACAATGGGCTGGTCACGCACTCAGAAGTAGCCGGGCGAATCACTAGTGTAACATATCTTAATGCGCTGTTTGTGACTACCACTCGCGCTAACAAAACATATATAAAGACACAAAAAACTCTACAAGTCGTTCAGTCTGCCTCTTGCCTGCTATATGTATATATATATACGAGTATTCGTACATACGATAGAAAAATACTTCTTGACTAAACACTAATAGAATGTTATATAAGTTATACAAGGATGTTAGTGGATAATGCGCCCTGTATTATCTGCGAAGCAATAAAAACCAGACGTAGTCGTGTTCTGAAACGAAGAGCGTAGACAAACACGCCATTCGCTGAGCAAACATGTTTGCAGATATGTCTAGATTCACTCGTAAAGTTTGAAATTGGTTTAGACATTTATTAAGCTTGTAAGTGGTTTATTAAAATCGGATCGGCCCAACCTGATCGGGATCCTCCAGTCGCGGAACATTGCGATTAATTAAACTATTGTAACACTAGATTTGTTTTCCGGATCTGAACTTATGCTCTAGAAGCGAAGAGAGGTCAAATATAGCTTCACCGGTGGCCTGTGAGTGTTCACCGGCCGACGATACTAGGGTTTGCAGAATTTGGAATTTTTCCATTGTAGAAATTTTTTCATTTAAAGTCGAGAAGTAGACGATGACTAGTCTTTTTGAGATAGGTAGTGTCGTGCTGTATGCAGCGAAATTAAGCCGGCATGACCAAGGAGGTACCACTCTCTCACTCACATGATACCGCCGTAAAGTTTATTGAGGAAGAGGTAGTGCCATGCATGGTGCATGACACTATATCCTGTTATGCAACGGAATTGGGCCGGCACGACCGTGGAAGTAACTCTCGCTCACTTGATACCGGCGTAAAGTGACAGCGTCGCTATTGCGTTTCGTGTGGTTTGTGAGTAGCCAGTGGCCCATTTGGAGGGGGATGATAGGAGGGCAACGCAACTGTGTAACAATTATTCGGATGTCTATGGGCTTCGGTAGCCGTCCGAAGTCTCCAATTGTACTATTCCAGGTTTCCATGTAATAAGATAAGTATTTCTTTTTTATTCCAAATATGAAACAAATCACTGAATACGTTTATATAGTATTAGAAATGGTGCTTGGGTCATTAATAAATTAAGCGCGTCACCGGCTGTGACTCGTCTGCACCGCACACCTCAGAGAGATTACGGTGACCATAATATGCTATTTTACCTCCTTTGCGTTTTCTTAGAAGTTATTTTACATAATAAGTATGTCCGTATGCTAATTGCATAGAGGCTACCTTGTAGGAAATTTCACGAGTACGTAAATCGATTGGTAATGTTACGAATATATTTTCGTACCACCGAATTACAATATAATAATAGTAAACGAATATTGTCGATGAATATTTTCCGTCACTCGCAAGAGCTGTTGAATAAGTGACAGGAGTGACAGACGATTCTCCTGAGGGAATGACGAGTCTACTTTTTTCCTGTAATACTTCGTATGGAAATCGAAGATATGAATATATCAGGAATACTTGTAATATAATATTTAAGATTATATAAATGTATATATACTTTAGCTTGAATGTACTTTTTAAAAAGCTATATCTTTTATTTTAGAAAAACGATTTAACATTTGTGTAATGGAGAAATATGAGGAGCTAAATCGAATCATAGGGAACACCATCGTAAGCTTTAGCTGGTCATATTGGAAATGAAAATCAAGAGTTACATAAGTATTTTTAGGTGGATGTCTATGGGCGTCGGTAGTTATTAAAAGGTCCAGATTGCTTTAAAAAATAATACCGGTCAAGAGGGAGGTAAACGCGCCTGTGAAGGGTTCTCATCTCCCTTAAACAAGGAAATCAATTTGGATCAAACCAATTTTCATTTCAAAATTTATTAATTCAATCCTTTACAATTTTCCCTCGGTAGTTCTAAAGTTAGATGCGGGAGCACCTTTTACCACTTCGCCACAAATGTCTGACAAAGTGTTAGCACAATCAAGAAACTTTCTTAGAAATTGCCATATGATTTTATGAGACCTATCTAGTGATAAGTGATACACGACAAGGAATATTTTCCTATAAAAAATATCCCTCAGTTACATGTACGGATCCATATCCATAATTATTTATTATAACTCTCCATAGTGCTACCCTAAATATTTTTATTTCTCAATATATCATTATCATTCTGTAGGGGTTTATAAAATTCTCTCTTCAAATTTCAGACATACATTTCCAATAATCTTCTAATAACGTCTGCGATAGTGATAGTAACGCCAAACAGATAAGAATTACTAAATACGTTCCGGTTCACGAAATACAAAAATCATTCAACGGAAGTCTGATCTAATATCATCTCGCCGAACAGAAGGAAGATGTACGAAATTTGGATACAAGAAAAATTTGCTATAACATCAATGAAAATTTTAAACTATTGGGAACAAGAACCTCTAACTTAGAAAAACAGATTGTAAGCCAACGAAAAACTATAGAAAATATAGAACGTCAGATCAAAATTAAAAAAAAAAACAATGATTTGAAATATAAAAAACGGAACACAACTATAGGAATTTACAATAGGTTATAATAGATGTCATTAATAACGTGATAAAAAATAATTGCTACAGTACAGAATTAGAAAGTAACAGGCGATTAGGGAGAAAAAAGCGACCGACCAAGTCCTGTTGTTGTGACACCGTGAGCAGAAAATTTTAAATTTTGAAAAATAAGAAGTCACTAAACCAAATAAATATTTATGTTAAAGCAGACTACATTCGAAGCGTCCTACAGAAACGTAAAGACTAAGAACAAGGACTGAGAAATAAACTAAAACATGGAGGAGTGCAACCCGCACTACGTTATGATAAATTAGTTAATTTGGAAATAAAAAACAAAAAGTGCAAGAAAAAATATGATAAAATGTATGATATTTCATCTTACTTGCAAAGACGCAACCCTCTTGAAGAGATAAAAATTGACTTAGAATAATAATTAGTAGCCCGCCCCCGGTGTTCTGTAAGCCGGCTTGTCACCGGAAGTTTCAAGGGGAGCATAGACAAAAATCCCGCAATACTAAAAGACATAACTTATTGTATACATAAATTATTGGTATGTGCGAAACGAGAAAAATAAGTGAAGAAATAAGTAACTTCCCTGAATATATACTACTTCATACTAAAAGCACACAAGGCTTAAATGGTGTAGGTATTTTAGTGAAAAAGTATGTAAAGAAGAACATAATTGAATTTAATGGCTATTCTGACAGAGTGGCGAATTTGAATCTTAGCCTTCGGAACAATAACTTTTTGTTTAACAAGAAAATATTTTCTTGTTAAACAAAGAGTTTAGAAGAAAACTTTAGATTAGCAATTGACCAATCCAGTGATATTCAAACCCAGTACAACAAGTTTGAAAAGGAAATGAGTAAATTTCAGACAAAAGTATCTAAAAGTGGGAAGAATTATAAAATGAAAATGGAATCCCAAATAAAACAATTATCTAAAGATCGAATAAAATTCTAAAAAACCAAAAGAACTAAAGCAATAAAATACAAAATATCACAGATAAGCGAAGTAATAAACAGAAAAATTATAGAAAAACCAGAAAAAAAAATATTTTAGAATATTTTATTATTAGGACTGGCACCGCGAAAAAGCGTACAAAGAATTGCAAGCCTCTTCAAAATTAGACAAAGGTGTCCGAGAAAAAGAAAAAACGAGCCGCCCAGACATAATAAAGGAAGCTACAAAATTTTATCGTAATCTGTATTCTACAAATACAACATAAAATCTAGGAAACTTAGGTATAGAAGATACATACGAAATACCACCCTCTGGGCTACTATCTGAAATATACTTCGCAATTAACACTCAAAAAATGGACAAAACACCGGGAGAAGATCCAATCACGAATAAATTGCTAAAAGCTATATACCAACCCTTGCAAAGACCTATACAGAATATTTTCAATAATATACTGGAGAAAAGGAAAACCTCTTACCAATGGTCCAAGTCTATAATGACTCTAATACACAAAAAAGGTGATCGAGCCAGCTTAGACCTATCAACTTAAGGAGTAATGTCTTCAAGATTATTATTATTCTCAAAAATAATTCTGAACAGTCACCAAAACCGTGAGTAGAAGTGAACCAACCACCCGAACAAGCAGGTTCTCGAAGAAACTTTTCTACAGTTGACCATATTTACGTCATGTCACAAGTTATCTAAAAATACAGAGAATATCAGAAGCTTCTTTTCATATGTTTTATAGACTTTGCGAAAGCTTTTGACTCCTTAGAGCACCAAGCAATATAGGAGGCATTAATGCAACAAGGCGTAGACAGAAAGTACGTAGAGCCTATACACAATATAAACTCAAAGTGCACGTCTAAGATTTGCATGGACAGGGACGGCTCAGAATTTACTTTAGAAAAGGCGTAAGGCAAGGTGATCCGCTATCGCCAAAAATATTCTCCGCGGTATTGGAAATGGTATATAGAAAGATTAACTGGGAAAATCAAGGGATAATACCTAAGCGATTTAAGATTGACGATAGCAATTTTTGCTGAATATAATTAATTTCATAAATGTACATGGTATTATTGCGGTGGAATAAAGGCTACTTTATTTTATTTTATTAACGTTGGCGATATACGGACGGGCTGAAGGACGGATTGGACCTGACGATGACATCTATTTTTGCCAAAGCTACGAAACCCTAAAAAAGGGCTCGTTTCAGTCTCTTTAAGCCTTTATGACAGTCGCACAGTCTCAATACCGCCTTCCTGGTAACAAACAATAGTCGAGAGAACAAAATATGTGATCCCTAATGGTTAATTATTAAATATTACCTCTTTTCTCATAACAACCTCCCACGAGAGAATGGGAAACAAATTGAAACCCTACAACAATAAACTGAGTAGAGATTGTGTCCCTTTACTCCAAAAATTAGGAATATCCAAAGGTAAATAAACATAAGGTTTCGGTGACAAAAATATTATATGGAAATATAAAGTAAAGTGTACATAGGAAAGCTCTTGAAAGATTTGTTATGAAATCTCCAAATATACATATTCGATATTACGCCAGGTAATTTTTTATATGTTTTTTGTGACGGGGATAAATGGTAAATCGGAGCCTCTTGGTGACTACCGAGGCCTATAGGTATCTACATAACAGATATGTAAATACACAGATTTTCTTCCTTTCTCCTCTTCGGATGAACCACTGGCTACACCCGTCAAAAAACGTTACATACATGTGATAGCTATGCTTTCGTATTTCGTCCGATTTGTGAGTTTACGGTGGCGTCACTAAAAAATAGAAGGTTTGAGGTGCAACACACCTACATAATAATTGTGCGGATGTCTATGGGCGTTGGTATCAGCAGGCTCTGGACTGTTTGCCGTGTTACAGGATAAAAAAAAGCATTTAGTGTATTACAGAGTTATCACTAAGTGTTATTGAATTTCACATGAATTCAGTGTACTTCAAATAAATAGAACCAGTCCATATTTGACGTAAACCTCTCTCAATGAACGCCTGAAACGAGCGTTGCCTGCGGCAGCGCCTCCAGGCTCGACGGATCATACAATTGTTGTGATATTTTATCAGCGACTCGCTGATATATTTTTAACCTAAAAATAGTCTTTGTTGTTAAGATTAAATACTTTTTACTCAACTGCGACAAGAGCAGCGTAATGTTATCTATACGCCATCGACGTTCTTTTTCCCCATTTTAGAAAACATTGCAGTTTTGTTTTGTGGCGGGCCAATGTTTAGCTAGATTGTTAATGCGAGATGTTATCAATTATGAATGCTAACGTCTAGACAAATTGAACATCTTTATTTTAGGCAGTGAACTGATCGATACAATTATAAAATTAAGACATATGTTTTGAGTGCAAATAAATACAATAACCTAACCACGGTTTACTTGACCTTCGAATCTATCTGGGCATAGTTTTTTCTGGGAATGCTAACCGAATGTAAAACGGCGATTCAGTCAATCCGCCTGCGACATAGATACCAATCTGTGAAGTATAAGCCTCCCAACCCTTTTTCAAAGATCTAAGAGGATTCTGTAGTTTACGATCAAAAATTTTAAGGAGATGTACGGAAAGCCAATATTTCAATATAATTTACGACACATATTATAATTAAATTAAACGATACGCACACAATGCTTAAACTCGTGCAACATACACAAATTACAATATAATTACGTTTTATCAGTGTTCCGTAGCTAAGGGGCTAGAAACGAAACCCTTAATTAGTTTAATCATCTCTATAGTTAATAAATAAATAAACTTTACATACTATTTCAACAATTAATTTATTTTTCAATTTACATTTACGACCCGTTTTGACTTATCATCATCAGGTAAACAAATATTTTTGTAAGGAGGTATTTCATAAAAAATTAACGGGTTAAGCGTATTGACGCAATTTATGTTTTTAATATTATTCTGTGAGTTATATCTGTGAGTCTAATTATTCATCTATGGTCAGTAGAAAAAATAATTACTTATCGTGAAATGCAACAATTACAAATGATCAAAATAGCTGAAATATTCTATAGTTGATTGAAACCATAATTTAATTTTAATTTGCTTTTTAACATTGGATAATTATTTTTTAATATAGTAACTAAGGTTTTGTGAATACAATAAACTTGTGTCGCTCTGAGGTTATGTCTATAATTTTATCCAAAAAACATCAATTGCTGTTGCCTACTTCCATTGATAAATTGAAATACAATTAGAAAATGTGGAAAAAGGTATATAAAGTTTATTTATTATATTATATTATAATAATATCTTTGAACTTATCACAGCAAAGTTTATTTATTATATAACATTATAATAATATCTTTGAACTTATCACAGCACGCCGAGGAACCCATTTACGCATGGAATCCAGCGTGCCGGGTGGCCCCTAGACCATATTTTGGACTCAGCAACGGGCGAGGCAAATGAGCAAACGGAGCCTTTTTTGGGACTACCTACGATCATGAATATCCACATAATTACTATCCATATGGGTGGCCCTTCTTCTCCGCCTCCCCACCAAATGGGCCACCAGGTACTCACAAACCGCACGAAACGCGACAGAGATACCATGGCACTACCTCTTCCTAAATGATAAAGTGAAGGCTACGCATTCGTGTTTCATGCTGTTCGGAAGTCGATTGTGGCCCATAGTAAGGAGAGGAGGAATGGAGGAAACACGTCTGCGTAACAGTCATGCGGATTTCACAGGCATTTTGAAATTACCATATGCATCTGCATTATTGTCATGCAGATGCGTGGTCTGCCTTCCCTTATCCCCTCATATGGACCCATATCACCATCATGGGCATTGATAGTAATTGAAATGCTCCGACTTCTTATTCGCCCCCTTATACTATAAAATGGAAATTTGATTTTCTCTGCCAACCCCACTAGAAACCGGAGTGGAGATGTGTTGTTGTTGTTGTATTAATTTGGTTTTACGATCTAGGTACGCAACCTGTATGTTGAGGAAATTGAGACGAGAGAACAATTCGCAGGAGTGAAGTAATTTGATCCGATTTCATATAATGAAATTTATCCCTTAAAATATTAACTTCATACGTACAATATGAAATGTTTAAAGTCGGGTGGTAAATCAGCTATATAGAATTCAGGCAATTACTTAAACGGATAAAGTTAAGGTGCATGCACACTAAATATTTCATTGCAAACTTTTTTATGAGTCCCTGTGCTGACGAATGTAAAATGCAAAAAAATTGTAAGTTAGTTTTTTTATTTTTAAGACAGATGAATTTTATAAAGGTAATAAATATAAAACAGGTATTTACTGGGGCTCCCCACCATGGTTCAAGCCTTGTAGTGGCGTTGGGGCTTCGTTATTCTTCAGGCGATATCGGAAACTGTAGTTCTCTGCCTTATGATTTCGTTGCGAATTATATCGGACAAAGAAACACCCAACATAGCACGTTCAGTAACCCGCCGAGCTACCGCAAACTTGCGGACCAGTCCTTGATTAAGAGGCCTTGTTTCGGTTTCCCCGTAGGTCACCACGGGGAGAACGCATTGGTTGAAGGCTTTTGTCTTTTGCGCTCATCAACATCCACATAATTTTTACGCAGTGTGTTGTCCTCCTTCCCTGAAATGAGTCACCGACACCTGACAAACCACACTTTGGCACAATAAAGCATGGCACTAACTCTTATTAAGAAGATTAATCGTGTGCTACTTATATTAGGATAATCGGAACATATACGAAGCTGTGCAAACATGTCTCATAATATGCTATACGCTACGAGTTTTACTACACAACGCGCGAAGGTATAAACATTCAATTTCGTTTTTTAACCCAAAAAAAGTACATTTATATAAACACTCTTCCTATTTAAGAATTTGTTTCACTATTCGACCAATGTATACGTTCTCTTACATTCCATATTAGAAATTAATATCGATTGCATAAAACGATGCAGGTTTTCAGTTATTTCACGCTTATTTTATGCACTGCATTGAGAAAGTTAAATTGGAAATATTTGTGCGGAACCAATTGGCATATTGATTAATGTAAGAGTCATGTTTCAAAGGTTTATTAATTTTGGGGATATATAATGAGTTTTCTGGAATGATAAATGATTTTTTTTTCTCATTGCAATAAGGTCAGGTTTATACTCGTAATTATAAATCAAAGGTTTTTAACGATTTCAACTTTGTATTAGGATAGAATTATCGTTATTCCACGTTTTTACGGAAAACTAGCAGATCCTCGCGGTTACAGCGTACATGGTGAAATTCTATATTATAAACTTCACCCCCATACTTCACCCCTTAGGAGTAGAATTATAGTAGAATTTATTTATGTTCACGTCCATCGTGAAAGGAACTTTTGTCCCACATTTCAAGTTTAGAGATACACTCTCAGCTGTGCGTTGTATGTCAGTCAGCCAATCAGTGACTCAGTAACGGAAGATATTTATATACTGCTGGATGTCTAGATAGGAAATATTTTATATGCTTTTATATTATGAACTTTTAAGACGGTGTCTTAGTAATACCATTCCATGATGAGGCGGCATAAGTAAACAACCGGTAGTGCCATGCTGCATTGAAGCCGAATTGGAGAAGCATGATCATAGAGAGTCGCTCTCACATAATGCTGCCGTAAAGGGGTTTGTTAGTTTCCTGTGGCTCATTAGAGGGGAGCATGTCAAACTGCATAACAATAATGCGACTGTATACGGGCGCCGCTAGTTATCAAAAGGTTCAGACTTCACGTTTGCCACCTATCTTTATTAAAGAGATACAAGTTTTCAGTCATTATCTGCATTTATTTTCTGTTAAAATAACAAAATTCCATCAGCCCTTGAAATGACTGGACAAAAATAAGCGTTTTTTTTTCTACGATATGCAACGCTACTAATGGTATTTTGATGTATTTTGACATATCTGTCAAATATGATTTTTGGGTCACCATCTTCTTTTATAATTGCGAACATTTGAAATAGGTCCACTTTTAACTCGTAATTAGGTTCATCCTATCATTTTATTTTATTTGTAATATGTAATATGTATTTTTAAGTAATCACGGTACAATGGTACAAGATCATGCATGAAACGGGCCTTCCTTCCTCTCTCTCCTGACATTCAATTGATAAAAATTAAAAAAGTGTCAAAGATTTTTAAAAGAATTTTTATACACAAAGTATTTTTTCCTCACTTTTTTTGAGACCTTTGAAAGCTGTTAGCTTAAATATTATTAGATAGCTTAAAATAGATTTACTGTACTAAGTTATCAGCAAGATGTGAGAGATCTACTCAACTCTGCGATCTCTCGCTATTTTGCCTGTGACTCTGATCCCTTTAAGCTTCGGGTGTGCTTCGGTTCGCAGGAAGCTGGTCTTTATACAAACAAATGTGTCTTTCTATCATTATGTTTAGTTTTTCTAAATATCTTTCAAGTACACGTTTATTATATCTAAAATACAGTATAATAAATATGTCATGCTTTAGGGAGAACAGAATCTTTCTGCAAGTGATATTGTCTTGTTGCATTACAGCCAAATTGGGCTATCCGGATTTTAGGAAGAGGTAGTGCCATGCTACATAGGAGGAGGTAGTGCCATGCATAGTGCGTGACACTACATCCTCCCAAGCAACGGAATGGGCTGGCACGACCGGGAAAGTACCTCTCGCTCACATAATACCGCCGTAAATTGACATCTTCAGTGTCGCGTTTCGTGCGGCTTGTGAGTAGCCGGTGGCCCATTGAAAAGGGGAGGAGGGCAACGCATCGCCTTAGTAATTATGTGGATGTTTATGGGTGTGAGTAGTCGTAAAAATTTTCTGATCGCTCAAACTGCAAAATGCAAAAAAAGGTTGTGATAGCCAAAATGTCGCGTTTCGTGCGGTTTGTGAGCCTATTAAAGAGAAGGAAGTGCACCGCCCTACGTCGCCTGCAAAGAGCCGCATTTGTCATCGCAAAAGATTTTTTTTTCTTTTTTTTTTTTTCGGAGGGACCTAATACTGGTTGGCGGCGCTAGTCCAGCCTCAACAGTTCGACTGAGTACGAAGACCTTTTTGTCTTCAGGTTTAGGGAGACGATAGGGGGACAGACCCCCCTCGTTTCCCGCAGATGGGAAGAGATGAGCCGGGCTGATTGTGGGCGTACCCTATAGTGATTATTTTTGGGATTAAAAAGGGGGAAGCGGTCCCCTTCCACTCTAGTGGGACGGCGCACGCACGATGCCGTTTTAGTTGCGGTGTCGTGGATAAGGATAATTGAGCTCGTTTAATATTTGGCTTGTCTGAGGAGGCCGGCCTCCTCGCCCCCCCCCCTCTGACGGAGGGGGTCGATTTGCGCTACAAATCGGCAAAAGCCGAAATCTTAATTTATTTATTATTAGAGCTCTCTAAAGTCGCGTTATTTTATTCCTATCAATCTAAGCTCTCGACTTACGGATTAGAACCCGGGCTCGTTTCCGTAAGCGGTGTGTGAGTTTGACATTCTGTCAGTTCATGTTATAACTGTGTGTCGGGCTCAGGTCGTGAAGGGGAAGCTACTACCGACTAAAACCTGCTATCCGTTAGTTGGCCCTATTGGCATTTTACTGCGGGAGCGTGTCTTGGTGTGTCTTTGTTTGTGTTCTTGGACGGACTTTGCTACTGCTATCGCGATCGCGTCGTCGGCGTCGTGCAATACGTGCTTCGGCCGACGATAACGGGTGTCGGTTAGTAACGTCGGGTCGTATTCCGACGTTTGAACGATTAATTCATTTTTGTGATTAAGGGCACGGTCAAAGAACTTTTGAGACAGCTCTTTGAAGTGTCCTTTTATCGAGGTCAATTGAAAGTCACAGTGTACGCAAGAGATTTCTATGGGCGTCGGGTTTTTGTATAACTGCTTACCTGCTCACTCATGCTATATACTTTTTGATATAAAAAATGTATTGGAACATCAAAATCTTGCTAATGTTATAGAAAATGTAATTAAAAATCAAAATCTTGCTAATGTTATAAAAAATGTAATTAAACATCAAAATCTTGCTAATGTCATAAATTTAAATGTGTGGATATAATATGTGAGAATATCGAATACTGAAATAATTTGTGCGCGTCGGTAGTCATTAGAAGGCTACGTTCAATTGAATTTTCAGAATCGCAACTAACCATATTCACTTGTTACAGTTAGAGTGGCACATAGTATTCGTATTTTAACATTTAACTGTTACATAAATTATTCATATTCGTTTCATGTACTCGGTGCCTGTGAAATCGAAATTTGTAGTTAATCTGCTATTTAAGTTCCTTATGTTATGTTAGTCGGAAACTTAATAAGAAACTGAAAAACCGAACCGTATTCAAATATGCATTTCTGTTCTTGATATATGATATTTTGGATTTTTTTTTTATAATAGGAGGGAAACAAAGGTCGGAGAAGAATGGTTCTCGAGTGGTGGACTGCCGACTTGGTTAATGTGGCGGGGAAACGGTGGAAGCAAGTGGCTCGTGAAACTGACCTGTGTCCTTCTATGAGAGAGGCCTTCTATGAGAGAGGCCTTCTATGAGAGAGGCCTTCTATGAGAGAGGCCTTCTATGAGAGAGGCCTTCTATGAGAGAGGCCTTCTATGTCCAGCAGCAGACGTTAGATGACGATGACGATTATGATGATGATGATGATGAATATACACAAAGAGAAAGTTAGTTCTTGTTTTCAAAATAGGTGGTAATAGTGAATAGTCATAGGAACCCGGAACATAACAAGATAGAATAAAAACATAAAAGCGGCAATCAACCGAAAGTGATGCCATTTTTACAGAGGTATAAGCATCTCTAGGGTAAAAATGGCCAAAAATTAGGTCAGCTGTGACAACAAACAACACTTGGAAAATGTAGTTTTTTTTTGCATAAACATAAGAGACAAAAATGTCATCAGAGTCAAGGGACCTACCCGATGTTGTCGTAGCAGATGTTGCCGAGTATTCGCCATGCCTTATTATATTCTAGGTGGGCAATCGAGAAGTAGAAAACTTTTGATGACTACAAAATCCTCATAACAGCTATACCGATACGTTGTCCTCCTTCCCACCAAAGTGCCAACGGCTACACGTAATCCACATGTTATGTGAGAAGGAGGTACCCGGTCGTTTTGGCCCAATTTCGCTACTATGCCTCATACTACATGGACAAAAATGTCATCACATTCAAGGGAGCTGGCGCATGAGACAATTGCATTTTTTATGTAAGATTGCAGTCATAACTTATTTTCGTCTGAATTGACGCTTATGCCCGTTTATATATAATATAATATAATATTTTTTTTTATTGTATACATGCAAATTGCCTGTACCTTTTGTTATTATTTTCCATTATTAGTTTATAGAGATATAAATATTTACGAAATATAATTATAATCCAAACTCTCATAGTGTCTGTGTACTTGACCAGGCCGACGTTTTCAAATATTTACTATTCAATTAGACACATTTGGCCGTAGGCCACTGAAATCCACAATCCTATTCCATATTCAGGGAATTGTAAATTTTAAGGACTTTAGCGTAAATCAGAATCAGTCCTCGCTCTAAGTACATGCCGCAATGCGGCTCATAACAAAATCCATATCACATACAGTGGTAACGTGCATATTATCACCAGAATTCCCTGGCACTGTCGTTGTTTGTGCCAAAATGTTTACGTTGATTTTTTACCGCTTCTGGTATCATTTGTTTTATACATGAGGCCAAGTTTATCTCTTACTGTAAAGGTGTATTTGAAACAATACAAAATGTATAAGTTGTGTCGTTATATGAAATAAATTTTCTTTCTATTACGATCTAAAGACGAATCAAATCACAAAGACAATTGTGTTTTTAAACGACTGCCTCAGAACGAGGTATTATTTGATTGGGTGTTTGCATGTTTGCATCTACATTATATATGTACCTAATATATTGTCACGACCGGCTGGCTGGCTCAGTTGGTAACATGGCGGTTAATCCACGTGTTACGCCAGAGGTCGCGGGTTCGAATCTCGCCTAGGTCATGGCATTTATATGTATCATATGTATATATGATAAAAATCTCAAAATATATAAATTTTCTTAAATATATAAGAAATATTAAACATATTTCCATTGTCTAGTATTTATGTCACAAGTAGTTATGAAATTAGCACAGGACTATGCTAAGGCGGTGTGTTAAATCTACAGATATTATTATAACGTTTTATATGCTTGTAAACGTATTAACTTATATGCTCCATGATACAACCTGGACGGAATGACCGATTGTAAAGTATTTGGTGTTGTTTTGATGAAGTAAGTGACCTTTTTCTTTATTTTCTAATTCAATATTGATCACTATTCGTTCATATCTAGTTGCTTCTCTGATATGAGTATCGGAATGTCAAAATTGTGACAAACACCTTGTCCACGTGAGAAATTTTGTTGCTTTCAAACAATTTTGTCATTCTAAAAGTCATATCAGGAACCAACTGGATATAAATAAATACTAGCATTACATTTTATTATAAAATAGTTGATAATTAAATAAAAAGTTTATCCCCGTGGTGCATAACAGCCGTGTTTCATAGCAGAGAGAAACACTTCCAAGATAATAAAAAGAGTACTCTACTTTTCTATCGATTAAATTCGCTGTCCGAAGGTAGTTTTAGCACTCCTTCGGGCTCCCTGCGATCATATCAAACCTTAGTGGTGTGTGTATGTGGTGGGCCATACCAGATTCACAT
>JAFELO010003537.1:202400-250473 GCA_017140195.1 Eumaeus atala
AAAGTTAGTTACCCATAAACGGAGTTCTCTACTATTATGGCAGGCCATAAAAATGACCCTTGTAATGATTTTTTGGGTTTTTATAGCCGCATCAATTATTAAGGAAGTACACGGCTATTTTACGTCTCTTATGGTTAACAAGAAATAGGCAAACCTGGCGACTGACGGAATAAATAATTTAAATTTGAATACCACTTTTTATAAGAAGTAGTTTCTTGCTGCATTGCTGCCATGACACGGGGGACACCTCTCGCGCATGTGACACCGCACAATGACAACTGCAGTGTCATGTTTTGTGGTTTGTGAGTAGCCGGTGGCACATTGTATGGGAGGAGGTAGGGGGGACTACGCATCGGCGCCGTAATTATGGGGATATCTATGCGCGTCGGTATTCATCAAAGGCTAAGACTGCTCGTTTCTATTACTATAATGTTAAAATTGTTTATTCAATATTTTTGCGTGTAAGTCGTGAACATAATGTTTTTTATGTGATACTTTATTTAGATTACTGTGATGAGTTTATTGGAATAAATTTTACACATGATTAATTTAAATAATTTGCTGCTGCCGTCTTGTCCATGATAACGCTATATTTCTTTCCTATTGACAGTTCCGGGACATCACTGTATAACCGGCCTGTCTCTGCAGACCTGCAGTTTCAAACTAAAATGTGTGCTGGGACACATAATGATAGTGAAACTTCAACGGACAGTAAACAGTGTTATAGGCTACCTTCAAGATCAATAAATGTATCCCCTGTAATTCCTCTAAGGATATATTATATATCATGCACCGAATTTCATGATAGAAAAAACGTAGTTTTTTTTTTGTAACGTATATAAGAAGTTTCGCTTCAAGTAGAGTCAGCAGACATAAATGTTGATAAAGAGCAAAATCTGTGTGTGTTAATTCCAACAGCATAATCCTTCAGAACGAACGTGGTTTTGAAATTAAAAGAACGTAAAGCGATAACGCTTTAAGTTCTTTTAATTGTCCTTTTAATTCTGTTGTTACCGTTAAATATTCACACGACTTTATGACCTGTATTTTTTCCATGCCACGTGACTGGAATTACTTCATAAGGAGTAAACTGAAAACACTTATTGTCAAAACATTGCAGCGGTGGCTTAAATGTAAGGATGTGCTGACAGATAAATTACCATATTTTAGTCCAAGTGTAACTAGTCACCCTTCAGCAAACTAAGCGTTTGTTTAATTTTTTGGCTGGCTACTATATGTATACGTGGCCAAAAGGAACAACAGGGTATTTCTTATATATTGTATATATTATTATTATATATTAGAGGTTGTATTAAGTTATAGACATAATTTAAAAGGATTGTTAGTAGAAAATAAAACCAATATTTTTTATAGACAGCTATGCTGACACATTCCTAGGCGGTAGCCCGTCAGGCTGAAGGAAGGAAGCACACCTGATTCAACATACGAATATTGAACGTCACGAATCATATTGCCTGCCTTCGTGTTTGTGCCCAAGCGTTTAAAAGGACTGTGTAAAAGTTGTCACTGTTACAAAAACCAAACCACCACCAGTTCTGTTGACGAAACACTTTACTTAAAAAAACTTACTCGAAAATAGCACACGATTTATTTGTAAAAAAATTTAAACGACTATTCAAGATTTGTAAAAATAACTTCAAGTTTCAGCTTGGGAACGGTCTTATGTACAAATTGTTGTATAACTTCACGCGGTTTGTTGACGAAGTTTCGCTATAAACTTGTGATTTGCTCGACAAAAGGGTTAAGTTTACGTGGAACAAATATACAATTTGATCTCTATGAACTACTTTACAATCCTTTGGGAATGTTTTTGTATTTCCTAATTTTATGTTATGTTTTACAGTGTGTCACAAATATCGGTATCATGTGCGCGAGAGGAACACAACAACACATCTTTCCCTCGGCTCCCTAATGAGGTGGGCAGAGGGAACGGAGTGCCACACATCAAGATCCTTACATACCTGCCTCGCCTCCTCCATATTCATTGCTCTCCACTTACAAACAAGCCGGTTGCGAAGAAGCTGGATGCGGCCTTCGGAGAATACCCGATCACTCTGATCATATTATGTTGGTTTTGGTCTTCCCTGTTACCTACGTTCTTCCTTATCGCATTGTGTATCTGTTCTCTAACCCTTTGCCTGCCCTTCTTTTAAAATGCCCGAACCAACTGAGCCCTTTCTCCTTTCTTGATGAATTAACTTATTTGAATATTGAAACGTTCGTTCGTTTTACATGACAATGCTCATTTTTCCGATGCAAGATTGTGTTTAAAAATGATAGAGAAACTAAAGTTATTTGAATCCATTAACGTAAGCATCCGCGTCGGAACGCTCCCGAATTCTCCAGTATTTAATGCCGTTTTCTTAATATTTTAAATACTTTTTCCCACGTGCCCCTCAAGATTGTGGAGTCTGCACATTCAGCTCCGCTAAGTCTGCCCTCCCTTAATCCGGTGACATGTCTATAGATACCCGTACAACCGGAGGTTGTAAGGTATAGAACCATGCAAGCGCACTATGGCATCGCGCTTCTTTTGTTGTGTCACCGATCTCTCACGAAACACAATGATATAGCCCTCAGTTCACGCCAGTGATATTTGAGATCCCCAGTTGTGCTAGTTAAATTCGGCTATAATTCTACGATCAGATCAATCAATCTTTTGCAAAATTATAGCCGTAATGTGTAATAGTCAGATATTTCCACGTGAACTTAAGTACCTCTTAGATATTTATTGGTTTATTTTGATATTAAATTGTATCGGATATAGGTATTTCTCCTATACAGCTTAATATCAAAATAAACGTGATGCTGAAAATTATATTCACTTTAAGACGTAATAAAATAGATATTAGTTTTCTTGTAACTTGAGGGGTATGTGTGTGTGAGATAGCAGCGGCTTTATGAGTATTTTATGTAAACCGAACGACGCCGTAAACAGATATGCCGTCTAAAAGCAACCAGCCCGAATAAATTACCCATTATGGAAACTAACGCCCTCTGTTATCGCGCGTCACGCACTAAACAAAGCCATGAATGAGCTACAGCGCGTGCGTATTACGCATCGATCTAAAATACTGGCAAGTAAATAATGTATTTGACGACGAAATACGGCAGAATATTTTGACACCTTTGTGGATATATTATTTAAAAAAACAATACCGGGTTTTTCATTAGAAAAAAAATCTGGTGATATTTTTTTTACAGGAAACTTATATTTGATATTTTCTACTATAAATTTAATTCTCATTGGTCTACTATCTTCTAATACGTATCGTAAATGTATTAGAGCCGAATTACTCTTAGGAAATAAATATGCTAATTGTTTTATATTTAATCATAAGCATAAACGTTAAAATTACTTTCACTACAAGTACAACATTAAAATTTATTTTTATTACTGTACGGGTCAAATTTGGATTTTGCGCATTAAGGCCGTCAGAAACGCCACTTCCTGCCAGTAGAGGCGCTATTAGCCCAAGGGAAGGGTGTGCTATATATCTGTCAAAATCCAGAAAAAAATATACGATTCCAAATTTAAACAACCACGAATTCGTCTATATCCTAGAATGTGTTCCTGATTCAAAAATAATATTGCTAAAACTTTTTTGTGGTTAACTATGGAGTATTTGTCCGTTTTGTTTCCGCTGTTATTGTTATTGACTTTATTTAGTGTGTGTCTCTGTAATCCCGACGCCAAAAGATTGTACGATGATTTATTGAGCAATTATAATAGACTGATACGGCCCGTGGACAAGAATAACAACACTGTTTTGGTAAAACTTGGCTTGCGACTTTCACAACTCATAGATTTGGTAAGTAATTTTATACATATTTTTAACGCTTTATCGTGATTAGTGGATATAAATAAGTGATAATCAGACAGCCAAATTTGGTTCAGAAATTGATTTACAGCTAATCAAAATAATTCTAAAAAATTTGAAGTGGTACCATCTGAGCGTTAGGTATTTCCTCTATCATGCTGGCCCTAAACAGACTACCCATTTCGATTTTCGTTTACTCAGTACACGTTGACGAACATTTTGTTCCATTGATTCTTTTCATGATTACGATTGAACCGTTGATATAGTGTTTCGATAAAAAGACGTATGATTTAGAATAAGTGATCATCTCACGTATGCATATCACATAGCTAAGGCGTAGCTTTGCGGCGGTATTATTATTAGCGAGAAGTACTTAGCGAGTAGTGGTCATTCAGAAGATCAGAAGGCAGATGGGCCACTAAGGTTCTGGAGTGGAGGCCGCGTTTGGGAAAACGAAGTGTTGATCGGCCGTTCACCAGGTGGGAAGACGATCTTCGTGCAGTAGCTGGTCCTGGATGGATGCGAGTAGCGGGAGATCGGCCGTCTTGGCGTTATTATTTAGGACTATGTCCAGCAGTGGACCGATAAAGGCTGATAATGATGACGATGAATGATGAGAAGCACCTCCCCGGTTGTGCCAGCTGAACTCACCTACAATGAAGTAGTACACTCCCACGATGTTCCATAGAGTTCTTCACGTATCATTAGAAGCGGTCGCGCCTCGGCTTCACCCGTAAATGGCAGGGACCAAATTGCCTTACAAATTATACACTTAAATCTCCGTCGGGAATTCCTCTACCCACGGGTGAATCTGCATGAAAACCTGATCAGTATCTTGATCACATGTAGGCAGAGAGCCTTTGGGGACATCGTAGTCTAATATAGATTATTACTTAGAATAGACGTATACACATTTGATCAGACTGCAATTCAGAATAAAAGAAAACTATAAGAAAATAGTATAGAAAAGAAAAAACAGTCAGTGAAATATCTTTTACTGCATGAAGTTGCATTGAAATGACAGCTTAAAACTGTGTAGATATCGATTGTTATCAGCACAGCAATGCGGAGGGAGGAGAATCGAAATGGATGTCACTCGGCCTATTTCTATATCAAACTCACGACACGTCGATTTCGTAAATCAGCGTCAATCAATATCAGTTGGAACTTGAGTAAACACAACCTAGTTTAATTAGTTGAGAGACAAATTGCAGGGTGTGTGGAGCGTGTGTGAATACAGAATGAGCTACGGATCAAAGGCTACACCTGGGTAGCGATGTAACAATAGGAATTATTGGCAACGTTACAACAGACCAAAATGCAGGATTTCTTTTAACGAGTCTATGTTCACGTACATAACGTACGTATGTGCGGATTAAATCTTATTATATCATAAATTCTAAATTTAAAAATAACTCATAATAAAAATAAATTTTAATAGAGACCTTAAAAAATATAAAATTAGATATACTTATACATGTAATTGTCAAAAAATATAAAATTAGATACACGTAGTTGTCATCTACCACTGGTTGAATCCCAAAGATTGGTAATTAGATTTCAAATTCAGTCATTTATTACAATTGATGGTACAAATGATGATACACAATAACATTACATGTCCAGATACTAGAATTTGCCATAAAATGCATGCAATCTACGTTCAACATTTTACAACATTACGCATAACATTTGTTCATTAATTTCGTAACTTAAAGTTTAAATGAGTATCAATAACAACGGAATAGAGATGGCTACGTCACATGGATTTAATTATACTTAACAATATGTTATTTTCTTCGATGAGGTATGTAGAAGAGGATAGGGGAATGCAGATATTCTCCTGGCGCCGGTTCGGCGGTGTACAAATGCATTTTAAATGTGTTATATAATGCCTGTATTAATTGAAGTACTTTCCCGGTCCTGACAGCTCATCATTAGTAGCCCAAAGAAACCCATTGCTGGACATAGGCCAACACTAGAAGGCGACTCAAATATCAGTTACATCTTTGGTTCACTCAGCTACTCTCGAATGTCACCAGGTCATGACTCCTCCGGGTGGGCAGTTTTGATTATTCTATAAGATTATAACTTTATAACTTATTATTCCATTATAACTTATTATTCCATTATATACAGCGAAAGTAGAAATAAAATTGTAAAATAATATATATATATATATGTATATATATATTCAATATACGTAATATAATTACAAGTACTTTAATATATATACAGATATAAACTATAACTTAGTGATTATAGTTAGTTAATAAGTTGTTAAAAGATTAATGTATATTTGAATAAATAAAATAAGCTGAAAAGGAACGAAAATTAAGAGCTGAAAATAAAATAATGTTACGACAGTTTCCCGGAAGCAGAAATTTCGACGCAGAAACGAAAATTCTGTCCTGATCCTTCAAGTTTATTTATATCCCGACACTTCGATAACCTTTCGGTTGTCATGGTCAAGGGCAGACTAAAGATTTTCCCACGGTACGAATTCACACGGGCCCCGCAAGGGGTCCGGGAAGGCTAGGCCGGAGCGATTTGCTCCCTACTAGCGGGTTCATCCGCATTCTGTTATTACGGAATGGGCCTTGGGTTTGACAAGTGTCAGTAAAAGAAAAGAAGCCACTCAGTCGGTATCCACCGCCCTGCTGAGGTCGTACCTGGGCGGTCTGCCCCTACCGGGTGAGATCACCGGTTGACCCGGTGAAAGCCCAGCAGAAAAAGAAGTGAAAAATGGAGATCCGCTATTGATAGCGGTAAGAAATTCAATAAATAACGAACTGGCCTGGGCCCAAAGTCCCGGGCCAGTCCATGAAGCACGTAGGTTGCGTCGGCGGGAGCGGGCGGAATAATCACCCGGTTGGCGAGCAGGTCGCGTCTGTGCGATAGTCGCGATCGGCGCGATTGGCGATGGTGCGCGGCGAGTTGAACGGCGAACCGGCTGGGCCGGCGGCGGGGCCGCTTGCTCATCGAGCGCAGCCGGAGCGACAGTGTGAGTGTCGCCTGTCATCTCGTTGTCGGAGTCTAATGGCGTGGCGGTCCCGAGGGCTGCTGTCCTCGGTCTCCGTCTTCTTTTCTTCCTTGGAGGCTTTGCCGGTTGCGGGCCTCGAGGGATGGGAGCATTCGCGGCTGCCATTAGCGAATGTGCTGATGGCGGTGGCAGTTCCACGTGGGGCACCGGTGCAGGCGCGGGCGCAGGTGGTCGGCGGGGCTCACGAGACAGCGCAATAGCCCCCGCACGGCGATTCTTCGCTTCGCACACGTACACCGGGCATGAGCGGCTATTTGCTGGATGTGCGACAGAACAGTTGGCGCATATGGCTACTTCCGTCCTTGGATGTGGGCAATCCCGTGCAGCGTGCCCGCCGCCGCATCGCACGCAGACTATCGGGCGGTCGCAGTGGGCGCTTGAGTGCCGGAACTATTGACATCTATGGCATTGCGAGGGCCCCTTGTGGCCGCGCCATACCGAAATGGACGCCCCGGGTATATTAAGGAGCTCCGAGATTTCGTAAATACCCGGTATGGTGTATCTCGTCCTCTTCAGGGTGGCCATAAAAATGCACCCCGGTCTCCCCTTCCTGGCGCGTATCTGGCGGACGAACTGGGGCTCGAAGCCGAGCCGCTCCAGCTCCGCCGTGATGTCTTCTGGACTTGTATTTTCCAGGAGGCCTTTTATTACACCTTAACGGCCTTTTCCGTCGGCAGTGAGCATGTAAACCACGCGACGCCTTGTGTACGCTCCAGCTCGCACAGATAGTGCCGGATTATGCGATAATCGTCGGCGTCGCGTGGTGTGAATCTAACGCCTTTCCCCGCTGGGCGTGCGTTTGGTGCACGGCCGAGGCATTTGCGTAGCTCCGCGAAATGTTGCACCCAGTCAGGCAGGCGTTCGACCACCAATAGCTTGTAGCGCGGTGTCTTCTCGGGCGGGCGTGGCTCGGCGGCTGCGACAGCATCATCTCCTGTCTCGCTCTCGCCCGGTGGTGTGGGTCGGGACAGTGTTGGCGTGGATTCTGTTTCCATAGGCGTCTGCGCGGCTGCGGCCGCGAATGAACGAGTCGCAGGGGCCTGTTGGGAAGTAGATGTGGAGGTGGACGTCGGTGCAGTTGCAATTGCAGCTATGTCCACGTGGACATAGCTGCAATTGCAACTGCACAACAAACACAACGTACCTCTTAGTAGGTGGACTAATCGATGGACTGATCGATGGCACGGTGGGCTCCAGCTCCGGACGCGTGCGCTTTGCGGTGGCCTTCTTTCTTGGGTCTTGCGGCGGGCTGCGCTGCACAAGCGGCGCGGGTGCAGGCGGCGCTGGCGCAGGTGGCGTCGGCCGCGGTTGGATCGGGCTCGGGTCCCTGCTGCTCGACGTAGATTTGTCGCGCGGGGTTGAGGAGGCCGTGCTGCCCGCGGAGGATGATGAAAGGGGAAAACCTCCCTGGCGGATCAGGTCCACTATTCCCCTGTATCTCTCGCGGGGAAGATTTCATTGTTTCGCGGTTGTCGCGAAACGCTTCCACGTCCTGAAGGCGAGAGGCGTATTCTGCAGGCGTCATCTTGGAGGCGTGTCCCATGCCGGACGGAGCTGGTCCGGACTCTCCGGCGGGCACCGCCGGACTGCATCCAGATGGAGGGATCAGTTCCTTCCGCCCCGATGCCGGCAACGCGCTGCCGTGAGGCATGCTCGGCCCTGGCTTCCCGGAACTCTGGCTGGGCGGCGTTCTTCTAGATGGTGCACCTGAAGTCTTCGACGCGCGAGATCGAGAGGTCGACCTCGAGCGCGTCGCCGGCTTCTTCGGTGCACTTGGTTTGCGTGCGCCACCCATGACGGCCCACGCGAGACTTCACACTCTTCTTAAAAAATCGCAGTTGCTGGGCGTGGACAACCTCCGCGTGACCACTCGGCGACCGCGCTGGCTTACACGGCCGCCGGGAAACTGTTCTTGGTGCCTACAAAACAGGTGACGCAATCACACTCGGTTGAAAACAACTTCGCGATGATTTTCTTTTTGTAGGATAGCCTGGAAAGGTGGTCGTCACGAGCGTTCTGGAGTACTCCACAAGCGACGAAGGTTGGGCCAATCCTGAAGATTTTAGTCGTCTGCTTGAGTATGCAGCAGAATCATTAACAATTAGTCAGATTCCTACAAAACGAGCATATTTATCTTGCAGCTGGGATGAGACATTTTTTGTTTTTGAATTAACTATATTTATCACCGGATCCCAAGCAGGTGGTAAGACCCAACCATCCTCTCTGTTAAAATTTGGATGCTTTCTAATTTCAATCGCCTTACTTATCATCATTGGACGGAACCGAGACCCTTTCGCGAGGATTTCAGTTCTGTCAATAATGGCGGGCGTTATCCTGTACATGTTGACAAACTGCAGATTTAGTAGAAAAACGATGTTTAAAGCCTGCAATATGTTCTTTAACGTTTGTTCTTATTGATCTCTTTGTTTGACCTATGACCTATGGGGTTGAGGGAAACGGACAATCGTACCAGATGGAGAATAATTGGATTGGCGTATACTCAACGGTGGGCGAATATTCGCTGAAGAAGAAGATAATGAATTTCGACGAATCAAGGTAAATATGTAAGGTTCTTGAGATGTGGTACCCAAATATCTCCCCCTGCTCCAAGGTAATTGGCATGAATGTGTGTTGTTTCTTGTTATAAAATTACATCAACACATGTATTAGATTTTTGATGACTAAGAGCTGGCTCACTCTCAAAGCGCTCTGGCGCAAAGGGCCTACATTCAAAAGTGTTTCCTCATTTGTTGGTTCTGCGAGCAATATGGCCTACTATGTATTATGTATATTATTAAATTTATTATTACTTATTATTCCTCTCTGAGCCGGTTACTCATCATCTCTTACGGATCATCAAATACGGGACCATGTCTCGTAGAGAAACACCGAGCATAACACACTCCGTCTCAACGCCTTACAGCAAGTTACTGAAAATTTTTAATTAAGTTAAGCTTAGTTTCTCCCTAATTATTTTATAATAAAAAAAAACTGCTGAGAATTATTCATAGTATTATATTAAATTGAAAACGTAAGAAATAGATAATGTCGTCGGTAACTAGTACTTAGACATCTATACTTTATAATTGCCCTTTTAGTTAGGAAGGTCGTAGATTTTATACGATCATGCTACTACAAATATTATTAGAGATAGGCGAGTGGAGCCGTAGGGCGCTGCTATTTATGTAAATATAAAGAAATAAAACTTAAATACAGCGAAGTAAAGCTGGAATAGGCTATATAAATATAAATAAAACACAAAGTTGGTAACGTGAAAATTCCTCTCATGCCTTTACTGTGAGGCTACTTTAAGAATTTTAAGTATGCGCCATAAAGGATTGACACAAACTAGCTTTAAAATATGTTGTACACTTTTACCAAAAATGGAACATAAATATTTTAAAGTGAATTTTACGTTTGGGTAACTTTATGTTGTTTCGGTGTGAGGATATACTTTTTATATATTTATATTGTTGCTATGTACGTGTGTAACGAAAACAAACTGGCAATATTGCTGTAAAATAAGACATATTTTGTGACTGCATAAACAAGCTTAAGCTATCAAATATTTTTTGATGCCGCTGCTGCTGGAACTCGCTCTCTGCTCGGAACACGACACTGAAGTTGCCACTTCACAGTTTCATGTGTGCAAAAGGCACCTGCAGCACAGCATAGCACTACCTCTCATAAATTTTACTCTACATAACAAAATATGAGTAGTAAAATCGCTTCTAGGACCGTTCAGGTATTCACTGCGAGAGTCTTATTTTGCTGATGTCACTTACGTCTCTTATGCACTCACTTAATTCTTAAGGAGGAAACACAGTTTCATGTAATATTCTTAAGGAGGAAACACAGTTTCATGTAGTATCTGCCAGCCATAGTGAAGACGGTGATGACGCTCTCCTCCCACTCGCAATTCGTCGTCGACCTTAACATTCTCTACGGTAATGGGTGCGAAAGTGGCTTGCAAAACTAAACTTCCTTTTAAAGATTCTATTCCAAGGATATTATATTATACAATGCAGTTGCCCTTCTATGTTGCATGTTATGTATACATAGGAAGGTTTTGGCCGGCATTGATTTGGCGTTTAGCGTCCAGTTCCTCTACGCGTTTCTGTTCAATCTCTTTGATCCCTTTGGATACAGAATTTCGCTATTTCGCCCTGTGCTATACCCCTGCTACCCACCACACACAGGAGATTTTATATGCATTAAAATGGCACTTTGGTACGTCTCTATACCGCACGTACTGCCCCCTACTTCCGTTTCCTTGTTTCAACTCGGAGCATAGAAAAGATTTAGCAAGTCTAGAGTCGCTTATACGCACAATATGACCACACCATCTTAACTGTCCCTTTGTTAACATTGACTCGAAAACACTCGACTTAGTTCTTTGTAGTACCTCCGTATTTGAGACTTTATCATGCCAATTGACGTGAAGAATTGAGTGCAAATACTTTGTGTGGTGTTGATCAAAGCGTTTTATATCGCTTTTGTAGATGCACCATGTCTCGGTAGCATAAAGCAAAGTGGGTAAGATAATTACTTTATATGCCTTTGTCTGCAGAAGAAGAACGTGTGAGTCCCATACTCTTTTACAAAGCTGTCTAAATAAGATCGCAGCTTTGGCTATTCGCGAGGGGATTCTTTTTCAAGGCGGTTGTCACTGTGGCTGTAGCTGCCATCGCAAGGACTGAACTTTTTCCAGGCATTTACCATTTAAGAGTACTGGCTTGGAGTACGGAGAGCGACCACGAACACTTTGCTACAACACCTGTATTTTTGTAGAACTGACAACCAGACCAAATACCTTGCATGGCATGTTTAGATTTTGCACTAGAGTCTGTAAGCGAAGAATATCATCAGCCATTAAAGAGACGTCATCAGCGTTAACAACATCAAAGATGGGGAGCTCTCGGAGAGACCGTTTAGCTCCAAATCAGGATAGTTCGAAGGTGCTTCAGCACCAGCACCTTACCTTACCGAGACATGGTGCATCTAAAAAACCGATATAAAACGCTTCAGCACCAGCACGAGGCAAGCGGCGCGTGTGGACGCAACCATCCCCGCTCAGTGTTTCTTCGCCTCGCGTACGTACACCGGACACAAACGACTATTTGCCGGGTGGTCCCCGAAACAATTGGCGCAGGTAGCCGACTCGCTCTTCGGTCTCGAACAGTCCCGGGCGGCGTGTCCTTCTCCGCACCGTTGACAAACCAGCGGGCGGTGGCAGTGGGCGCTCGAGTCCTGGAAAAATTGGCACCGGTGGCATTGGGCGGGCCCCATGTGGCCACGCCAGGCGTCGATTTGTATCCCGGGGATGTTCAGGAACTTCGTGGTCTCGTATATTCCCGGGATGGTGTTTCTGGTGCGACGCAGGGAGGCCATGAATGTACACCGTCTACGACTGTCTTTGTCTGGCACGAATCTGGCGGGCGTATTTGTATTTTCGAGGTGGCCCCGTATTACCAGTTTATCGCTAGGCGACGAGTATGAGTGCCACGCGGACTCTCTCGATAGGTTCGAGGTCACGCAGGTACCTCTGAATCATGCGGTACTCGTCTTCGTCGCGTGGCAGAAATCTGACGCCCCTCCACACAGGGCGTGCGTTGGGCGCTTTCCCAATGAGTCGCCGCAGGCCGGTGAACTGCTTCACTCAGTTTGACAGGCGTTTGACGACCAGCGGCGCTTATCGCGGTGTCTTGGCGGTCTGTTCCGAAGAAGGCGGTTGCGGAGTTACGACAACCATATTTTCTGTCTCGCTTTCTTTCGCTGAAGTGAGACGGGACCAAAGCAGGTATCGAGTCAATATTCATAGGCTTATGTGTTGTGGCGGCGGGGAATAATCGTGCCGCGGTCGCACGCTGAGAAGCATCGGCGCCTGCTACATCTACGTATTGCTTGCACGGCAGAGACGTCGACGGTACTAGTAATATCGGTTCGGAGGCGGGACGCGCCCGCTTGGACGCTGCCTTGAGCTCGGGTCCTTCAGTCAGTTCAACGCACCCCGCGTTGCGGCTGCGGTGGCTGCGCTTGTAGCAGTGCGGCGTCGCTGCATGGCACACGCGGATCTGAAAATATGGACGTTCTTTGCGCGATCTGCGTGCACTGCGGACGTGCTGGCTGAGGACGTCGCCGGACTGCATCGAAGTGGAGGGATCACCTCCTTCCGCCTTGATGCCGGCAGCGCTCCAAGGCGAGACATACTCGGCCCTGGCTTCCCGGAACTCTGACTGCTGGGTATTGTTCTGTTGGTGGCCTCTGAGGTAGTCGACGCGCGAGATCGTAGGTCGATCTCAAGCGCGCCGATTTTGTCTCCGGGGCGGCTTTGCGTGAGCCATCCATGATGATAAAGACAGCGTCGATCGTGCCTTAACCTGGCCGGAAGCCGTACAGACTCCCTGGCTGGAGACGCTCTGCTGGCTCTCCTAGGTGCCGTTTAATAATATGAGCCAGAATTTTTCCGGCCACATTAAGTAAGGCAATACCTCTATAAGAGCCACAATCGGAGGAATTACCTTCGCCTGTATGGAGTTTTCATATTATGGTCGCGTTCTTCCCAGCCCCTGGAATAACTTCCGACAATCTGGGAGATAGATTTGTCGCAATGCGTTATATAGGTGACTGTGTATATTTGCTCCACCATATTGGTAGAGTACAGCAGGGAGATTATCACCCAGACATGGTGGTCAGATCCTACACGTGCATTGAAATCACCCAATGAGGTGATTTTGTCAGTGGCAGGGATACGTCACTTTAATTAATTCATGAGATTGTCGTAGAATATATAGGTCATGTAACATATAATATAATATAATGCAAATCTAAAGATCCATTCTCAAAATAAAAAAATGTTGGGACATAGATGCACTTATAAGATGAATAAATTGGTATTGGATCATGTGGAGTCGTAAGGTCATTAGCCTATCATTGACTCCCTATGGAGTTTCCTCGAGAGTCTCTGCAACAATTGTTTTGATTGCGAACCTAACTCTACCGCCTGTTTTTTCGCTAGAGGACCTAACAGTCCAGCAGTAAGTGTATCCGCCTTCAATCTCACACAATTCGCTCCTATCGGGCAAGTGGGTCTCACTCAGGGCTGCTATGTCTATGTTGCATCGGGTTAGTTCCCTGGCAATGAGAGCTCTCTTGTCGGGACATAAGTTGGTGGAATTGTCCAGTAGTGTGCAAACATTCCAAGTTTTGGTAGCTGTTTTGCGTATCTTATTATGTCTCTTGGAACCACGATTTTAAAGCGGTGCCTAACGACCCCGGTTTGCCGTTAGGTTTAGTAGGGAGGCGAAATATGTTTGGGCCACCTTCTATAAGGCAAGTGCAGGGGAGAGTAGAGCAATTCTAAATAGGGCTGGTTTTTCATCAGGTATGCTGCCGAACATGTCCCCTCACCTCTTTCGTATCCAGGTGGACGTACTCCATTGCCACAGGGCTGTAAATATAATAAGGTTCATCTGCGCGTGACTTGATTATAATGAGCAAGCACTTGTGCCGTTGCACACCCACTCTCTCGTCCAATACTATTAGTATCTGATGGGCTTACCCGACATGTCCGGTGATAGGATAGGATGCACTGCAAATCACACTGCCCTGCTAAGTCGCCACATCCGTCGAGTACAGTTGCCTACCGACGATGTTCGCCTTCCGTGCCAAAGTAGATGCTTTTTTATCACCTTGAATAAGCTATTTAGATGTTATAGCCGTTTAGACTCTTTGTCTTCTCTTATGACATGCACGAATAGTGACACAGTTGGATTTTCCATCTGTTCTCTTCCAGCACGGACTTCCAGCTTTGGTATCGGAGTGTCTATCTCCGGCCTGTTGGTCCACGGCAGGTCTTTTATTTCCCTCCAGCCCTAAAACACCCTGTTTTGGCACCCTCTACCCTCCACCTGGATAAGGCTTCCCCGAGAAAAATAAGTAGCTATAGTACCTAGAGATCTAGCTATCTATGATCATCAATGAAGAAATCATGTTTCCTATCATCATCATTTAAATGATCATCTGATGATTATTCAACAATGGTGATTCGTTTAGTCTCTTCTTTTTACCTTACTTTGATTAATGGCACCCGTCCCAATATGACCACTCCACGTGGTCCACAGTCTAATGGATAACTCGTCGTTTCAGTAATTTACAGGAGTGAGACCATCTCGGTCTTTCGGTTCAATTTGGCTGCTGGTAAAAAGAAGTCCTAAATTTTACTACAAAAATTATACTATGTATTGATCAGCGCCATCCATATTGACTACACAGGTGCAAAAGTCGTTGTAAGAGAAGAAATTGTATGATATAATAGATGGTGCGATACGTGTTGTCGAATACAGCGTAACAAGTTCTTTGCTTTTGTGCTTGTTATGGCAAATGTTCACTGTAACTAAATATTTCCTACTCCCTCATTTTCCCTATAAAATATAGTAATTACCTCGGTTTTAACTTCACTTGTATGTCTCAAGTTCGTTTCCGTAATATCCCCGTCACGCACCTACCAGCTTCTCGCGTACTGTGTAAAGATCAAAGGTTCTTTTTTTTTTTTAGAGAAAAGGCATTAAATTTTTTCCGTGTAACATTGCCATAAACCTCAATTGTCATGTGTCTATTTGAATAACTAACACGCCCAACCCACTTACTCAAACATTAATACAGTTTCGTATCCATCTCATTTATAATATACCACCACAATTACCGTAATGGATGATGACTGATACAATTTGATAATCACAGGGGATCGTTTGTTGACATAACAAGATCATCTCCTACGTAATGAGTAAATGTTGGTGAAATCATTGATTAAGTAATCGTACTTCATTTGATTAACATTGTCTACATTTACTGTACCTTTTGCGCCGGTTTCACGCATCCCTATTAGAGTATCAAGTAGCTATTAAATAAAGCGTCCAGTCCTAAAATTACAGTCCCTCCGAAAATGCAAGGCCAACTTTAGCTTCCACGCGAGAGCTGCCCCCTTGCTAGGGAGGGGGACGAGGGGACCCTGTTCCCTCGGCCAAGATAACAATAGCTCCGCTAATCTTTAATAACCATCGGGATGCATCGTTTTAAAGATTAGCATATTTAATAACAATTGGGATGTATCCTTCAAGCCTGCGGGAAAGACGGGGGACGGAGGATATGTCCTGTCGACCACAATCTCACCTGGGACGTCTCTCGTCATGTCTTATTGAACAAGTTGAAGAATCCTGCATTGGATATTTCCTTCAACAAAGCGCAGTCATAAAATGCTTAAACCTTAAATTGTTCTTGTTGTTGCTGTTATAATTGGCCAGTACAGAAACTTCTGTTTATGGTAAATGAAAATATACAGATGGAACCAATAATAAAGGTGTACCATCGGTGTGAGGTCGCGATTGGGACGAGGGGGATAGCTTAATGTAAGAAAACGGGATATCACTATTTACGACAAACTGAGTCCTATAAAAAGAGCAAAAAGCCTAAAAATATTCAAAATCAGCCAAGAGCAAGTCGGACTCGTTTATGAAGGATTCCGTAGTAACAAACAAAAAAGTGAGAAGTTTCATATTCAGTTTACTGCAGTTCCTAGGAATCGTTAAGACTAATACTTGTATTTCATCACAGGACTTCGCCCAAGGTCAAGATTTTGTTGCAACGACTTTTAGTTTCATTAGAGTTTTCCTATCGGTATAACATATGTATACATGTAATTGTGAGGTGGAGGGGCTCACTTTTACGAGTTTGGAGAGAATACCTCGCACAGTATTGGCATCTCCTTCAAAAACGTCTATACCATTTAGGTAGACTTAATCTATGACACACTGCTATGTCCTCTCCAGCATTTTTATTTTATAAATAATTTTATTTTTCAACTAATATTATAATGAAATTTAAAATCACACTAACATTATGCTGTGTGGGGGCGGCTAAAGAATACCATCACCTTCAATCCAAGCCCAGGGTGGCGTAAGAGTCGTCAGAGGGCACTAGTCTCTTAACAACAAAGAGGCTACAGCGAGCTGGTTGTTTGGTGTCCCGTCTGCTTCATGGTGATTGTGAAATAGACATGAGCACGTCCGGTGCTTCCGTCTGCCCGGTCTCACCGGTGCTCGCCCCGAGTGATGGCAGTACCATCGATCGGATCAGCGACAGGCAGCAGTGACGCCAGTCCGAAACATAATCTGCGATTGCCAATCCCCCTGCTCAGCGTGGCAATTATGAGCATTAACCTCCAATGAGCGACAGAAGTAACATTCTGCCCCTAGTTCCCGGTAGTTCTACTAGACCTGGCCACGGTAGCGGCCACGGTAACGGTGGAACAAGGTGTGCCCAATAATCTCCAAGCTACGTATCGCTACCACCGATTTGACCTGGCTGCGTATGACGAACGAACGCTCAGACTAGACAATCACTTGGTTGAGCTGGAGATGAAACTGGGAAAAATCCGACGGCACGTTCTGGCGCTATGTAGTGTCCGAAGACAAGGCGAGGACACCACAACTCTGCCATCGTGTCACCTATTCCACTTCAGGGAAATCGACACTCCATCATTAGGCAGCGTGGGATTCCTCGTGAATAAGGCAACAACCTCGAAGTCTATAGTGTGTTAGGTAGGGTGGCGTATCCTCATACTTAAACTCAATAAGAGGTATAGCCTTAAAGTGATACAAGTATACGCACCAAACTCCACATACTTCTATGACGACGTAGAGACAACGTCGTAATAAATTCCTATTTTAAGAAGAAGCCCCTTAGGAAGTGGGCATGAAAAAGCTCCGATACTGTGACAAGGAACTAGATTGACTTGATTATGACAGACCGAAAGCGTATATTTAGGAATGTCTCCGTGATCACCAGGTCTAAACAGGAAGTAATCACCGACTGGTTGGAGGTTCTCTAAATGTAGGATATTGACACGCGTGTGTCAGATTAATGCAGTCGACACTCCAATCTAACTTCCTACTAACCATTGTAGGTTACAAAAAATTCCAGAAAAGGCTTTTGTGGAGGAGCCTGGGAAAAGTCATCTGATAAACAATGGTTATGAATGATTCTGGAGTTACCGTTTCTTCTAATCCTAGGATCTTATCTGATATCGAAGCCTCCTATAACAAGTTGTAGACGTCGCACGCTCCTCGTCCCGATATCCTAAACAACGTTCCACGTGCAAGCCTAACACGGCATTTGTCGGGCGATCTGCCGAACGTACGCTTGAGTGAGATCAGTATGGCTCTTAAGCAGCTTAAAAGGAGAAAACCTCTGGGGAAGGACGGAATTACAGTCAAGTTTCTTAGAGCAGGAGACGAAATTGTATTAAGAGAGCTAAAAAAGATTTTAAATTATGTCCTTCAGCGGGGCGTACCTCCCAAGGCAAAACTTAGAAGTGATGTTGTTTTGGAGGTTTTTTAAGGAGGGTGACGAATCACACCTTTAAAATTACATACTAAGTTCACTTCTTGGCCATATTTACAAGTTGTTCTCAAGAATCTTGACAAATCGTCTCACCACGAAGCCTGACGAATTAAAGCCAGCAGGCTGGGTTTTGCAGAAGATTTAGCACCATGGACTACATTTTCACCATAAGGCAAGTTGTACAAAGGACACATGAGTATAATCAGCCACTGCGCCTTCCCTTTCATAAGACTGAGAACTAAAGTATCCGATATCACGTGACGAGTAGGCTCGCGGAAGTGACAATGGTCTGGTCGCACACTCAAATGAACAGATGGCAGATCGGCTAGTAGGATTCTGGAGTGGAGGCCGCGTTTTAGAAAAACGAAGCGTTGGTCGACCGTTCACCAGGTAGGAAGACGATCTCAGTGCCGTAGCCGGTCCGGGATGGATGCGGGTAGGAGGAGATCGGTTGTCTTGGCGTTCATTGAGAGAGGCCTATGTCCAGCTGTGGCCCGACAAGGGCTGATAATGATGATGAATTATTATGACTAGCATTAAACTTAGCTATACATAATCCAACTTTGAGAAAGATATGATTTAAACTCAAGCACATTTTGTTCGCGTGCCATACTTCGCTTATTTATGTATGTGCAAAAATATGTCCATTGAATTCCGTTTCATTTTTAACACAATCGCTGCCCTTCTATTCGTTGTAAAACGGATAACGGGATCGCACTTGCGTTTTATTGTTTGAGCTGTTAATTTATTATCAGCACATAATCGAATGGCGCATCTCATATTTTATGCGATGCGGAGGTCGTTAGCGTCGACAACTCTACGATTTTCCGTTACGGTGGATTGCGCTACCAAGCCAAAAACATATTTTCATTGGATTTTTAAAGCGTTTTAATACTTATTTAATGCACTGCATATTGGTATAAATTATGCCATTTGTCATAGCCTATGTTTTGTTTTGATATCGATGACTTTGAAATTTAATGTATGAAAATTATATTAAGTTCATTTTTTCATAAACTTCTTAACGTTAGCATATTTTTCATCATTATAAAGTCTCCAACGCAACAAAACAACAGAAAGGTATAAAATCGAGTGGGTGATTTTAGTTTATATTTATAGCATTTTTATGATATCTTATAAAAAATACGATTACTAACCTCCATAGACATCTAACTATTATACACCCAACATCGATCTGAAATAAATTATAGGATAGACATTTTACAAAATCATATGTCAATGGAGGACTCAGGGAGGAAGCAAGGCGTACAACTTCGTCAAGAATTTTATCGGGGACAAATTGAGCCCTAACAACTTAAAGTGGTTAGTATAAGTATTAAAAACCTGAACCTAATAGCATGTTAGCTCAAGAGAGCACAAATACTTATGTTCCTGTCAAGGTCCCACGAGGACGATACCAGCGCTCCCCGAAGTGATTTGTGGAACGGTAGATTACAGAACTGTAAGCGTTTTACAGTTCTATCTCGGAAACGTGTCGTGTTTTCACAAATTGCGTTTATATGATTTGGAAGTTAGATGTTATTTTGTGCTTCGTTCCCCCCATATCTTTATTCAAAATTCATTGCGTAATTTACATTGAGGGGAGGCGTCCGAGATTTGCCTTTTTATTTCGCATTTTTTTTATTTCCTGCATTTTGTAACGATTCGAAGAGCTTTCGCTTTTTAATCAAAGCTATGATGTTTAGTTATGTGTTAAATATGAATTGAAATTAAAGAAATCAACGGATTAAATATAATTTGACGCATAGTGCCTTTATATATAATATTACTATAACGTCAATTACTATTATATCAATTACACATTATGACACGAAATATGGCAAAAAATGCCCGAATAAGACAAATCAATATATTATTATCACTTTCAAGGAATGATTTTGAAAATTTGCACGAGGCGTACCCAAACCAATGGAATGACTATTACTTTGCCACCTCTATATCTCGACTTTAATCCTTTTCATTATGTGTTATTTTTCACATAAATCCTACACTTATGTATTTCGTTTTATGCGGCAACACACTATGATAGAAGAACCTACAATGTGCCACGTCTACTTGGGAATTTAGATGGCATATGACACTGTCAGAAAACTATAGTTGCGAAAGAGCGTTTGCACATTGTTTGTGCATAAGAATGCAAGAGCAAAGCTTACTGAACAGATTCAGATGAGCAAACAAATACAATTAAAGTCTAGAAATAAAAATATTATATATCCCTTAAAATACGCGGATGAAAGCGAAAAACAGATAGTTTTCCGGTGACTAGTCTCGCCACCAGTGCAAGTGATAACACATCAAAATGTGATAATGTTGATTTATCTTCCTCTTTTACAGAATCTAAAGGATCAAATTTTGACAACAAACGTATGGTTAGAACACGTAAGTAACTTTGATCAAGCTATACTTTTTATATATATTTCCAGCAGTGGACGTCGTCCAGCTGATGACGATAATTACACTTTTTTAATTGCTTATAAACGAGCTGTTGAGGGCTTTTGTCACAAACAACACCTATAAATATCCACATGTATGTGAGTAAGTAACCTTTCCCTTCGCAGGGTCCGCAAACCAGACAGAAATTCAAACTTATGATTGCGAGGGTAATGCTATCCATGTAGGTATACTCATTGTGTGGACATGTCCGCTACCTGATGTACCTTTTATGCACAATAATTGGAATTATTTCAGGAATGGGAAGATCACAAATTCAAGTGGGACCCGCTGGAATATGGAGGCCAGAGGGAGCTTTATGTACCATCGGAGCATATTTGGCTTCCTGATATTGTCTTATACAACAAGTAAGAAAATTAGATTTATATAATGAGATAGAAGTGTATGTCCAGCAGTGGACGTCGCCCGGCTGCTGCTGATGATGATGAAATATTGACATGAAGGTATGAAGTAGAAATACAAGAAAATGAGTACAACGAAACCTTCAGGCTGTGAATAATACTATAAAAATATTTCTTTGAACGTCAATATATTTTCGTAAGAGTTGTATTCTGCTGCAATACAGGTTGGTTTATTGAGCCTAAATGACTCTCTGGTCAAATCTCTCTAGATATCTCTTGCTCGCTGATACCGCCTCAAAATGACAGCAGTGTTGTCGCGTTGCGCGCCACCGGAAATTCACAAGCCGCCTGAGGCTAGTGAATTTCCGGTGGCGCATTTGAGGGAAAAGGGAATGACTAGTACGAACGATCAAATCAATAATAGTTGTTTAACTGTTATAATACGTTCATAGGTTTGTGTTTCTGCCATCTGCAGTTGAGTAGTGAGTCGGTATCCCATTTCCTAGAGTTTCAAGTTTGAGTGTTTGAAGTTTAAACTCTAAGTTATAATTCGATTGAAACTTTCTTAACAAGCTAGTAAAAGGATGCTGCGTTACAACCGAATTGGGCTGACACTATCGGGAAGGTATCTTTCGCTCACAGTACAGATTTGTTATTTCGGTTTGTAGTATCCGGTATTTACTTAGAGAATCGCATCTACATGACAATAATAATGAAGTTCTCTATGGGAATCTGTAGTCGACAAAAGGATTCGATTGCCAGTTTGCCTCGCTATATTATAAAAAGAACCTGATAACGTCTCACAATAGGTCGACAGTTATAAGAATTATGTGACAAAGATAATGATCAATGTATAAAAGACGAAATGAACCGGAGTGATGGCTTAAACCGTCTCACACATAATAATCTGCGAAATCTTGGAAGGCGTGACATTACTGAATACAGAATATTGAACGAATAAATACTGGTAGTAAAAATAAAACGCTGAACATTATATTTCTAGTAAATCCTTCATATTTGTCCATAGCTATGAATGGAGTAGTCAGCATCTGGCAATTTGCCAGCGATTGAGGAGTTAAAGAGGAATTTCTCGTTATTCGGATGACCGTGGATATGATTCATAAATGGAACTAATCAAGTTGTAGTAAAGTAATAGAAATTAGTAGTGGTAATGCTATTTTTTAAACTTTTGTATCGGATAATTGGATTGTATTCGTTTTGCCCCGACTCATCATCGTTATCATCAGCCAGAAGACATCCACTGGACATATACTGCACCCAGAGTGCCCTACAGGTCACAGTCACAAACTGCTTGAAACCAAATGTGGTTAACAATGACCTAGCAACTTAAAGTGTTATTAATTCATTATAACATCTCTATGGTCGTCTATATATGTCTTATTTTTGGTACTAGTTAAAAGCGATTGAAAAAAATGTGACGAAAACACAACAGATCGAACGGGGGAACATAACTTAGTAGTAATCTTAAAAACCAGGTCATTACCATCATAACGACAATCAGCTCTCCTTCCCAAAATATTGTCACCAAGATTTACATATCCGATTAACGTAAAGTATACCCCGTCCTAAACCCCACATTAATTATTTTACAAGAATATAATGTTAAAATTATTCAAAGGTTTAAACTTTACGCCGTTCTCATTATAACCGTATATTAAATACTTATCTCGAAGTCATTTTATGGCGGAACTTCGTTATACTGTTATCTCTCATTCTTTGTACCTATCCAATTCTTTTCACTAAATTTAACATCGCGCTGTAATTTTTTTAACGATGAAGCTTTATTATGTAAAAAAGTTCCGTAATTCGAGTTTCACGATTTGAGGCACTCAACAATCGAAATTCACCTTGAGTGTCACAACACGAACGGTCGTCGCATATCGCTATTTACTCTTTAAAAGTTATTTGATTTGTTATTTTATCATTGAAGATTAGGAAGTATTACTACACAATAATATTAAATCTGAAGAACTAGATTAGTTTTAACTAGTAGTCTAGATTTACAAAAAATATATTTTTTATTTCGGCCTCGGCTTTGCTCTTCTTGACCAAAACGAAGATATCATATCCGATTGATACATCATACCTCTCCCAAGGTATGAGCTAGTACACTCCTTTGTGCCACATGCTGGAGTGTGTGCATATATCGGGGAGGAGAACTACTTGCAACGCCTCTTTAATTTTCAAGAGAGGGATCTCTCCATTATATGGCTACGCGTAGATTGCGACGACCACCCTCGCGTCTATGCTTACATTTATAGATCCCACAGTGGTAATGAAGAAACTGACTGGCTTCTCAAGCACATTGAAACGGCTACGGATTCCCTTCTAAAACAGATCCTAACCGCAGAGATTGTGGTTCTTGGCGATTTCAACGCCCATCATGCTGAAAGGCTAAACTCACACATTACCTATCACGCGGGTAGATCTGTTCACGACTTTGCATTAGCATATAACACAACTGATATCATCGCCCACACAAATCCCGGATGTGAAAGACTATACACCCATCCTCTTGGACTTCCTGCTGACCTCCAAACCGGAAAACTACCAGGTTTTTGTCGATGCTCCACTGGGCTCGTCAGACCACTGGCTTATCCGCAATTCGGTGCGAGTATAACGCAGATCGCGGCCGCGTCTCCTTGGTTGCCGGCGTGTCGGGCACTATGGGTCAACAGATTGGGATGGGATGCGTCTCTTCCTTGGATCTTACCCATGGGAACGGATTTGTTTCACGCTGATTCCAACGCTGTTGCTGACGCTGTTGCTGACGCTGTTGCTGATGTGGTGCAGCATGGAATGGTGCTCTTCATTCCGCACTCATCGTTACCCACTGCTGGTAAATCGCAGCCATTGTTCAATTGTTCCTGCAGATAGGCGCTACGCTATCTTGCATACAGGCAAGATTACTACTATTCCTAGGCGTTTGCGACAGCCTACCAGGATGAAAAAACCAACTCATTCAAAAAGGAGTATAATTACGCTTCCAGGTCCTACAAAAGGGTTATTGCTGGGGCAAAGTCTGATTACAATGGCAGAAATGGCGTGAGGCTGGTTCGCCTTCCTTCGGGAACTCGTGCTATCTGGTCCCTCGCTAAGGCTGTCCTAGGGAATTTTGCTCAGCCATCCTTACCATATCTGCACAGGAACGATGACTCATTGGCCCATGCCACAGAAGAGAAAGCCGATCTCCTGGGCTCACTATTTGCGTCCAAGTCTGATTTGGATAACCATGGAACTCCACCGCCTATTATCCAGCGTTGAGAACACTCAATGCCGGATATTGAGTTTCGGCATAGTTATGTGCACAAAACGCTACGATGGCATCGCACAGATTGTGCTGCGGATATATGCAAATGAGCAACAGCAGCAGGTGGTTTTGCGCACGAGACAAGGGCTGAGGATGGGAACCCACCCCATTGTAATGTCCCGAAGGTTGTCCTGTGGTGACACAACAAACAAAAGGTCATAAACAATAGAATTATTAAAAACTTCTATTAAAATTGGATGCTATTAAAACAGTATCATTCAAACTACATGGTGCTCTTAAATGTGTATTTAAAAAAGATTATATTCAACAATAGCAACCAATCAGTTGTTTCAACAGGACGAATCACCAAGCGTATTGACATACTCCGAATTCCAAATATCGTACGTATTACACAGTAGAATAATTTCAAAAGCAATTTTTCGTATAAACAATTCGGTTCATTGGCCAACATCCTATATACCTAATTGGCGCATAACATCCAGCCCCGAACTTAGTTGGTGAACATTCATTACGACGTTAGCTGGCACCAAATTGTACTGTATTGTTAAACTTACCAGCAATAATTGCAAACTACTCGCCTCGAATATGATTCAATTTTAGTTAACTTGTATAGTTTTTAATATCAGACCATATACTAATTTATGCATTAGTAAAATACAGAGAAAATGACGACAACAATTGCTGCTGTGGCGTCAGGCCCCAGAAAGGGAAAAAAGTAGAGTCAAAGCAAAAGCGAGAGTTCACCAAAATAATTTGTTGGGAGCTAGGAATTGCTCGTTGGAAAATACAACAGGAAACACTCATACATCTCTCTTGATTCACTTCTTAGACTTCTAGGTAGGATTAAGGATAGACATAAGTATTGTAAATATATACAGTGGTGTATACGAACTATTTATCCTAGCCTGATTGGACAGAGTCGCGAATGTGGCACTGCTGAGGTCACGTACCAGCACACCTTTGATGTGTGTCTTTGTGTTATATTGGTAGCAACGCTGGAGCATACAAATCTCGCTATCGAGAGTGATCTGCTTAATGCTCCAGAGTGATAGGTCATGAGTGACGTTGGTCTCTTTTTGCGAGATGATTATGTCCTGAAAGGAGGCGGCCCACCCAGCGGGTGGGCCAAATACCAGGTGGATAATGGTTCGTCCCGCAGACGATATGGAGTGCGGGACAGGCGCTACTTGCAACTTAAGCCGCCTCCCTAAATGGGACCAGGGACCAGGTCGAGAACCTGACCTCACAGTACGACCCCGACGTCAGTGAGGTTTGATCTTGATGGGTGGTTAGTTCCATTTTGGAGAATGCCCTACTTTGAGGCACCGGCCAGTGGCCGAGGTGCCCTGTTTGTGGCAGGTTCAGGGTACCTCAGAATAGGCTAATAACACTGTCGGGATTTTTGTGGGTATTCGCTTCATCCGTGAGTCGTAAACACCCATCGGATCAAATTCAGGTCCGGTGACAGTGCTTACATGCAAACACAAAAATGAAGTAATATAAAAATTCCTTACCTAATAGGTAGGCTTTATGTGTGTAATATAATAAATATACTTACTGTCTATCCTGTAATTTTTGTTATGCATTATATATAAATTATTTATTTGTATTACGAAGGCTTTGTAATTATTACATTAGATATCTTCACTTGATCACAACTGAATGTTCACAGTGTAAATTAAGGGCAACGAACTTTATCTATCGGGAATAAAAATATGGGATAGATACTACCTTAACAAATTATTCACTCTATCCATTACTGAAAACTCTATCAATATCCTTTCAGTAAATTTTGAGATCATCGATTATATATATAAACATGCAGCTTTTGGTATAAAAGTAATTATTTTTATCACCCCGTAATAAGATTACTGAGTAAACAAAGTAAATGGTGGTTTACTTAAAGATAATTGATTGCGAATATTGACAAGAAAGCGCTGGGTAAATGATACATCATGTTGTGTCAAAACAGACCGGTAAACTATTAATCATAGACAAGGCATGAGAAAGCGACGCACGTGCGACCAATCTTACGCTATGTCGACTTAGAATTGGGCGTAAACGACGGCATTTTGCGATTTTTGCACGATGCGACCAGCATATGTGTGCGAGTTAAATGTGAGCCCGACTCCTATCCCCACAAATTCCTATTCGCCTAGATAGCTACATTTTTACGGGTTTGGTCCACAACTCGTTCCCACCACTGCTACTCTTATGTCGCCATGATCAACAGTGGTAACCAAATACCCTATTATGCGTTATCCCTGATCGCAGGGAGCTCGAGGGTAAAGGTAAAAACTGTCTTGGGACCCGCATCGATTTTAATCAGCAAAAAATACGGGGAGTAGGAAGTAATTCCAATTTCCCTTCTCAATCGAAGGGGAAAACGGAACAATATTGCAATGACTTGTAAAAGCCAAGAAAAGAGAAGGCAGCTCAGCTACCATGCACCACGGAGATAATAAATCCTAATACAATAAGTACTGTCTCTGTGAGATAATTTGCTTTTTAATCTCTATATTCCATGGTCATGAATTTACTGTGGAAACTTACGTGTACTAGTAGATGATTAACGTAAAGATGCTGAAATAAGAAAACCTTCTCTCCTTTAAGAGAGTGTATAGAGGCCTTTGTCTGGCAGTGGTACATGTTAGGCTACTACTTTATTTATTCATAGTTTTTTTTGTAATATTGTGAAAGGCTTTTTATAGGTTCTATTTGTCTTCCATGAAATGTCGATTTTAAAAAAATATTTAAAAAAAAATCCCTACGAGTGAAGGTGTGACACCTTCACTCGTAATGTCATACTGACAAACATAATTTTACATGAAATACTGGTTTTATGAGATCAAAAAATAAAAAAGACATTAATACAATCCGATAGACCGATCAGATCTTTCAATTGTAAAGGAACAATGTTTTGCGTAATATCTTCGCAGTGTAACATTGTGTAAACCTTATTTCATCAACGGTAATGTCGTGTTTCAAGATTCTGCTACATAGGTGTACACTCAAAAATGGAATCAGATTAATATATCCATGCGACAGATTTAAGGAAGAAACACAACTTATACTTTCATCACTTACTTTAAAATCATCTTTTGTAAAATACCGCAGGAACTGACTATCAAAATGCAGTTTTTTGAGGAGCCACGTAATGATAGGTAAATAAATTATAATTTATTTGTGAAAATAAACCAAAAGATAATATAAGAAAACCTAAATCTTTTTTAAAATCTGGATAGGCCTGCGTTTGGCCACATTCCTAACATATCCTTCTGCTGTTTACTGTACTGTACAATTATAGCACACAGCGGATGTAACAATCGTTAACGCTATGTCCTGTGCATTACGCCAACAAAATTTGCAGACCGTACGTCCGCCCATTTACGTGCGAGTTGCTTTTTGACGGTTACACAGCAACTGTTACGGACGGGAGATTGTGGAGATATATTATGGTATAGATTCTCTTAACACGTATTTTCAAATGGCGGGATTTATGAAATAGATGGGACGGGAGGCGTTCAACGGATCTGTGTCGTTCCCATGGCATCTGCCTGACGGGAAATAAATTGTTTCACTCGTAACTGTAGACGTCTTTATTTTGGTTTTTATTGTGAAGATTAATGCTATTGGACGTTTTATTCGATTAGAGAACAAAATAAGAAAAACGCTTTGGCTAATTTGAAACGAGTAACGTCTTTTTAAACATTTTTTTTTGTAAGAGGTAGGAGCTACTATATGCTTTATGCCACTCACAACATACGCTCAAATAATACCGTTGTGATGTAGCAAGTATATATGTGATTCAAGTTCTATGTACGAGTTTGTGGTCCCGCAAATTTACACGACGTTGCGAAGATGAGCACAAGGAGAGCAATGCCCCATCAATCGGTTGTCCATTGAGGAGGAAGGAAGGCGACGCATCGGCTAAGTAATTATGTGGATGTCTACGTGCGTTAATAGTAGTAAAAAAAAGCTCCGATTGCTCGTTTACAATCCTATTGTGTAAAAAAATTGTATTTCCTGTTACCTGCAATGTAGGACAAACTACAGATAAATAGGTACAATCAGACAAGCGTGCTCCGTCTTTGGCCACGTCATCACTCTCCACCAGATGCAGGTGTAGTCAAACGCAAGCCTATTAATTATCAAAAAAACATGTTTAGTTTGGGATAGTCATTAAAAACTGTATCTGATTCCACGTTTTTAATATTTAAACGTAGGATGTGGGTCTGTATAGGGGATGATAGGTATTTCCTGAAGATTCTGTCGAATATGTGCCTATCGCTACAAGTATAATTCCAACGTTTTGGTGTAACATTGTCATCTTAATAATGTTACAAATGTCATCGCTCAAGACACAGCTTAATATCCCTACTACGTAATATCACATTTTTAAGAGTCTTTTGGACATCATTTAATTTCCTTAAACCACTTGGCATTTTCTTAAATTATAGAAGGTTCTAAAAAATATTCCATATGCACTCTTCTGTAGATTATATGCCGTCACTAGCAAATTGATAAACAGAAATATCTTGATTATTATTTTTATAATATAGTGGGACAAACGAGAATCGTAGCCTTTTGACGACTACCGATGCCCACAGAGACCGCATCATTGTTGTCATAATGCGCTGCCTTATTTCTGTGTTTCCCTCCATTGGACCACCGGCTACTCACACACCGCACGAGTCGCTATGTTGTAGCTGTCTTTTTACGGCCAATTCGGCTGCAATACAGTATGGAATTACCTCTTACTAACAACACCGTGAGCATAAAAATAGTCGCAAAGAGACTCTTACGGTCTCGCGTTTTGTGCGGATTGTGAGTAGACGGTGGCCCATTGGTGAAAGGGAGGGCAACGCATCGGCAAATTAATTATGCTGATGTTCATGGGCTGTACTCATAGAAATGATCTGATGGCTCTGATTCCCCTACACTATAAAGGAAATAATCCTCATTAGCAGCCCTTATCAGTCCAGTGCTGGACACACCTCTCTTTCTATGAACGCCAGATCCAAAAATACCTAATTATAATGATTTATTGTAACTGTCATCCCCAGGCTCTAGTCTTATATTTAATGATTGACTCAATTTGAATCCTTTAACAGTGCCGACGGAGAGTACGTCGTGACGACGATGACTAAGGCTGTCCTCCACCACACCGGTAAAGTCTTGTGGACGCCGCCGGCCATCTTCAAATCGTCGTGTGAAATTGACGTACGCTACTTCCCGTTTGATCAACAAACTTGCTTTTTGAAATTCGGATCTTGGAGCTATGATGGCGATCAGGTATTTTTTTTTTTTGTAGAATAGGGGGGAAACGAGCAATCTGAGCATTTTTTAAGACCATCAACGCCCATGAACATACACATTACTATGCCGATGCGTTGCCCTCCTTTTAAATTTTACAAGCCGAGAGACTCTAATTGAGACAAATTAATCATGTGCCTACAGTTTTATTATACATCTCAATACATTCTAATATAATTTATTCCATTATACATATTTTTCGAATTCAGTGCCAGGAAAACTGTAATGTATTCTATAAATCTTTTTGTGTCTTTAGAACTCTTGTTTGTAAATTTTACCATTTTCAGTTTATCAATAACGGTAAAAGTTACCACAATACAAGAATGAAATTTATTTGAATATCTAATTTTAACAGACAATTAAATCTGAAAAATCTGGTTATATAATAATAATATCTGTGGACTTATAAAACGCGTTAGCCTAGCCCTGTTTTAAGTACCATAAGGACTTGTGTTACAGGTATAAGGCAACGGAAATATATTTAATATTCTTATGTATTTGAGAATATATATATATTTAAGATTTTTATTATAAAAATTCATATAATACGTAGATAAACATCCACGACCTTGGCGGGATTGTAACCCGCGACATATGGCGTAACACGCGGTCTAACCGCCACTTTACCAACTGATTCAGCCACTCGTCAGTTATTTGCATATATTCTCCGTTATATAATTGATATTATATATCTAAACACATACTCACATAATCATAGGGAAATGAAATTGGTGGTCAAGCTTATACCTAGAATGTATCTGTTATGACATCGTACGGACGAAAAGTAATTCAAAATTATTATATTCAAAAAGTATCCGTATAGTACAAGTGTATACAATAAAAGTCCGTATTGTACCTTGTAACAAATGACAGATGAATCAATGCACTAATTATACATATGTTGCAGATTGATTTGAAACATATCAACCAGAAGGAAGGCGACATGGTAAAAGTAGGTATAGACCTACGCGAGTACTATCCATCAGTAGAATGGGATATTTTGGGAGTACCAGCCGAGAGACATGAACGGTACTATCCGTGTTGTCAGGAACCCTATCCAGGTAATTTAAACTGTACCTTATATATGTATATGTATATATATATATATATATATATATATATATATATATATAGCATATACGTATAGCTCAGTTACTTTTTTTTAGATATTTTTTTTGTTTAATCGTACATACATTTATGTTGTTAGTAGAACTAATATTGTGTCACTGAATATTCCTTATGCTCTAAGGAAAGTGTTAGTGTAAAACTTGCCGAAATAGTATTGTCACTTACGAATCTCGAAATTTAGTGCATTGTTATTTTAATGTTTAACTGTATTTTTTTTTATCTAATCCAATTGCAAGCTGAGTTCGTCTCTAAGTAATTGTTAAAGTTTAATTTATTCTTCATGTGTCTGTGTTTATGAACTATTATTACATGTGTTCAACTGTGGATGAACCTACTACTATTAAATAAAATAATATATATAGTTTTCGTGGCTCCTCGCTCTCGCTCTGGCTACCTCGTCTAGGAACTGACATGAAGTTATGTAATTGTTGTTATAACTTTATTTACGAAAAAATTATAAGACTTGAACAAGATAATAAATGTTTGCAGATGGCAAACATTAGAAATATCAGAAAAATTTCAGCAAAATTAAAATTATCAAAATGTTGTACGATGCATAATTGACAGCTGTGGGGTGCTACGCGTTCTAGCATATGTGCTGCGTGTAGCCTGTTTGCTGACGCGAATTTTTATTTCCCTCTGCCCGATGCTAATAAAGATGGTTTCACTTTCAAAACCAAGTTACACTTGCGTCCGGCGCGTTGTCAATGACTCAGAATTGTATGCAGCATTAAAAGTTACATATTTATTAAAAAAAATACTAGCGGACAAACGTTATTTCGCCGGTTGGCGTGAACTTTCCCTATCACTTAGAATTATGAAGAATAATCGTCTCCGATTCTCCGACCAACTGAATATGCATGTAAAATTGTCAAAAGTCGATAAAGTCGTTTTGGAGGAGTAAGCATTTTGACTCGAGAATTTTACATATAAGATAATACACATTCAAAAGACAGGAAGGCATAGCATGACACAAATTTTACTGTCCTACAGAACCCAAACTACCCCTTACTTACACAGGATTATTCTATATTATAATAAAACCGTGCCCCCGGGATCAATCAGACCGGTATCAGTATTCAGAACGCTGTTTCTGGGTATTACCGAAACAAGCGCTTAACCTGTTTGCGGTGACGATAAAGCGCAGTAATTTACCATAGATAAGAGCTCCTTGTTGTTATTTATGGTTTTAACGGCTTAGCGGCAATGTATTAGATGTTGTAGGGGAGAAAAATGTAATTTATTTCTTTTTATATATTACTAATGTAGGCGATTAGAATACGTAATACTTAAAAAATACTTAAAATAGGAAAAGTCGAAAGATTATCATAAATTAACGTTAGAGTAAAAAGATTTATAATTATTCTATTTTTACGCACAACAAAACAAAACGTGACCCCTTTTTAAATACTTAATTTAATTACGTATTTATAATAACATGAGTAGAATGAACCCATAAAATTTTCATCAATGTGTGACATAGAATGTGACATTTTTAATTGTACATTATCCCCGAAACTGTCTGATACTCGTAAGTTGGTTTTCTATGAAATGTTGATATAGTATTAGTTTTTTATATAGGGGGCAATCGAGAAAATGGATTTTTTTGACAATTGGCAACGCCCATATACACCTACTTTTTTCGCTTATGATGATAACTCTTCTTTGTGCGGATGTTCAGAGGCGCCTGCTCTCAAAAGGCTCCTACTTTATCGTTAATCCCTCTCTTGATAAGAAAAGCACAATAGGATTATATGTATGAATGAAAGTAATTAAAGATTCAATTACATTTTAGTATTTGACTTTAAAACTTTATGTAAATTTATGCGACCATAGGTCAGGCTAGATAATTGGACAGTTTGGTTTAATTCTGTTGTTAATAGAGACAATTTAAATTGAAATAAGTCACACAGTGTGTTCATAAATTAGCATTCAATTACTGAAAATAATTCATGCCTGAATCATGCTTCAATTGCAAATATCAAATTATGGGTATAATTAATTAAAAATATAATTAGCTGCCCTCTATTTCATGAGAGTATGTTCCGAAGTCGTGAAAATATCGAAATATAAAGACCGATACTAAAATCTACAGAATGTACACAGAAAATTTCTAGTTTCGGTGATCTTCAAAATTCCCCGACTGCTCGTTTGGTCAATATCTACTACCTATTATTTCCAACATATCGACGGTCTACCTGCGTAGCCTTTTCTTGTTCTGCTACTGTCTTCATCAAATCTGTTTGTTGTGAGGTCTTCTCTTGACCTGAACTCTGAAACAGACTTTTTCTGCTCTGTTTATAGCAAGGCCTTCCCTTGACCCCTTATTGAAACTGCCCTATCTCTCCTCGGCCTCCATAGTGGAACTGCCTTTGTCCAGTCCATTTGTAGAAAGGACTTCCTTTGGACTCTACTCTTTAACTGTATGAAACCACTGCGTTTACAGTGAATCCAACCATTGACCATTGTCTTGGAACCGTCTTCGACCACTCCGTTTAGAACGTGGCCTTCCCTTTGAGCTCAGTCCAGGACTATCTTTGGCCACTTCTTTCATAGCGAGACTTCCTTTGTCCACACCATTTATTTTTAGCGAATTGGTCTATATTTTGGAACTGTCTCTGTCTAGTCCGTTTATAACGATGCTATCACTTGGACTCCACTCTGAAACTGTTTTGTCCACTTCATCTATAGCGAAATATTCTCTTGACCTCATTGCCCGTGCCGTCACCCACTCTGCAACTGCCTTGATTCACTCTATCTTGAGCTCTTGTTTTGTTAGTGTATAATTTGCGTTTGTTCATAGATACGATAGACCAACAATTCTGTATCTAATAAATCCTTAATTGTAGTCAATTAAGGATTTATTAGATGTATGTATGTTATTTATGAGAAACAATATTTATGTTTCAGATATTTTCTTCAACATCACTTTGCGGCGGAAAACATTATTTTACACAGTCAACTTGATAGTTCCGTGTGTTGGAATATCATATTTATCTGTCCTTGTATTTTATTTACCAGCTGACTCAGGAGAAAAAATTGCTTTAAGTATATCTATTCTACTTTCACAAACAATGTTCTTTCTTCTTATATCCGAAATTATCCCATCAACATCGCTTGCTCTACCACTACTTGGAAAATATCTTCTCTTCACTATGTTACTAGTTGGATTATCTGTTGTTATAACCATTATCATATTGAATGTGCATTATCGAAAGCCGAGTACTCATAAGATGGCGCCATGGGTGAGAACAGTATTCATAACCAAACTGCCGAAGCTGCTTCTGATGCGTGTACCCAAAGATTTATTACGAGATCTAGCAGCACAGAAGATCATCGGAAGAAGCATGAAGAAGAACAAATTTAAAGATGCCTTAGCAGCTGCAGACCAGGCAAACTCAAATGCTTCCAGTCCTGATTCTATTCGCCATCACATGCAAGGAGGTTGTAACGGGTTACACTCGACTACTGCCACTAATAGGTAAATGCATAAAGATTCATTTACAGTTGGATAAAAATACTACAGAGATTTGGAAAAAAAACCTTAGAAAAATTATATTACCTATTTTAGGTGATTTTTTTATATACCACAGATCATATATAATAATGCCAACGATCTAGCCACCGATCCTCCAAAAAGTGGATAGACCTTATTGAAACTGCAGCAAAACGTTCTCTCACGGAGTGTATACGTAAAGCTACACACAGGGAAAATTAGAGACAAATAGCAAAAGCTGCTACGAACAACGAAAAATCAGACAATCCATAAGCACGACCACTCCGTCAGGAGTGTATCACCAAGAAGATGGAAAAAAAAAATATAATTCTGCGTCTATATTGCATAACACGGCCTTGTCACCTAATCCTTAACTATATCAAAAGATTGTTGTTCCACTTCTCACTGATAGCTAAGTGGTATTAGGTGCTAATCCACGTAATATGCATATCAAAGTTAATACTTTATTTCGGGCCAGGGATACATATTAGTTATCCACTAAAACCTCATTATCCTTTACGTCGATGATATTTATATAATAACACACTAACACTGACACATAAATGGATATTATTATTAAGAAAAAGAAAATATTGTTGTATTGTGTAGTTTATTTACAATTATAATTTACCTTAGGTTTAGCGGTTTAGTAGGAGCTCTTGGAAGCCTCGGCGCGGGTTACAACGGTCTTCCGTCTGTGATGTCCGGCTTGGACGATTCTCTCAGCGATATTACCCCAAGAAAGAAGTATCCGTTTGAACTCGAGAAGGCGATTCACAATGTTATGTTCATACAACATCACATGCAGCGTCAGGATGAGTTTAATGCGGTAAGTTTTTTTTTATCTTTAAATGAAGTACTGAAGATACGTTAATAATTTAAATACAATCTCTTCTTTGTATTCATCTTTTCAAATCTTTATTTCTATTAAAATTTGAATACTCCCGAAACATTTTCTTTGAAATGGTTGAGCGGGATTTCATGTAGCATGGCCTAGAACACTCTCGATTAAGTCATATATGTAACAAAAAATATTTATCGTAATCGGTTGTCTCGTTTGGGAACTACGATGCACAGACAGGCATACTCATGTACTTTTTACCATAGTAAATTCTAGAACTTAAGCAACATAGCAATTTTTTTGGCAACTTACAGATTTGTACACCATTTGTTTTCGAGTATTATTTGTTAATAGAAAATATTAAGCAATCAAGCTGTGATTGCTTAACATTTTCTCTTATTGGGCTGTGTGGAGGCGGCCTAAGAATACCTTCACCCACAATCCAAGCCCATGGGGACGTAAAAGACGTCAAAGGGCACTAGTCTTCAAAGCACAGGGGACAAGTGCTGATAAACTTCCTCGAGAAAGAGGGCCTCTTCTGAATGAGCCCCGATAATTTGACAAGGAACGTGATTGGCTTTATCATGACGGACCGAAGGCATACATTTAGGGAAGTCTCCGTGATCAACAGGTTTAAAATATTCATCGATTGGTTGGAGGATTTCTGAATATAGGCTTTCGACACGAGCATGTCTGATTAGTACAGTCAACACTCTGACCTAACTTCCGACGGATCATGGTGGGTTTCAAAAAATCCAACTGGAATTAAAAAACCGGTTCGATGCCCTAGATATGTCGGAAACTACAATGGCAATTGACGAGGCCATGAGTGGCGTGATTGGTTGCATGCGGGTCGTGGGTGTAGTGAAGGACATTGTAGGAGTAAGTATACGAGCAGGAAAGCTAAACTCTCGGATGGATTTCTAAAAAGGGCGACAAATGACTCCTTCAAAACTACAGACCAATTTCGAAGTGAAGTATTGGTAGGCCGTGTACCAGAGGGAAGACAATTTCCGTGAAGTAGATGGTCCGGGATGAATGCGAGTAGCAGGAGATCGGTCGTCTTGGCGTTCATTGAAAGAGGCATATGTCCAGCATTGGACCGAATAAGGACTGATATTATATGATCTCTTTCATTTTACGGAATTCGGTCTATACATATAAATCACTTACCAACTTTACACAACAATATTTACAATAGTAATAATTCTAATACACATTAAAATTTGAACAAATAAAAATCTTTTATAAATAGACTTCGCCGTAATGTTTTCGCCTCGCACTTAAATGGAATTTGCCCGCACCAAAGTAAACGTACGATATTGAATTCCCGATGTCGGTTCTATTAAGTGACACCACAATCCAAATAAATTCCATTAAACCTCCACCAAGTTGTTTGATTGACGTTATTACTTCAGCACTCGTCGCGTTAAACGGTTTGCTTTTACGTTTTCTTGGTCACTCACAATACGTTTCAAACGAGCGTGTAGCTGTATTCCAAAGCCATAGCCATAACTTCTTCAGAAATTTTCAGTTCGTTTAAAACTATCAGACTTCGCTTTCAAGCACCTGGTTCAATATTTAATTTACTTATATTACGATATTTTACCTTTTGCACCAATATATTGGTGCCATTTTAATAGAAGTTTCATCATGACATGTAATGGTATGTAATTAAGCGAATCAATAAGATATAATATAAGGTGTAGACCAATGAGATAATGATATCGAGAACTTGCTTGCTTTCCAAGATCATGTAAAAAATAATCTACTGCCTGTTAATTAAAAAGAGGATAGATTTTCCTAGCACTACCGAGAAGGTAGCTCTCGCAACAACTGAAACCGCCGTCAAGTGGCAGCTATACCACCGCGCTTCGTGCGGTTTGTAAGCAGTCAGTGGTCGAATAGAGAGCAGAAGGAAGGGAGGGCAATAAATCTGCATGACAATAATGTGGTTGTCTGGGGGCGCCAGTAGTCGTCAAAAGCATATTATAAAAAAATCCTGTGATACTTGGAGTATTGCTAGCGGTTTAGTGACCACCAGCATCTACTTTTTTCATTGTAATTTTTACACAGGGAATGTTACATGGAATTGTGCAAAAATTTAAAATTCTACTCTTACTATCTCAATATTTTGCTTTAAGTAAATGTTCCAACCCACGCACTACTCTTGTGGAATCCGCTGCTACCCGCTGTGTTTCGGGACACTCGGCTTTTGAGATCACTGACACTTTAGTGACCGAATTCCCCCCTGTTATATAATAATAATATTTGTGGGCTCATCACCTATGCTAAGTACCGTTAGGACTTGTGTTACAGATACTAGAATCCGTTTTCTTATAATAAACTTAATCTTTAATATTTTTATTATAATAAAACATATAGTACATACACAAAGATACATGGCCTAGGCGGAATTCCAAACCGAGGCCGCTGACTAACACGCGGACTAACCACCACGTTACACTCCAACATTTATTATAATGAAATAGAAACACATCTTGAACACCTTAATGAAAATAGCCCAATAATAGAATGAATCATTAATATTTTACATTTTTTTATTACGTTAAGTTTGGTGAAGATCGTGGGTAACCGGTGGATAAAGTTACTCCTGACCGTAACCGGTGACGCACGGTAGGAGTTACACCCAACAGTGGTCCTTCCAATGATTATATATACCTTTTTATATATAATTAGGGAAGACAAACGGTCAATATAAGCCTTTTTACGACTTCCGACGCCCACAAACATCAGCATAATTAGTATGCCGATGCCCCGCCCTCCCCTTCACGTCCCTCCCCCCTACTACTCATAGACCGAACGACACCGAGGTCCTTACGCCGGTGCCATGTGAGCGAGGGGTTCATCCCCTGTCGTGCCGGCCCAATTTCGCTGCAATGCAGCACTGGTTCTTACTTAATTGTTTATACATATTTTCACGCACTCAATGAACATTTTTTTTAACAGGAAGACCAAGACTGGGGCTTCGTCGCCATGGTTCTTGATCGATTGTTCCTATGGATATTCACCATTGCATCGATAGTAGGCACTTTCGCCATACTTTGCGAAGCTCCGTCGCTCTACGATGATACGAAGCCTATTGATATGGTCCTTTCTTCTGTCGCCCAGCAACAGTTCTTACCAGTTGACAGCGGTGACTCCAACTGAAGAGGTGGAAAATCAATCGATCTATGCATGTATGTTCCCTGTCTATGTTCCCTGTTGCAGCCTACAGACTTTTGATTCGACTTGATGACTCGATAAACTAACATCTATGCTAGTCTCATAAAGAGGAAACATTTAATTGTAAGTAAGTTTGCATTAAATAGGCGTCGAAACTACTAGAACGATTTGAAACTCATTTACCTCTACAATTCTACATTATCACTGTTAAACATAGGCGTTAAAAACGTTCGACATCAGCATGAAAACTTCGATAACGTAACTAAAGGTATGAAAATTATATCAAAGTAAATCCTTATGAGGAAATTATAAACAACTAGCTGTCCGAACAGACGCTGTGATGATGTAAATTGTATTTTGGTCATGGTAACGTGTATTGATTACGAGCCCGAAATTAATATTGATAATTTTTGTGAATCAACGAATTTTTTTGCTTTATTTTGTGAAATATTTGTGCAAAGCCGGGACGAACTGCTACTTAAAATATATTTTAGCAGTCGTATTATTTGTTAGTTTATTTTTCTAAATGATTCGTATTAGTGTCATGAGATGATGACGATGACGTTGACAAAATATAGCCTTCTAGAACATACTCGTCCATGTGAACTTCACCGGGGCTCAGTTAGGAATATACTCGTCCATGTGAACTTCACCGTGGCTCAGTTAGGAATATACTCGTCCATGTGAACTTCACCGTGGCTCAGTTAGGAATATACTCGTCCATGTGAACTTCACCGTGGCTCAGTATTCAATAATGTCGTTATTATTATTATTGTCGATACTTGGTGATATAATTAATAATAATTTACTGCCTCGTGGTCTAGTCGTAAGCATGTTCAATCACAGCCATGAGTTACTGGGTTCGAGTCCCGGGTCTTTTGGGACCTTTTGGTCCCTTTATTTATTGAGATCTTTCAATTTCTAATAAACGTGACACGTAAAACACGTTAAGCCGTTGCGCCTGCCCGTGATATCTCTCCGTTCGTGTCAGATTGCCGTCCCATCTAAAGTAAACAGGGAGTGCATTTGTGCCTGCGCACACACGTGTGCACTATAATATGTCCTATACAGTAGCAAAGTCTCTATGAAGATTACCACAGAGGCAACAACAACAAGCCTTATTTAATCAAAATAACCCATGGACGATATAAATAATAACTTTTGCATATGGTTTTGTCTGTAGCCCACACAGGTGAAGTCGCGGGCAATCATGATTACAGGTGGACTCCACTCGTGACCATGGTTATTGTAAAGCTAAATTACAATGTAGTTTATTGAAATTATTAACCTTCGCGTAAGCCTAAAACGCGTTGTAAATGAACTATGAGATTGGCACATAAATAATCATCGGCTTATGAGGAAGTCAACCACAATAAGTTGAATTTAATGTGCATTATTAATATACTAAAAGGTTTTAAAATAAATTGAAATTTGTATAGTCTTAAATTTATAATTACAATTTTACCTAATTAACGTTGTTTTTGTATCGTGTTTTATTTCACAAGTCCTTAAAAATTCGTTGTTTGCGTCATTAAGTATTGCAATATGCAATATGGAAATTCATTAACAAGCATGAATCTAAATATCAGCATATAAAAGTTTAAATGATATGTTTACAAAAAAATAAAAAGAATATAATACATAGTTCGTTATAAGATATGTTGAGAAAAGAGCAATATAAGATAATTAAGATACATTTTATATCGCTGATACTGGACAAGCTGTAAGAGGGACGCTTAGAATCAAACTTTACTGGTGCATTGACGGCTCTCTTAAGGACGCCGGTTTCCGTTGGATACAAGTGACCCTTGAGTTTTGACCATGATCTATGATAATCTTGGAGGGTGGCATATGTCCAGGCATAAGTATAAGTTGATATCTCCAATAGACGGTCTACATTGATCAACCCAATCTTTTACATCACGGTGGATAGACATTAAAATTCATGTTTCAGAACTACACTCAGAGACCTTTCGATTTAAAATAATGCTAAATCTAATTACTTAAGCATATGTAACGATATTGAAATTTTCGTAATACTTTATTTAATGTTCTGAATTTGTGTAAAAATGACATATTTGTCTGTAGTAAAAATAAATGGAATTGAAACATATTTACAGCAGTTCACTTATCTCTGTTGTTCTTTGCATTTTCTGGAAAATTCGGGACATAATCCAGGATAAATTGCCGCCCTGCAGTTGAGCGGTGCATCTGGATGATTTATTAAATTCAAGAAGATATGATTCATTGTCTTTTGTTCTTATCTGAATTAACTGCGGATATCTGAACCTCATAATTTTAGGTTTACCACGAAATAGAGAGCCATATTTGAAGAGGAAGAATTCATACGTGTTTTTCCATCAGTCTTTTCAATTGTTGTTTCTCTTAAAATCCTTTCGCAGCGACATGTTAGAAGCCATAGATGTAGCATCACTAAAACAAACCATAAAGTGAAAACTAATACATAATGACTAAATTTAAAGTACGTTAATATATAGGATAAAATAAGTCGAAGTATAAGTTAAGTTATATAATTCGTTTAAAACATATACCTCTATATATTTTTTATATTTTACATTTGCGTAATCTTGTTTCTGTTACATTATATAAATAAACAAGATTTTAGTTGAGAAAATAAAATCTCTAAAAACGTAACTTATATTACTAACTTTTTAAAATCATAATTGTTTTTACGTTTGTCTACTTTTGTAGAAAAACTTCCATTTAATTCCAAAATAGCCAACAGAGGCTGTGACCACGAATAATGCTAGTATTAAAGAAGTATTGCCAATCCATATCAGGAACAGGTAACCATGCTGCGTAGGAAGTAGTACCATGCACGGATGCAACGGAATTGGGCCGGCACGGCCGGGGAGGTAAATCTCGCTCACATAATACCGCCATAAAGGGACATCTTCAATGTCGCGTTGCGTGCGGTTTGCGCATAGCAGGTGGCCAACTGGGGAGGGGGGGACGATAGTAGGGCAACTCATCTGGCGTCGGTAGTCATCAATAGGCTCCGATTACTCGTTTGCCCCCTAAAGCTATGAAAAAGCCTAGTGTTAAATAACATCATTTGAAGAAATGTAAGAAACTTCTCAGTGAAAGCTCTTGTATCTTGAAGGATTTCTTCACTGACAGCTTTTTTAACGGTTTAATAGGGATGACTGAGTAATATTATAAATCCTCAAAAATATATATCAAACACAAGAGTAATTATTAGATTTAAAGAAAACCGGCCAATTGCAAGTCGGACGCGCACACAAATGGTTCCGTACAAATGGGAGTTACGAGCATTGAGTCTTTTTAAAGGTTCGGACAACAGAGTGGTCTTAACAGTTCCGTTTCTCCTTTCGAGGTACTGAACCCAAATAACAAACCTACAATTTTCACCATTTTTTGAATAATAATTAATTCGTTCCCAGTTGCGATTTAATGATTCATGAAGATATTTTGTTTTGTTTGTATCTGAAGTTTGAGATACGGAGGTCGGCGACCGCCCGCATACCTTTTATAGGTAGGCCTTTTGTACTTTACATAATAATTTATAAAATTGATTCAAAATATTTGCGCAACGTGCACATATTCGGTATTACTTCACTAGTTTTTTTTTCCAGGAACTTTATTGACACCTACTAGAATTAAGGAAGAGAAATATATTGGCTACAAATGTTGTCAAAAATGTATGGTTCAATCTATCAGTACCTACTAGTAGAAAATAATAAATAATTGTGATGTTGTATTGTAAAACATGTAATGGAAATCTTCAGCTAATATATCATTCCATCACTGCTTATACTAAAATGTTAGGTTATAAAATACTCAATTCTAGTTTATAAGATATGGCTGTGTATTTGTTTATCTAGTCTAGAATAATGATTAGAAATAATGTTTGATAACCATTGTGTGTAATTTCTGTCATAATTAGTAAATAAGTGAATAAAAAGTGACGAAAAATGTCAAACTTTTCGTGCCAATTAAATAAATTGAAAAGGAGTTTTCTTTTTCTTATTTTTATCTTTTCCCGCTTTCTTCTGTGAACTAATGAAGCGATTTCGTAAAGGATGGTGAAATCCACATGTAACTTCAGGCTGGAATGTATATATTGGATAATGGTTCACCTGACGTCACTTTGCTCGCATCAGCATCATAATAATTATCTTCAACAGCGATAACCGCTGGGGAAGATATTTTCTGGAACGGTGAACGCAGACGTGGACAGGATGTTAGAAAACCGCTTACCATCCATTCTTATTGGTGGACTGATGAGGCTTCTAAGGTGTCAGGTAGCTGCTGGATCCGAATGGCTCTTGACCTTGACCTTTGATGGAAGCATATGTCTAGGGCCTAAGCGAGAATTCTTCGCAACACAGTCTTCAGATGCCACTATGCAGAAAAAATGCTGTGTATACAATCCATTCCCACTGGTGGACTGATGAGTCTTTTAAGATACCGGGTGGCTGTTGGTTGCGAGTGGCTCTTAAACATGACTTTTGATAGAAGCATATGCCTAGAGGCTAAGCGAAAATGTATGACGGCACAACATAGTGTTCAGATGACACTATGCAGAACAAGTATTGTACATACAACCTATTCTTACTGGTAGACTGGTGTGTCTATTGAGTTAACGGGTAACTGCTGGACGATCTTGCCCGTGATCTTCATGAAGCATATCTAGGGGCTAAGCACAAGTCTATGGCGGCACAACATAGTCTTCTGATGCCACTATCCCGAAAAAGTACTGCAAATACTATCCATTCATCGGTGGACTGATGAATCTTTTAAGTTGCTGGGTGCGAGTGGCTGTGGAACATGACCTTCGATGGAAGCATATGTCTAGGGCCTGATCGAAAGTCGATGGCGGCACCATAGTCTACAGGTGACACTATGCAGAAAAAGTACTGTATCAATATCCTCTTGTAACATCTGTTGTAATAAAAGGACAGTACACAAAATTTACAAACACTCAGAAGCTTCTTGCTATAGTAATTATTAAGGAGGTTTCTGTAAGTATGGATCACACACCCAACAATGACTACTATTCTGCCAGTCTGACATGTAAACTTGATCTCCCGCAGCAACTCTAATCCTTTTCAATTTGATTTTGTTCAGCACCTAAAACGACTTAACTACCAGCACTATGAATTATATAAGAACTTTACTATGATTTGTTTGATACATTCAATTAGTAAGAGGTACTGCCCTGTAGTATCATAGCAGAATGGTATCAGTAGTACCGGGGAGATATCTCTCGCTCACATGGCGGTTACGCTGTCGAGTTTGAACATTTTGTGAGTAGCCGGCGGTCCATTGGAGGGGAGAGGATAAGGGGGCAACGCATCTGCATGACAATAATAAAGTCGGTAGGCTTACAAGTCTTCCGATTGCTCATTGGCCCTTCTATTATCATAAAATTTTTATTTCGAGTAGCATTGACACACAAGGGATTCAGTAACAATTTTTACTTAAGGCTATATAAGTATTTACATTTGTCGTTTTTTTTACAATATATAATTTATTAAACTCAAATATAATATACTATAAGCGAACAAAAAATAGCCGTACTCTTGTACGTTTTACTTATCCAAGCTATTTGACTTTCCCATAACCATGCTGCCTTCCGTCCTTCTTCCGTCCTCCCCTACAGTAGGCTAGCAGAAACTGACCACACGAGATATAACAGCATACCATTCACCGACGGTATCATGTAAGCGAGAGGTACCTCCCCTGTTATGCCGGCTCACTTAAGCTGCAACACTTACCAGTAGGTACAACAAATAGCTAACGATGACAGCGCTTGGAACCACACCAGGAGTAAACATGGAAATATCGTCAGTGACCCATCGGATGCTGTTCCTGTCACTAATATCACTAGAAAAATTAATGAGTGAATGAAGGAAATGTCATTTATTGTTCACAACTTTTTTTTCTTCGGACCTGAAATTATTCTGTGGAAGTAAAGATAAGCCCATTACAACTTTACCGGATTGCCATGAGTGCTCGTCGGGTGACGAGACTAGTTTTTGGGGTCGAAAGGAGGTCCCATCCCCATTCTCCCACAGATGGGAGAGATGCATGCTGATAAGATAATGTTTAGAGTAGATAATTTAACTATTATTAACATATCCAGAGAGACCGCGGGGTACCTCATCCCCCGAGACAAACGCCGACGCGGCACGCGCGCTTTAGATATAATGGCTTCGACACCGACGTGAATGATCGTGGGCTATGAAGAGGATCATGATTGAGTGATTCGTACTGAGGTACATACAAATAACAAATGCAATATTGTAATATAATAGGAATACCATGATGACCACCCTTTATTACATTTAAGACATCGTGGTCTAGCGGCAAGAAAGTTCAATCGCAGTTAGTTAGGACACGCGTTTAAGACCCGGATCGACCAAGAATTTTGGATGGTATTTTTAATTTTCTAAACATTTCTAATAACAGTCCAAAGCCATGCAGCCGACTGCCATATGGTGATACACCCCTCGGAGAGGATATTTGGCCGCCGGTCCTGTCTGCTGCCTATCTGGGTGGAAAAGGACGAATTCGGAACTATTACTACCTTCACAATAAAGACTTTCGACCATGCCTCTGACGTTCTCTCTCTGACAGTTTTTTGGGCATCTGTTATGATAAATAATTTATCATTTAGTAAGGAATCCTCTGATATGCAAACTTAAGCTTATTATGTAGACGGTCTCCGTGCTGGTCCGGGATGGATGCGAGTAGCACGAGATCGTACGTCTTGGCGTTAATTGAACGAGGCCTATGTCCAGCAGTAGACAGATAAGGGCTGAAAAGGATCGTGATGATGATGAAGCTTTTTATGGAAAATACCCTTGAATAATGTATGATGCAGTAACCGATAAACAGCCGAGGGAAACAATTCCAAAATAAACAGTTTAGCAACTCAATAATGCAACTTTATCCATTGAATTCAATATAAAACCGGTCCACCAAATTTTCTTATGTCGAACTAGCAACGCCCCGGTTTTCACTCGCGCAATATTGGTCATCATATATAGCCTATAACCATCCTCATAAAAGTTACTTAATATTAATATTTTTGTATATGATTTCAAAAAAATATTTTTTCAAATCCGTAAGCTCCTGAAATAGGCGCGGCCAAACAAATAAACAGATATTTACTATTGTACATTAATATATTTTTTAAGTCACAATGCTTTATTACTATATACATGTATACGGTTACTTACGTACCATAAATACACATTTTGTATTATATTGTATTTTTTATTTTATGTTACTTTTCTCTTACATTTAGTCCATACTCTAAGTAATTTTATTTTGTAACAAGATTATATTCTTACTAGTAGCTTATATGTTATCATTTTCTTCTTTACAAAGAAGGGACCCGAAAATATGTAGCATTTTAGGCAGACCCGAATCATCTGAAATAAATGGATTGATCAAAAGCCAATTACTTTATACGCAATTTCGATGAAGGAATCCCAAATCCTCTTGAATTAAAAAACGTTCTCACTACATACGAACCGCTGGGGTTACTGTCCAAACGATCTGGAATATTGCCAATTGCATGTACAGTCGCAAACTGGGCACGACTTTTTAATAGAAGCTCTGGTGGTGACAGATGATTGAGTGCCTCTAAATCTCGAGTCTTGAATTTTATGGACCTGTTTTTTAAATTTTACATGCAAAATACTAGCAATACTAATGGTCAATATAAACATCAGGTTTCCTTACCAAATTCACCGAACAGGTTATCAAAACGGAGATTATTTTTATTTTTTTATTTTCAAGGAACACAAACAGATACATTAAGCAAATTAAATAAAATCTATTCGGTACCACGGTTTTGAGGCGTGCGAGAATTAACTTTTCATAGATTTTACCTAATGAGCTTATGAGTCTCAAGGGCCGGTAACTAGTGGGCTCCACCCGGGGTTTCCCCGGTTTGTGTATGCCGATCACTATGGTTTCCTCCCATATACCTGGGAAGGTGTATTGCGCCAGAAGGGCGTTAGAAATGCACACTAGAAGGTGTATAATAACGGGAGGCAGCTGTTTCAGCGCCTTATTGTTTATTCCATCGGGCCCGGGGGCCCTCTTTGAGTGAAGGTTCTTTATTAGATCCTTTACTTCTTCTGTGTCCATCAGACGTATGATCTCATCATCATCATCCGGTGGAAAATCCAGTAGGCCGTTACTATATACTTTCTACCTCTTTTATATGGGAGGGATCTGTGGGGAAGGAGCTAGGAGTGCATTGACTATCTGGTGTGTCAGCTTGATACTCCGTTTTTTCGTCATGCTCTAGTGCAGGTAATCGATTTTCGCGGTTAAGTGGTGGCATTTGAGCCATCGGTTCGGATTTCATAGCCCTCGCTAGTGGTCAGTAGGTCGCATGAGACAGAGATTGTTCACTGACGAAGTGATCCCATCTCCCGTTTATGAAATCGGTTTTTGCCTTTATGACTTCTCTCTCGAGTTGTTGGATAGATTGCCTGCACACTTCGCCTCCGTTGCGATCGTGCAGAAGTTTAGCCGGATTTTTTTCTACGGATTAGATCCTTGACGTCGTCAGAGAGAGCTAAACGGTCCTCTGAGAGGGTGTAAATCTGTATTGACGATTCTCCTATTTTCCTAACCAGTAGGGTGACTATGGATGAGGCCGCGATAGCAGCTTGAGGACAGTGCATACTGTCTAGGATACTATCGAGTTCACTAGATTTGACGTTAGCTAAATAAGATATAAGTGGTTTTGAACCGGACTGATATTCAGAGACTATGGTGATGCGCTGAATGCCCGTCATATATAGCCTGCATAGGGATACTTCTAGATTTTCGAGAGGGGGCGGGTCGATTGGGATACAATGAAGAGACCTCTTGTAATCGATGAATTTACCCCTACGACGGGATCTGGTCCTATCGTTTCGAATAATATTGTAATTTCAAATACGCGGATTAGAGTGGCTAGGTTTTAGGAACGTTTCCTGCACTAGAAGGATGTCTACTTTATGTTTCGGGAGGAAATCTCGCAACTCATGGATGTTCGCTCTAAGGCCGTTCGCGTTAAACGACACTAGTCTTAATGAGTTGGGTTTTATCCTTCCCGTAGTAGCCATTTGTTGGCCTAGTAGGAGTGGCGCTTGACCGTCTCGACCAGCGCGTGATGGTCCTCCAAAGCCTGAAGCTTCTCAGATATGGAACCATGTCTAACTTTATTCGCGAACACTTTGACCTCTCGTAGGTCAATTGCTCGCAGGAAATTCTCCTGGAATTCCCAGTTGGCTGCGACGTCCCCTCCCCAGCCACCCTGGGGGGGGGCATTCGGGGCTGATGACGATGCGTCTGGGGCGTCAGAGACATACATATAGGTGCTACCGCTTTTCACGCGGAGCTTCCTCTTCCTCCGCCTTCTTCACTAGCGTGAAGTCGTTGTCTCCAGAGCCAGAGTCTGAGCTGGCGTTTTCCAATGTCGACATGCCATCATTGGCAGCGGTCGACTCCGTTTCAATAGCCTCTACAGGGCTAGGCCAGGCAGGGATAATGTCCTGCTCAAATTCCTTAATTAACTCTGGGTGTTACGTCAGAAATCCCATCAACATATTGAACTGCTTTTCAGCAGACATATTTTCAGATGATTTTTCGGCTCCTAAATACAAGGCCCTCCCGCTATGCAGGAGGGTGGAGGGTAAAAATTATGTGTCCTGTTAAAAATG
>JAFELO010003537.1:258457-275828 GCA_017140195.1 Eumaeus atala
ACCCGAACCCGCAACCTCCGGCGTAACGCGGAATTACCTCCACGTTACCAACTGAGCCAGCCGGTCGTCTAAAATAAATAATATAAATAGAATATTATCCACTATATTAATATGACGGTATTTATCAAATGAGATTTACAGTCAGCCGCGCCGTAGTTTAGCCCTTGTAGTGTCTATGGTACAACCACCTCCTGTAGTTTATGGTTTGTGCTGGCTTTGACCTACAAATGGGAACTAGACAGTTCAGTTTGTAGAAATCAAAGGATGATTATTTTATTTTTACAAGGACGTGAATCTTTACATTATACTTACACATAAATAAATATGTATTAAATAATTTGTATTTTTAAAATCTCGTGATGATGATTTAATTCGTTTTCGGACCGAACTTATCGTACACTCTACAGTGTGTCCATGTGTGGTGATGTGGTCTGCTGAGTAACAAAATTACAATCACAATAACTCAATGAAGGTCATTTATATCTTAATGTATATTTAATATATCGTATCGTTTGTACTTGTAGATTTGTTTTTGAATAAAAAGTTAATACATGTAAGGATGTGTACACACTGTAATGTTATGTATTGATAACTCTAAAATAATGATGATCCTAGTATACTCGGATTGCTCACCCGTTCCCCTATACAAGAAAACTTTCACTACGGCACGCACTTGATACCTTAACTCATGTAGTACATGCACTGCCGATGTCAAAAATTCTATAAAGTATGAAATTTCGGTTTTATTCATAAACACCGGGGAGGTACCTCGCGGTCACGTAATACCGCCGTAAAGTGACACCTTCAGTGTTATGGTTCGTGCGTAGTAGCGGGTGGCCCATTGGGGTCGGAGGAGGACAACTTATCGGCATAGTAATTATGTAGATGTTCATGGGCGTCGGTAGTCCCAAAAAGGTTCCGATTTCTCGTTTGCCCCCCTATTATATAAAAAAACCAACACAATCAGGCTTTGTTCAAAAAATATTTTTTTAATAATTATGATCAAATTTCGTTCATGGTTGATTGATTGCGTTATCACATCGTTGATCACGCACGATGATACTCTAAGACTTTACAAGTATAGTGTAACATGTCCCAAGAAAACATTCATTTTTAAAGTAAATTTTAAGAATCAAAGATATCGAAAAATATCAGTGAACGCCTCAAAACCGTCCATATAAAAAGTGTGCAACCGTCAAATTATATTCTTTGTAAAATGACCTTAAGCACATGTGCGTGAGGTTGATTATTCAAGGAAATATTTTAAAATTTGGCACATTTCTCAAGTAGAATCTACATGTGAAGACTACTTAAAATCATACACTTTAGGTTGACATTGCAAAAAATCTTTTTAAAGGATATTCATCCTTATGTCCAATCTCGGATGCTTTGAAATGACGGTGGAATATGAAATCGTATATTTTGCATTTTTGTAAATATATATGTATTATTAAAGATTTTTTTTATTACTCCCACTACAAATTGGAGTAATATAAAAATATATAAGTTTTTATATGTTCCTATTACGAGTTTTACAATAGGTAGAAAGTTATATATCAAGATGGCGCCCTTTAAAAACGTCATCAATGTCAAAGTGCATGGCTACAACATTAGGAGTGTTGTTTATTGTGGAAATAATATTCTTGGATTTCAAGGATCAAAACTATCACATATAATCTATTTCCTTTATTTTGTGATCGATACAAGACCAATCCAGTGGAGGGCTATATACGGCTGCAAATGATGAGTACAAATTTTCTCACACACGGATCTTTCACTCACACAATGTCACTGTGGTGTTACGAATATGCACTCTTAGCTTCCTGTGATCCTTGTAGAAAAAAATCGGATTCGGAAGTAGGTAGCAAATCAATAAATCATTTATTTTGGTTTGACCTACTATGAAAATGATATAGATATATTTTGATGATTGCGCTACCAATGGTGAAAGAAGGGTGCAATGTAGCAGAACCGGGCACTACCGTAGAGGTGGAACTTTCCTTCTCCCTACTATGTGATATCTGAAACTGAAGGACTGCGCGAAATGTGACAATGAGATATAATTTTACGACGGTATTATGCGCGACCCATATTATATGCTAACGTGAAGGAGAAAAATATATCTACATAGTTGTTATGATGTAGATGTTTGCTGTCTTCCGTAACTATCCCAAGGACATCTATCTATAAGTAACTAAAAATCATAATTTTCAAGTCATACTTTTGCCCATCAGAAGGTCTAAGCCAAAGATATGGGGACTAGAGAACTTCAAACTCTAATTGCAATGTTGTGCATAAGTGTGGAAAAGCAAGATTATAAGGGGCCAGGGGCACTGAAGAAGAAGAGAGGACGATACTTTTTTTCACCCCGAGAGTCAGTGATTAAATTATTTAAACTGCCATTTCCTTTAGATTATTATGGAAAAATATTATGAATTTCTAGGCAAAAGCGACGTTGTTAAATAAGTATTATAAAATTATGAAAACGCCTTTACCAAAAATGCTAATTTTTTTCACAAAAAATCACAGTTGGGTTCAGTTCCTTGACTTTGTTGCCGATATATAAATGAATATGAATATAATTTGCTCAAGTTTATTTTGATCTTGCGTGATATCTGACGCGTGATAAAAATGAAAATTAAGGACGATTTTACACAGTGTGAAAATAATGTTAGATTGGATGGTAAAGTTGCTCTAGTAACTGGTTCCACGTCCGGTGTTGGGACCGAAGCAGCTATCGGATTAGCGAAACGAGGTGCTAAAGTGATTATAACAGGTCGGAGCGTTAGCAAATTGGAGGAAACAAGAAACCATATAATGCATGTAAGCGGAAATAGTGAAGTCGTAGGAAAGGAAGTTGATTTTGAATCACTGACATCTATACGAAATTTTGCCCGTGAAATGTACATCCAAGAGCCTAGACTGAATATATTAATAAATAATATAGGAGCAATAGGACTAGAAGATCGTTTGACTAAGGATAATTTACATGTGATGATGCAGGTAAACTATTTCGGAGCATTTCTACTGACATTTTTACTTTACCCCCTTTTAAATTTGTCAGCTCCTAGCAGGATTATAAATATATCATCAATTGCGCTTCTCCTTGGCAATATAAATTTTGACCGCATAAACGACATCGGGACATATACAAGTTTTGAATTTTATGCAAACGCAAAGTTAGCTGATGTTTTGTTTACTGTAGAGATGAATAAAAGAATCAGAGGGAGCGGCGTTAATGTATACAGCGTAGATCCAGGATTGATCAAATCAGACTTTTTGAGAAACTACAGGAGTACGCCATTCAGACGATTTCTGAGTTGGGGTTTATTCCTGGTTGGACAGCCTGCTGACAGAGTCGCAATATCGTATGAATTTATGGCATCAGACCCGAAATTATCAAACTCATCCGGTAAGCACTTTTTGTATTGCAAAGAGTTTTACAGTAGCTGGTATGCTGAAGATTCTCAGCTTACTAGAAGACTTTGGGAGGAATCGAAGAAGCTCGTAAAAATCACCGATGAAGAAGACTGGGAAATAGATAAAAAAATAACATAAATATGTCTAGAGTACTTTTAACATTTATACAAAGGAGATATTTGATTTAACACATGATTAAATAAATAAACTTCATATTACCACAATTATTTAATAAAATTTTCATTTACGATCGGTTTCGACTTATCATCGGTCTTTTACAATAATATTATTTTTTTTTATCCCATAATAAATAGCAATATAACCTATTAATATTTTTTTGTATATCTGGTTATATTGCTATTTTATTTTTAAATTAAAATGGAACTTATTTTAGTTTTGTCTGAAGCTTTTTTTCTGGTACTTAAGTTAATTTAAATATATATAAATCCCATAAATATCTTACTATTCGTAACTAATATCAGAAACGTGTTTCATTTGATTGCGGTAACTTGCGTATTTGTGGTGATATTGTGACACTACATATTTGTATTGTATTAAAAGTTCCAGATTGTCCATTTTTATGTATACATTTAACTATCATAGGGATCCAATGACGACGGACCTACATTTTATTGAATTTGAAAGTGTTCTGTAGTCTTTGCTACATTAATAGAATCGTTGATAGATTTTTAAAAATCTCATCTTTACTTATTATAAAATAAACAACAGCTGCTTATTTGTATGTAATCGATTTTCTCAAATCCTACTGAATGGAATATCTTGAGGTTTAGTGGATATAGATCGACTAGTGTTCATCCGTCCTACCGACTGTTAATGTAGCATTCCCGTCCGTCATATTTACTGCTGAAGTCGGGGCGGACCACTAGTGAAATGAAATTAAATATCTTATAGAAAAATATGTATTTTAGGAAAAGGTAGTGCCGTGCTGCATAGGAGGAGGTAGTGCCATCCATAGTGTATAATACTACATCCTCATACGCAACGGAATTGAGCCGGCACGACCGGGTAGACCTTCTCGCTCTCATAATATCGCTGTAATATGACATCTTCAATGTCGCGTTTCGTGTGGTTTTTGAGTAGTCGGTGGCCCATTGGAGGGAGGTCAAGGAATATAGTAATTATGTGGATGCTCGTGGGCGTCGGTAGTCGTAAAAAGGCTCTGATTGCAAGCAACAATTGTATATTAGAACCTGCTCCGTTCAGTCGATTTTGAGAAAATTAATCAAATACTTTAATACAGCTCTTTGAAACTTTGTTTTATATATATAAAAAGATTCTTAATGTTTTAACGTGAGGACTAAGTAGTTATTATGAATTTCTATGAGATGGGTAAAATACTTCTTCAAGCTTCTTTGAGATGCGAAAAAAATGGCATGGTTTGTTTACATTATTAAATTTGTTATAAATAAAATCATAGCGAGATTTATTTTAGTTTGTGTTTGGTCATATGATAATAGTCATTTCATTCAATTAAAAGTAAATGATAACTTGATTGATACCTATCACTATGCAGAAATAATGATATACTGGATAGCAACTTTGCTCTAATTACAGGCTTGACCAGGATATTGGAACCGAAGTGACCGTAAAATTAGCAAAACGTGTTGCAAAATGATTAAAACAGGTTGGAGCGTCACTATATTTAAAGTGTTAGAAAATACGAGTACATTTAAACATAGTGATTTTCTTGCTTTGTTGATTTTATGTAATTGCAATCGAAAATTGAGTAGCTAAATCATTGTCAACATGTCAAATCACAAACTATATATTTTGGATACATAATAATTAATTTGACATCCAAATTTGATACCTGCTTAATTATTGTAATTTAGTATAAAAATAATTATTGCTTTATATTTATAATTAGTTAAATCAGTTTACTGCCAATTACTAGCGAAATGTGTAAATTAGATGTCGGCCATAGTGAGTGATTTTCATTCCTATTAGAAACTTCAATGTGATAAGTTGTCTCGTAAGAAATATAATTGTTATCATTTATCAAGTTTGTATTAATCATTAGTATTTATCATCAAAAGGTATAAAAAATAGATACTTAATACTTAATAGCTACAGGAAGTGACAAAATTAACATTTTAATCTGGGCCATCTTTAAATAATTTCATCCATGAATACACATGTCCAATGGTCAAAAAACAAAACTAAACTAATAAACATGTCGTAATATGGAACTTTAGACTTGGTATGGGTTTCCCCACAGGTTTCATTAGCTTTTTTTGAGAAACCAGTGCTATTAAGATTTGGAGCTTAGACTATCCAGTCTAAGCTCCAAATCTCAATGGGGCTAGTATCCCACTAAACAATATAAGCACAATAGAAAATTAAGATCATTTGCCTAAATATGACTTAATTTAATGATGAATTTTTAGTAAGCTGATAAAATTCTCAGGAATATAGCATCATTGCTATGTTTCAGAGAATTGTTTTCCTGAAGGCCAGCAAGGTTAAAGAGTGGAGGCTGTGATTACAAAACTAACCCATAAAAACTCATGTTGGTCGACCATACGCCAGGTTCCCAGACAACTTCCATGCAGTAGTATATATTCCAAATACGAGTGGTATTCGGAATATACCACACTTGAAAATAAGCGTCCCCGTGTCCATTAAAAAGAATCATGCTCAGAAGGAGATCTAGTTTTCGCACAGTCATTTATAATCTTTCAGTATATACCCAGGGTATTAATTATTATATTTCAAATGACAAAAAAATGTAACACAAAATTACTGTGTGCAACATTTTTTGTTAGTTACGGTACGTATTAAAATGGACAGTTAATTCATATATTTTTGTTGAATCATAACATGAATTATTCAGATTAAGAAATTATATACTACTTAATAGAAGCTGGTGCGAAATTGCGCAATTTCGTCTTAGTAGACTTTGAAAATAGTTAACCTGACTGAAGCATTTAGCGTTCGGCATCACCACATCAAGTGTGAGTTTTTACAATGGCCATCTTTACTAAGGCGCATGCGTTTCGTTCGATGTTATTTGTGAACACGGGGGGCTACATCCCCCAAAGGCCTCGAGTGCTACGGCCCTACAATCCATATGTGAATGTCTTTACTTACAGACAGGCTGCCCATTTACGAACTCTGGTAGAGTATGCACTTCGTGTAATTATTTGATTAGTGCTAGTAGGTGTGGTTGTTAAAAAGTATTGTTACTCGTATGCATTGTATGAAAATGTAAATTCCTGGATGTGTTATAAATACCGCTCGCTACCGCCAAGGTAAAATCAAATGGTAGTCCTGAAAATCGGTGTTGGGGTTTAGTAATTAATGATCGTCTAGATTTTTGTGTGTGTAATATTAAATGAAGCCTCCTTGTATTGTGCACTGTGTCCTCATAAATAAAGAGTTATTATTGTTAGTATTAAGTTTAACAAATTATTTGCCTTTACAACACCAATCGCATTATTACTTTTGTAGACGACATGCGGGAGAAAAGCGATTATTGCAGTACAGATTCAGCGCCTTTGCAACGGTCAGAGTATGATATATATTATAGAAGACACGTGGGAGATAAATGGCTATTACTGTATCACGAATACGGTGCCTTCGCAGCGTTTAACATATGATAAATATTATCAGTTTTAACGGGAGGTTACGCCCCCCAACTCTACTTGGCCTTAGCCTCTGGACCCTTAAAGTGTTCAGTTTTTAATACTAGAAGACGCTGCAATTCCAATCGCTTCTTTACCTTTCGAGACTTCGAATTTCAATCTTTATTGCAATCATGAATACAAAAATATTATATTTTTATATGATAAACACGATACCCTGTTAGTGCGCAGCAACCTAGTATAATTTATACAATATTCTTCATACAATAAATATTAACAACATAAACAATATTACCTTCGAACAATAAATATTAAAATTTTAGTACAGTATGTATATTTCAAAGACTTAACATGTATGTATTTATCCTTTTTTAAAGTATGTAAGTACATATTATTCTATATTATTATTATTATTATTATCTCATTTTCTTATTGACACAGGTACTATTTAAATTTAATTTTAAATATGTTGAGGCTGGTTATGTCTTTCAGATGCTGTGGTATTTTATTATATATTTTAATGCACATTGCATATGATCCAGGATGAAATTTAGATAGGCTTAATGTTGGTAAAGAAAGTGTACTTTTATTTCTTAAATTACGAGGTTGGAATGAGTGTATTTTTTCACAGACAGACTGATTTCAAAGGTATGCACAAATGGTAATGTTGGCATGCCAAGTTCAGTGAAGCGTGGGCGGCAATTACTAATGATTATACACTACTTTTGTAAATTTAAATAAGATTTCTACATCTGTAACATTACGCCACAATGATACATAAGCCAAGAGTGAGCATAAGCGTAATAGGCAGCTGTTGCTCCTTTTTTGTAAGTCGTTCTTTTTAACTGAAGCAGTGCATATGTGGACCTTGATAGTTTTCCGCCGCTTATGTAATTTATATGAAATTTCCAGTTTAAGTTGGTATCTTTATACAGACCTAGTCGATTACAAGTGACAAAACATTCTAATTTTAAGTTTTGGTGTGAATAATTTATTAATAAGGGACGTTCATGATATGGTTTTCAAGACTACTTATGGTCTACAAGCCTGGTCAAAATTTAGGATAAAGTTTTGTTAATATCATTGTTAAGGTCTTAGTTATCTTTGCATGGGTATATGACTGATATGTCGTCGGTGAATAGGATGCTTGCTGTGTCTATGATTTTTGGGAGGTCGTTGATATATATCGGGAACAGCAGACAACCAAGTATACTGCCCTGTGGGATACTACACTTTATTTCAACTTTTTTTAGAACAAACGTGCGATATTTCTCCGATTTGTTAATTAAGTTGTTCAATTTCAATCAAAAACAATCTCCGGTGTTCAATTTCAACGAATAGCGCTCGAAATTCTAAATACAAGTAAAATCAATCGTGCGCATCACTTCGAACGACAATCCCTACTTGTTTATTCAATAATATCTTATTGTGACTCTTATGTTGTGTAATATGTGAGCCCCTACCATATGCTGTACTCATATCGAGCAGAATACCTACAGCGTATTTCCTATCATTTATTTAGTTTAGAGCTTGTTGGATATACCGGTTTACTGCATAGGTAGGTGGTAGATCTATTTTTTGTAAGTCCGTTTTGATTGATCTGAAAGGCGTTTTGACATTGCCGTTTCTATTATTTTTGAGAAAGTTGGTGGTAAAAGGGCTATTGAACGGTAATTTGTGCATTCTGTTTGGTCTGCTTTTGTATGTATAGGTTTTATAATAGATGTATAATCATTTTAATAAATCGCGCATAATGCCTTTCGAGAGTGACTGATTTATGAGACAAGTAAGTGGAAATACGAGTTGCTAACTAATATTATACTATATAAATTATAGCTTTAAAACAAAAAAAAAACAATCATGAAAATCCTTTGAGTACTTTTAGATATTATAGTTAACATACAAACAGACACCAAACAGATTGTGCGAAAATGTGTTGTATTTTATTAGTGTTTTATAGTAGCTCTATATCAATTTTTAGGAAATATATTTAATGTACGGATATTTTTTTTATGTTCTTATATAAGCTAAGTGTCTGCTACCATTTTTTTTTTGTTGACACAGGGAAACGCATTTACGCACCTTCTTCAGCCCTGGGACTCGCGGCACATGATAGTGCCGAATACCCACAAAAACCACCGCGAGTGTCATCAGTACCGTCCTTGGTGAGGTGTCACGAAACAACGATCATCAGGGCATCTCGACGGCTAGTCAGCCCTCTAAGGACTCCACCTCAACAGATGGGGTCGCCCAGCACTATAGGACAACCCCACCGGCTTTGGGACAGTGTCATGGGGTGATTTTCCCATCCTCGCCCCTTGCCTCGTGCGCAAAAGCGCCACCTCCTGTTGCTCATAGGTCCCCTCTTCTTTTAAGAGGGGTACCGAGAGCGATTCCTCCTCCTGATTTTTAAGCCCCTTCTTCTTATAAAAGGGGTGCAAAGATCCCCCTCATTTCAATTGGCTTCGCCTGGGTTCACCCCAGGCTACTAAGCCCCACCGATACGACAAGGCTTGAACCATGGTGGGGAAGTGTCTGCTACCCTGAGTTAGGCTACCGAGTCCCGAAGATGATGAAGGAAAAGAAAATAGGTTATCACTTAAAATAACATAAGTCGTGAGACAAATTCTGTATGTAGGAGTCTTAGCAAAATAATAGTAATGAAAATTAAATTAATATCTAGCTTCAATGGTAAGAATCTTCTGTGATCATTTAAAATTAGGCTTCAACTATTACCGCCTTACCACGTGGCACTGTCAGTCTTTATTATGAACTAAGAAGTGTAATTTCTGGACATTCTATATGTCACACCGTTTAGGTGATCCTTCACGGTTCGACATCAGATGTTACCAGATCTTTAATTTTTATATATTTTACATATTTCTTATAGTATGGCTAAACCCTGAAGGTTCTATATCATATGTTCCAGATTTCCAAATAAATTACACTATATGTTGCCCTTGCTTATTAGCTATATAAAAAAATATTCAAATCCGTCCATTCGTTACAGATATCAGCCTGTACAAACAGACAAACATACAAAGATAAAGACTTTCTTTTCAGATTTTATCTCTACTAATGTTTCTTTATTACCCCATTTTTGAAAAATATTGAATGCACAGACACACTTTTTAATATTTCGTTATACTGTACAAGAGACCTATGTTTTTTTTTTTAATATAAGGGGACAAATTAGCAGCTTGCGCCATTTCATACTGCCTGGCTACTGACGCCTAAATACATTCGCTTAATTATTGTACAGATGCGTTGTCCTCTTTCCATCTTCCCCCTTCATGAGCCACCGGAAACTCACAGATCGAACGAAATGTGACGGTCTATCGCTATCGGTGGTATCATATGAGCGAGAGTTACCTCTAAGATCATGTCAGCCAAATTAGACTGCAATACAGCATGACACTATCTCGTGCTACTTTCTAACACGCATATTAAATGTATAACTCTCTAAATCTCTAAAGGTATAACTTGGCTTAAAATTACACAAATGCTTAACAAAGGCCATAGTTCCATCTCCAGTGTTAGCTATTTAATATAAAAACTCCCGGTGAACTATAAATTTGTTTAAAGAACAAAAGACTACTAGAATTTCATTTGTGGCTCCTTTGATGCGGGGTTTTCCGTTTAACGAAGACGTCGGTTAACTTTCTCGCCAGGAAGGAGAACTGAAAGAGTTCGTGAATAAAACATCCTAGTAGTTGAACACCGGAGCTGGGTAAGTACTTCAAGATCATTCATGATTGGCGCATTACAATGAAACTTACTTAAACTTCTGGGTATACAAAAATACCAAGATGCACAGTCTCAAAATATTCCGTGTAAAAGACTACGATCATCCTGCGATTTAACTCGTGTAACTTCTGTTACATAAGTCACAGCGTATTTGTATATAACATAAATATACTAGACAACACCAAAAGAATTATTCAAATCGGGCCAATTTTACCTGATACTAGCGCATCCAATTAAACAAACAAACTTTTCAATTTTATATTATTATTATAAATTATTTACTTTGAACAAGCAACTTAAATTCATGCGCGGAAGGCTGATTTGGAAAAAAAGATGTTTATGTACGACTAAGGACTATTTGAAGAATGACAGTTATGACGTCTTTAAAATTAGCAGAGTAAAATCAACAGGACCGCTTGAGACATACCTCAAAATTTAACGTACACTTATTACTAAAAATATAAATTGTGTACTCTTTCAATATTCTCTAAAGTGACGTCATATAGAGCTAGAAATTGAGTGCACTTTTGGTATTCTCAAAAGTGCTAAAAATAGAAATTGATTACTCTTGGAATAGTAATATTCTCACAAATGACGTCACGGCTATATTTATTTAGCTAGCATTACTCGTCAAATTACTTTTTTGTCGTAAAGTTGCAAATGCCCTCAGTGGGATCGCCATCATCATCATTACCAGCCGGACGACGTCCACTGCTGGACTGCCCATAGAGCGCCTTAGGTCTCGACCTGGAGACACTTGCATCTATTGGCTCCCCGCCACCTTTACAATGTCGTCAGTCCACCAGGTAGGAGGCCGTATATGGGATTTTAAAAATAACTCCCGTCATCACTAATAACCAGCGCTGTTTCAACTCGTGTAATGGAGGCACCACGGGAAAGCGGGGGTATACAACCTCTAGGAGCGCTGCTCCCAATCTTCCTTAATGTGTGCTGGGACACGCAGGACAACGAACAACTCTGATCTTCTGAGCTGACGTAAACATCCCTAAGCCAACGGTCTGTAGCTCTTATTAAGACCGATCATGACTCGAGCTGGATGTCCACATCTCTTAAACGACTTCCCTCTATTCTACCTCGCATTACGTGTCTGGCGAAGCAAGAAATCACTATATGTAGTAGAAAGAAAACTAATTTAGGCCTTTTTATGATTTTTTTTCAAGTGCAGCTCACTCATCGCCAAAAATATGATCAAAGAATTTAGTCCATCAATCGCGTATTAAAACTTAAATTATATTAGGTCCTCACATAAGAGATTGGTGTTTTGTATGAGAGGAAGAAAAAAAATGTTTTAATATAATATATTTAATTTATCAAAGTGTATTTCATGTGCACTTTTGCCAACTCGCAGGTAGTTCATTGATCCCTTTATTAAAAAAACTAGTCGGACGGGAATCAACAAAATCTTTGAAGGCGATTTGGACTGCTCCATCGGAGTTGAATTTTTTTCCTTGCAAGGAGTTATCCAAATTTCGAAAAAAATAATCTGTTGGAGCAAGGTCCGGTGAGTACGAAGGGCGTCTTAGACTTACAAATGGAAGCCCTTCTAATTTGGTTGTGTGGTGTGGACTAGAGTTGTCGTGAAGCTGCAGTGGCGTGAAGCGATTGATCTGCCTAGGTTGTTTAGCCGCTAGCTTTTCCATCGTGATTTACAATTTCTGGCAATAGACATCAGCAATAATAGTCAGGCCAGAATTGAAAAAACTGTAATGAACAATACCGAAAAAAGTCCACCAAATGCTTACAAGTAACGTTTTGGGATTAATTTTCCCTTGGGGCAGGATTTGATTGGGAACCAACCACCGTGCTGAGCGTTTCCGGTTATCTTGAAGAATACGTTTTTCATCACAGGGAATGATTCGGTTTAAAATACCTTCATTATTGTGCTGGTTTAGTAATGTAACGCAGTAGTCGACGCGCGTTTGCTGGTTTGCATTAGTTAATTCGTGAGGTACCCACCGTTCAAGCTTTTTAATCTTCCCAATTTGATTCAAGTAAATTAGATCGGTCGTCTTGGCGTTCATTGAAGGAGGCATATGTCCAGCAGTGGTCCGATAAGGGCTGATAATGATTGATTGATTGAATAATATAAATGCGATTGCACTATTTCAGGTAAGAGCTCTATGCAATCAGTGATACGGGTGTAATTGAAATGTTACTGATATAATATACATTAGTTTTAATTATACATAATATATCAAAGAGGATTGTAGGTAAAAACAATTTGGAACAACAACATCCCGAAAAAATAAATGTTTCATTTAGAATGGATGGGCATAACCCGTCCAATATTTAAACTCAGGTAATTAGTAATAATAGTAGATACGTATAAATGCAAACGTATTTTTGAATTAATACGGCGCACATACCTGGCACCAAAATATATGACTCAGCTTTTTCCACTATTTAAAAGAGGCCGAAAAAATTAATTGTAACAATACAAAGATTATTTAGTCGAGCCACAAGAGCTTTCTTGCTTAGTTTGAGAGATAAAGCTCCGTGTGCTTTTATCGTCCATATAACGAGGAGCTTTGAGGAACTATTTGATGGACTGACGTTTAATTGAATCACAGGTATCAAAGGCCCGGGCTATGCAATCGATACAAAACCAATGGCAATGTGTGTCGATTTAGTGTTTGTGAATTTTGTGTGTTTCTAAATACGTACAGCCTTCATCACAATCCCTTACTTAAGACATTATTTTAAGTAAATAGGGGACCAATTTTATTGTTTACTAAAATTTTGTTATTTAAATACTTCAGTACCACAGGGACGAAGCGGACGCCCATAGCACCTCTTGCTCGCCTTATAATGTTATGTTATCGGGTATTTTGCGGTTTGGGCATTTTTTGTGGACCATTGATGTGAAGGAGGGAAAGCTCAATGTGAGTCAATCGATATTATTGTAACGGCACTTTATACATTGAAATCCGTCAAGCCCTTCAAACCGGGTGCTTAAATTTATTGCTTTTCACTTCGCATTCCGGTAATTAAAGCTGCCAACCCCTAATGGGCCACCGGATAATCACTAACCGCAAGAAACAATCACTTTACGGTTGTATCATGAGAACTAAACGTTTCACTGGACTCTTGTCATCCTTATTCGACTACAATGTAGCATGACACTACCTAATACCAATTACATTTCACAACGACGTCTACGAAATTCCCAGCAATATACGTTGCCGAATACTAAGAGTAGCGCTTTACAAATTAACGCTGTGTCGACCAAGCTGCGTGTGACATTTGCAATTCAATTAAATTGTAAGTTAAATTGCACAACATTGAATTATTCAGTCTGCACCAGCACGAATACCATATTGCGACAGTTTCATTCGTCTGTGTTTCTTGTGTCTATTTAATCTTCTTTTATAATATAGGGGGAAAGGGATCTGGAGCCTTTTGCCGACAAGCGATGCCCGTAGATAGCCGCATAATTGTCATAAGCTGGCCTCTCTTCAACGTCTACTTACAAGCCGCAATAACGCGACAGCATAAACACTGCGGTGAGAGGTACCTCTGCGGTCGTTCAACCCAATTCCTCTACAATGCAGCATATTACTACTTACTACAATAATAACAATATAATATCAGTGGACCTATCACACCACGTCAGCCTAGCCCTGTTGTAAGTACCGTAAGGACTTGTGTTACAGATACTAGACAAAGGAAATATATTCTATTTTTTATATATTTAAGAAATCCTATGTATTTAAGATTTTTATTAGAGAAATACATATAATACATATATAAACATCAATGACTTAGGTGGGATTCCAACTCGCGATATCTGGCGTAACACGCGGACTAACCGCCACGTTACCAACTGATCTAGCCAGTCGTCAAAACTATAATACTTACTATAGTTGTTACAAAAGTCAAAAGTCTGCAAAGCCATCGCTTTTAAAGCATTGGCACACCCGGATGTGCTAGGCCAAACTCAGCTGCAATGCGACTTGACCGTTGAATTGTACGTCATCTTATTTCGGGGATGTCTTCCACTGGCAGTTGAGGAATACAGCATCCTCGTTGTTCTTATTCTAAACGCTTCTGACATCCACTCCAGTACACCAAGTTCGAACCTTGCCCCGTACTTACGAGTTTTCCTAAATTAATTTATTACAACGAATCAAAATAATCAACATCAAAAGCTAATTATCTAAATTAATTTTTTAAACAGGTTATGTTAGTCGCAATCAATGTCCTACAAGAAATGTATCACAACATCATCAATGTCATTCACCCTAAATAATAATCGGAAACAAACAGAAACCGGGCCGCACTGAAGTCCCAAGACTAATATATATTCCAATAATTCGCCATCCAATCCGACCAACTCCGGAATCTTTCCGATGGGACCACTATTAGCATATGATATAAATTCCTTTTTATTTATTTCATGTGGCATTCTAGTCTTTATTTCTTGAGAATTAAAACACTCATTCAAGAAACAGTGAGTTGTTCTTGATTGGCCGCGGGCAAATAATCAAAAGAACCTCTTTTGAATAAGACCTGAAGTCGGAACTTTGCCTAAGTCCTCTTAATTTATGTGTTTCGTCTTTAATTTCGTTGCGGAACTGGGTGAGTCGGATTTGATTAAAAATGTGAGGACAATGCGGCGTCGACCACCTTTAGACAACTATTCTACAAAAGGATTCTCTCAAGAAATAAATAAATGTACACTTAATTGATAATTGAATCTCCTTGTTTAGAAAGTAAATTGTGAAAATTACAATAATTGAACTATTTTAAATGGGTTAAGTCACAGTAAAAGAGAATAAAATATTTGTATCATAATATGGCTGGCTGGATGGCTTCGTTTATTTTTATCATATATTTTCTCTTATCTTTCGTCACTGAGGCAGTTTAGGTCACGAAAATTGGTTATTGGTTACAAATGGCATGAAACGTAACTACACACACGAATCTTTTTTTTTATGTCACACCAACGTACTGTACAAAAATCTAACTCAGCACAACTTTTCCATCTCACGTTACATGTGATTCTAATTATTTCATTAAAATTTATTAGAAAACTTTTTTTACGTCGGAGACGGTGCAAGATCTAATAAAGGGAGAAGAATGAATATTCTCTGGATAAACGTATAGTCATTATTTAAGCTACGCTGCTACTTGTTGATCCGTTACAAAAATGATAAACAAACTCAAGGAGACCAAAAACTATTAAAATATGGACCTTACTATGAAGAAAAAAATTAAATTACCATAAAAATTATAAGCAAGAATAAAACCTTCCAAATTATTCGTAGGTACGTATAAAATTTCAATAATACTGCATCAAACTTTTAAATGTATTTATATTTTATGTTAGTTTTTGTTTAGATGTCAATAGCGTGGTCAGTAATATTTTTTCCGATATTTCGCCATTGATGCCAATGACAAAACTGTATAGCATTACCTCAAATTGCTAAAACATTATCAACTTTGCACATTTAATTCGGTTTATATGGGAGAGGCCTATGTCCAGCCGTGGACGTCATCCGACTGATAATGATGATGATGAAAGAGTCAAAACTCATGTGGATGATATCTTGGGATGTATCCGGTAAATGGAGTGGTGTATTATAAAATAATACAATACAGGACAAGGACAGGGGCACAAAATAATTTAGGAAGAGGTTATATTAATATCATATTTCAGAGGAATTGGGCCGGCTCTACCTTTCGTACACATGACGATGGCGTAAAGTGACTGTTCCACTCCAGAGTTTCCTTCTTTTGCACAACGTTTTTGCATAATTATTGTACATATGTTTATGGGCGTATTATATAAGAAAAAAACAGGCGCTGAGTATGTGGCCACAGTTTATCAGATGAGTTGCATTCTGTTGATATAATTTCTAATTTATGTGGCTTTAGTTAAATAACACCAAGAAGAGACGAGCCGCTGACAGACACAAGAAAATATGGCATGGCAACAGGTTAATAATATTACGTACAATAAGTTATTCGCGACACTCTGAAAATTTTGTGTTCGCAAAGACAGTCTCTAAGAAAATGCGAAGGTTCTGGAAATTCGAGGAAACGTAGCTAGTAAATTGGTAGTGAAGATGGCGTTTTTATTATTATCACCACCACACTACAAATACATGTCAGCAGCATGACAATACACAGTCTTGGTGATCAAATGATCAAATCAATCAGGATTTCAAACAAATTTAACATATGATAATAATTTATTAAAGACACTAAAGTTAATATTACATAATATAATAGCTAAATATTATAAGTAGATAGGAAACATTTGATTATTTGTTTGTTTAGTTATCAGTTTGTTTATTTGGTTGCGTTGAATAGGCTTTTAAACCACAGGACTTAAAAATATTTCAACATTAGAATCCTTCACTATCTCTAATGTTCATAGGCTTTATATAATTTCCTGATACGTTACAGATCAGTAGGGAAACATCGATAACAAAACCAAAGATGTACAAATTAAAATTTATATTTTTTGTAAATCAATCAATTTTTGCAGCATATTTTTAAATACCAGAGCGAAGCCAAGATGAAAAGCTGGTATTAAATATATAATTATGGTTACCGAGACCTGGAAGTAGAAA
>JAFELO010003540.1:13741-53867 GCA_017140195.1 Eumaeus atala
GCTACGCGTCAACGACTCGGATCCGAGTGGCGTCGGCCGTCGAGCTGTAGCAACCGCGCTACGCGTGAACGACTCGGATCCGAGTGACGTCGGCCGTCGAGCTTCAACAGCCGCGCGCTACGTGTCCACTACGTGGATCGGAGTGGCGTGGGCCGTCGTGCTCCAGTAGCTGCGCGCTAAGGGTCCACGACGCAGATCCGAGATGCGTAGGCCGTCGAGCTCCAGCAGCCGCACGTTACGCGTCCTTGACAAGATCCGAGTGGCGTGGGCCGCCGTGCTCCAGCAGCCGCGCGCTGCACGACCACGACGCGGATCCGAGTGGCGTGGACCGTTGTGTCCCAGCAGCCGCGCGCTACGCGTCCACGACGCATGTAGGAGCTTCACGCCACGCCATCTGTGGAATAGAGAAAAATACTGTTTAGCTCAAAATTACAATATACTTCACCTGAGTACATAGGATGCTTCGTAAATTCTAGTATTAATTTACTTTCGTGAGAAAAGCAGCAAATCTTAAATATTCATTTATATAATTTCGATATTATGTATTTAACTTATCTATATATATACTGGGATACGAAAGGCAAAGATTTTAAATTTAATAAATGTTCACTATAATTACTGAACGCGTGTTTATTATTAAATTGTTGACGTTTTAACCAATAAAAAATATTGTATTGGAACAAAATATGTACGTCCAGAAAAAAAGCTTTTTACATAACAGGGAAAACAACAAATCAGAGCCATTGGACTACATACGAACAGTTGGAAACCTGATGGGATAACACTTTTAAGGCGATATTCGGTCGTGCTGGAACAACTCGGCTGCAATGCAAGTAGCATCATTTCAGCACACAAAACTTTACGAAATCCGAGAATGAAGCCGTCACTTTATCGAGCTGTAATTGTGTGAAAGTCACTTCCTACCGATACTACACCACGCAGAAACGTATTCATTATTTTGAGGAAAGAAATCAGGCTTAAAACTTTTGTCTTCGTAAATCCACATAATCAGCGTTTACTAATATCCTACTAGGCTTATTTATTAATAAACGACAAGTCAAAACTTTGTAACTAGCTATTATTAATAAATATTTCTTGTTAAAACAGTTGCAATTAACACCGGCGCTGCTGTAACAAAGTTCACTAATTTAATGCAAGGAGTATATACTCCATACACCCGATAAAGGAGTGTCAACTACAAGAAGACCACGAAGAACCAGAAACGAGACATTTGGAATTTGTACCTCTATGGGAATGAAATAAGGATTGAAAGCTTCTATGAAGTCGGTAATCTTTGGATTTTCTAGCCCTAACGGGTGAAATAGGGGTTGACATTACAAATAGGAATGAGTGTGAAAGTCGCACACTTTTAAAGTGAACACGTGAATGAAAATGTATATCAAGATTCATGGAAATTCTACAATTAGGGATGTATTCCGGAGATACGCGGGTGAACCCGTGGGGCGCCGCTAGTTCATTTATAAATAAACGTTGTAGGTCTGGAAGGTGGCGGCATGGCGTTATGCCGTCGGTTTTGCGCTTCACTTTTATTCACTTGCATTAAATTGCCGTACCTCAGGAACAGGAGAATGAGAAAACACTGATTGCGAATTTGCATATGCCGACACGTGAGCGCAATGTTATATCGTCACTATATGGATGTCCGGCTCGACTGCACGGCATGACGGCGTAGCGAGCAGATCACAGATGTGGCTGCCCTTAGACAGGGCGAAACCACATGAATCACGACAACTCAGCTAATACAATACATTAGTGAGAGGTAGAGATCTCGCCCTACTGCATCGTACCTAGACATGTCGGACCAAATCGGCCATACATTACAAACACCTACGAGATACAATGAGTGAAAATACTCGTTTCTATATAATAACTTGTCTCTAGGAAGTACAATAGAATCCTCCTAGCCAGACACTGGGTTCTGCGGTCATCTCCTAAGGACTAGCCAATAACGCGGGACATACAAGTGTGTGGGCACTCCATGCTCCTATTCTGATACAACAGTAGCATAAAACTACCGGAAAGCGATCAGGCACAGGACTGACGACATATCGTGCACTCTGAGGCACGGGGGAGAACCACCAACATTCTGCTTCCAGACTGTTATTATTGAAAACTCTCAACAATAATGTATGATGTATAAGATTGAACATGGTTACCACTAGATCCCCCGCCATGGTTCAAGCTTTGTCGTGGCGGTGGGGATCAGTAGCCTGGAGTGTACCCAGCGAAGCTAATTGAAATGATGGGGATCTTTGCACCCCTCTTATAAGAAGAGGGGGCTAAAGATCAGGAGGAGGTATCGCTCTCCGTACCCCTCTTATAAGAGGAGGGACCAAAGAGTAACAGAAGGTGGCGCTTTCGCACACGGGGCAAGGGGCGACGATGGGAACCTCACCTCATTGCACTGTCCCAAAGTCGGTGGGGTTGTCCTGTAGTGTGTGGCAACCCCATCTCTGGAGGTGGATTTGGTCCCTTAGGGGGCTGACTAGACGTCGAGGTATCCTGATGATTTGTTGTTCCGGGCACCTCACCAAGGGCGGCACTGATGGCACTCGCGGTGGTTTTGTGGATATTCGGCACTATCGTGTGCCGTGAGTCCCACACACCACTGGAGCCCACCCAGGGCAAGTGACGGCGCGTAAATGCGTTTCTCGACGTCAAAAAAAAAAAAAGGTTACCACTAGATAATGAGGCAGTTATTCGAGGGAAGCAACTTATATCATAAAACAAAAAAGAATAAAAATGATAGTTTCTGACTCATGGTAGTTACTAAAAGTAATGGAATACTATTAGACATTTCTATTGTAACTTTGAATAATATCAGACGTTTCTATTCTAACAGTTAAATTCCTAAGACAATGTGGCGGTCATAACGCAGGCAATTAACTAAATAGAATTGAGCATGGGAATGGTAAACTGCCATTAATGTGGGACTACATTAATATCTGTTTTACGACCAAAATGTTTTTGTTACAGTTGCGACTTAATTGAGGAGAGGCTAGTTAAAGGCGACAGCGAGCTCAGTCTTCAGTTTTGTCACTTTTTAATGTGTTCAGACCGCGGAGGCGGTAAATACAATGCCTTTGATTTGGACCAATTGTTCTCCTAACGCGTTTGTAGAGCTCCTAATCCATGTTTAACATCAGAAACTTTCATTTTAACGTGCTCAGCTTGAGGGTATAAGTGCGCTAAATTCTCGATTTCTGACAGTCACTAAAAATTAGAAAAACCTAATTACACGTTTTGAGAATCGAGCCCTCGCGATCTATGACCGTACGCAGGGACTTGAGGCTGGATGTGGTCAGTTGAAAATGAACGTCGCAGCAACGTTCAGCTGGCGTAGTAACAATAGTGACCCGAGAATTTGTTGACAAACATTATTAAAGGAAGCGATAACGCTACAGAAAAATAATAAAGATAAGCGTAAGAAATATAAAACATCTCCTGCTCGGTAATCTGGGGCTGCGCTGTAGCTTAAAGCACTTGCAAATCACAACTAATTAATGAAGAAAATATAAAAATGTAAGATATTCGTGAAATATGTTATCATTTTAATGCCTAGTGGCATTAGCGCACGACACACAATAGACCATCGTAAACGCACCGCGTGCACCGCACGTTACTGAACACAAACGGCTGACGTGCGCGGCAGAGCTGCAGAGACATCATTGATATCAACAATTTCAATAACATTTGAATGTTACTGAAATTATTAAGTATAAACATGTAAATATTCAAATGTTACGATGCAGACTCACTTACTGACCGACTGAGCAACACTTAGCCGAAATAATTTGACGGACCGGCTAAAATTTGATATTTATCATCCAGTCATATACTGAGAAAGAACTTATGAGTTAACATGGGTCCAATCAACACCATCAATAAACCAACGAACTCGTGTTAATCCTCAATTGCAGATACGCCGATCATATAGCAAGCGGCTCTTACCACCCGCAACCCGCAACATAGTGGCGGGATGACCTCTCCTTTAAGATAACCTTCACTTGGTACCGTCTACACACATTTAATATTACCATCGCCCCGCGATTTGCCTAGGCTATATAACCTGCCTGTCTAACAAAATTTAGCGCGATCTAGAATTTTGTTGCAGTATTGATCAGTCAGCCCATCTGTGAGTCGGCCAGGTCGAGTTAGTTCATATGTACACGATTTTGAAGAATCGCTTCCGCTCTTCAACGGCGTCGCCGGACACCTGGTGAAGAGTTTTACGTGGACAATAAACTGGCGGAGGAAATAAACTCCGAGCTCACTCACTCGCGCGCTGACGTACAACCTGCAAACATTTAGTTTTTACTTGTTCTAGCCATTTACGTTTTCACATGATGTCTAAACGCTAGTCATAATGTCCTTAATTCATTTCTAGTTGCTCGCTCACCACGGATGTTTCCATTCTGTACAAATATAACATATTCAAATGTGTTAAAGAATACTTTTTAAATGTTAAAGTACTCAGTACTACAGTACTCAAGTTGCGGTATATATACTATATTAAGCTTATGTTTTTCTTACTATTTATGAAATAATATTTAGATACTAAAGTCCACCGTGAGAAAAAAAAATAAGTACACTCCAATTATCATTTCGCTCACATCGCCTACGTTAGTTACGTCCTTTCAATCAGAGTGATGTACGTTCGAGTAAATGCTAGTTGCATCCCTCAGCTAACACATGCAGACTTTTTACCAAACTCATTTGTTAGCCTGATACACTGTACCGAAGCCTATAGCTACGAACCAGGACACCGACGGTTTAAAGTTATTCCATTTCATGAAACTTTAAAAATGTATATATTTTCATTTAGAAAACGATATGATAGTAATATCAGTACTGTGTGTGTGTGATCCACATTGGTACACGTACCAGCAGGTGGCCCTCTCGTACATCTCACGAGATAAGGAGGTAGCCCGGAAGGGAAACATGAAAATTAGCTTAACTTTACGACCGGATGTTCTAAGAAGATTGTACAATTCACGTGTCGAATTTACGATTTTCCCATCTTCTGTTAATGTGCTCGTATCTTAACGAGGCCGTGTTGCCATAGCTACGAGTGCGTAACTCCTTAATGTGACAGCATTGTAGCGCAAGAGCTCGTGGCCCGCTTACTTGCTTCATGACTAACATATTTTCTCTCTGTTTTTTGTGACAGTAATTTTGACAGTTGACACTGCTGCTATTATATATACAATATAAGTTGGACAGCGTCACGTGTCCTACACGTATGTGTTTTACCTGCGTATCTGCCTGATTCAGTAGTTCCGGAGATAAGGCTCACTGAACATTGTGACACGAGATCCTTATTTATATATTGTAAGATAACATGTAAGAGTTCTCTCTTTTTTTTGTAAAAAGCAGTGTCATCACTGCTTTACAGCAGAATAGAGCCTACCAAGGAGGTACCTCTCTCTCGCACTGTGTCGATTGTTACGATAACAGGTGTAGTCTTATCGTATATTTAAAATATTGATTCACATTCACTTTATCACTGAACGTAAATTTGACACGAACTTCTTTTGAATACCTGTATTGCAGACGTCGACACTAAAACAGTTCTGACGAGCCGGGGCTCAGCGGGCATACAATGTCCTTCAAAAACCGCAATAGGCACGTCGTCATAATGAGCCATCGCCGACTTTAGCTACAAATTTTTATATAGTACTTTTTTAATATAAGTATTTTTGGGCTGTGCGGGGGCGGCTCAACTAGAACAAACTCACTAAGAGGTACAGCAGTATGTGTCGAGACACATACCGATGACGACGTGTAGGCAGCCTATGGGGATGTCTCAAAAGAGGCACACCTATAAGGCCCACCTTAATATGTAATGGGGGACCTTAATGCCAAAGTGGGATTACAAAATCGAGTCTGGGATCACAAAGAGCTGGTAGTCGAAATCGCAAGGGGCATATGCTAATAAACTTCCTGGAGAGAGAGGGCCTCTACGTAATGATCTCGTATTTTAAGAAAAAACTCTATAGGAGTGGACATGGCAGAGCCCCGATACTGTGACAAGGAACGAGATTGACTTTATTATGACGGACCGAAAGCATATATTTAGGGATGTCTCCGTGTTCAACACGTTTAAAACTGGAAGTGATCACCGATTGGTTAGAGGCTCTCTGAATATAGGCTTTCGATACGAGCCTGTCCGAGTAGTACAGTCGACACTCCGACCTAAGTTCCGACGAACCATGGTGGGTTCGGAAAATTCCAACTGGAATTAAAAAACCGGTTCGATGCCCTGGATTGTCGTCATTGGCAGCATGTGGGACGTGGGTAAAGGATATTATAGAAGTATACGAGCAGAAAAGCCAAACTTTCGAATAAGATGCTTTGGCTTATGACGGAACGAGATCACACGTAGACGTTACGTCCGCCGATGTCTAGCTTCTTTCAAAACGAATCCGCAAAGTAATGCGCCGAGACCTCTGCGCCTCAGATATGTAACGGCTTCCCGATACGATTAAGCAGAAATGAAGTTCGAAGACTTTTGTGGAGAAGCTTGGAAGAAGTCATCTGCCAAGGTTAGGACTTATTTTGGAGTTACCGTCTCTTCTAAACCTGGGTTCTTATCTGAGACCGAAGCTTTCTAAAGCAAGTTGTATACATCGCTCGCTCCCGTGAACTTGAACAACGATCCGCGTGCAAGCCTAACACGACATTCGTCAGGCGATTTGCCGAACGTCAACTTGAGTGAGATTAGTCCGGCTCTTGCGCGGCTTCAAGGGGAAAAGGTTGCGGAAGGACGGAGTTACAGTTGAATTTCTTAGGACAGGAGATGAACCTGTGTTACAAGAGCTAAAAAATATTTTTAATTTCGTCCTTCAGCGGGGCGTACATCCCAAGGCATGGCTTGGAAGTTACGTTGTTTTGTTTTTTAAAAATGGCGACAAATTTTGACGATTGGCGATATTTCAAAGTACAGAGAGCATTATATGACTATGCTATTATGTCCGTTCTGATTCTGGGCTGTGAAACGAGGCCAATCCAATTGCATCGAGGAGTGCGACAGGGGGAAAGTATTAATGGCGTGTATCTCTCACATCTTCGTTTCGCCAACGATATCGTTGTGTTGGCCGAATCGTTGGAGAGCGGGAAATATTGCACAGCCTAAATAAATCCTCCCGACAAGCCTTAGGATGAACTTGGTCATGAACATCGAACACGGAGAACGTGTTCAATGTCTTTAGGCAATTGAAGACATACATGGCACGCGAAACGTATCCAGGAAGGATAGGTAACGACATAGCTGTATCGAGATAATCTAAGGAGAATTAACGAGGCCGATGACAATTTCTATCTTTGTGGTGACGAGCCCCAGAAAGGGGCACTTATATAATGTGTAGGGAGTCAAGAATTACAGGTTGGGGGACAGAGCCGGTGAGCAAACCCCCGTGAATCTCCCATGATTCGCTCCGTGTACCGAGAGGTGGGTTGGGAGCATGGGAGCAATGGCCCGCATTGTAAAATTGGGTTCTAAAATACCTTGACTGATCAACATCAACTTGTATCCTCCAAAATATTGGCCATCGCTTCCCACAATTGTCAGCGGCTATCTCCATGTAAGCAATCGTTCGTATTGATTGTTCGCTGATAACGGCTATCGTTAATGGAGTCCTGTGATATGTCGAATAGCGCGCCGTGTTCCAATCACATGTAGGGGCGGGAAAAGAGCTTGGCTCGTCTGCTGACATGTGACGTCACTGGATGAACTTGTACGTCGTGTTCCAGTCACATGTAGTATCGGAGGAAGAGCTTGGCACGTCTGCTGACATGTGACGTCACTGGACGGACTTGTACGTCGTGTTCCAGTCGCATGTAGTGGCGGGGGAAGAGCTGGCTCATCTGCTGACATGTGACGCCACTGGGCGGACTTGTATGTCGTCTTACAGTCGCATGTTGTGGCGGGGGAAGAGCTGGCTTGTCTGCTGACATGTGACGTCACTGGGCGGACTTGTACGTCATGTTACGCCATTTAGTTGCATAATAATAATGTTGTCTCCTCGCCGATATTCCACTACAGTTATCATCCCTGCAGACTAGCCAACTATGCGACGTCTGTGTCCAAGTGTGTGCGGAGTCACGAGAGAACTTTCTATTCCCGTATTCCTTTATTCTGATGGGACGGTAGGCGCAACCGGAGAGAAATTAGGCGTAGGACCGACAGATTAACTTTCTCTACGAGGCTGTAATAGCGCCAACTGCCTGATTCCCGACTGTTAGAACTTATAGAAAAGTCCCAACAACACTTTTCGTTCCGACTCGAGACTCGAATCAGGTAGCTCACGTCTGTGGTTGGTCATGCTTATGAGACCACTAGGGATACATTAATGATAATGATGTTGTTTTAGTGAACCCTCTGCAATTTTGACTGGTAACTATTCGCGATTCTAAGTATATTGCGTATTCAATTAATTGAAATTAAATATGGTGAAGTATTTTGACGAAAGAGATATGAAAGTTATAAAATAATCAATATCTTGCTTCGCGTCATTTAGTCCTTTGATAATTTTGTTATATTAATTTACATTTTGGTATGAAGTATCTCTATCTCCATGCTGCTGCCGGTCCATGTTGGTCGCGAGTGGAGGATCTTTTTTTATCATCGAAAGGAGCTAATGATGATGACGACGATGTCAGGGCTTTTCTTTTCTCAATAGCTCGTGCTCGTAGCACAACTGTGACTATCATGTACGTATAGATTTTATTTTGACAAGCGACTGGCGTATGGAAGCTAATGAGGTGACGTGGGCAGTCCGTATGCGTTAAGCTAGAGTTCGGGGTGCGAAACCTCGCCCAGGTCGATAACGATTATGTATGTGCTAAATGTTATGTTTCTGACCAAAAATCATAAATATATACAATTCTCCGCTTGGCCGGATATGTTGAATACTGTACCTACTAGTCCATACATTTATGTACCCGTCATCACGCAAATAAGGCTCGTTCCTTCTTTACTTGAAGGCCAGATAATATATTTTAAACATTGAAAATAAGTGATGGACCTCCAAATACCGCGCTGAGTAAAAATTACCGATGCCACGGTACGGAAAATTGAATGTTATTGTGCGACATATACCGGCGAGAGGCGGAACACCCGGCTGCCTGTACCACGCGCAGCTGGACCGCCTGAACAGCGAGGAGCTCACATGCCTCTACGAGGTGAGAGAACTCCTCTGCATGCCAGGAGTGGTCGTGGAGGGGTGGAAGGGCAGACAGAGACCGTCACAGTGTCACCGTTGTCAGCTCTTCGGACACTCCTCAACGAACTGCCACCGGGAGATTAGGTGCGTCCGCTGCGATGGGGTCCATGCAGTCGGGGATTGCCCGCTGCCGAAAGGAGCCACCCCGATCTGCGCCAACTGCAAGGACCCTCACACGGCCAATGACCGGAGGTGTAAGGCCTTCCTTAGGGAGGCCGGAGCCCGAGGCATGGCCATCCAACCACCCATCCCACCCAAGCCCGCTGTTCAAGGAGACCAGTTTATACTGGTCCCTCACCGCCGACACCGCGCCGCTCCTGCGCCCGCGGCTCCGTTGCGGAGGGATGGACAGGTCGAGTGCGGCCCAGTCTCATCCCTTGCTGCCCCGGCCAACGACCCCAAACCCAGGTAGGTGAAGACGACCAAGCTCAAGAGGAGGCGCACTCGTAAGAGGAAGCTCCAAGCTGTGGCTGTCCCAAGCTGCCACCCTCCGCTACAGGAGACCACCGCGACCGCATTGCGCCGAGTACCCTCACAGGCTAGGGAGCTGGAACACGCATGCTCACCATCACGCGCACCGACTCACCCCACACATAATACAGACAGAGAGGCGCTCGGAAGGGCAGCGGCGTCGGCGCGACGAGCTCAGGGTCCACGTTGACGACCTCAGGGAGCTAATCCGGGAGATCGTCAGGGAGGAGCTGAGGGCGGTCGTGAAAAACGAGCTGTCCAGGGTGCTCAGGGACCCGCGCATGTGGGCGCAAATCACACACGCACGGAGCCAACCAACGGGGAGCCAGTGATGGATCGTGACGAGCTCAGAGTCGCTTACTGGAACCCCGGAGGTATAGGAGGCAAGAGCGACAGTCTTCAGCTGCTCGCTCAGCGGTATGACTTACATGTCATCCTGCTGGGCGAGACTTGGCTGAGGCCGACGCAGAGCCTACGGCTACCGAATTACGTCGCGTATCGGAGGGACGAGGTGTCACCGAGCGGGGGGCTTTACAGAGGTACGGTTGTGCTCGTTCGGCGGGACGTCGTCCACGACGAATTGAGACAGGGCCTCTTCACCGACATGGGCTCGGCTGGTATAGTCGCTCACATGGCGGGGGAGGAGCTCAGAATCTACGCGGCGTACAGACATCCCGGGAACAGTTTTGACCTAGATGATGTCCACAACGTGCTGGGGAACGGCGGCCAGGTTTTGTTGGTCGGCGATCTGAACGCCAAGCATCCATCTTGGGGATCGGCCGTCACAAACAACGCTGGCTTCAGGCTGCAGGAGGATTCGGAAGAGCGCGGCTAGACGGTGCAAGGACCACCGTGTCCTACACACGTGCCCACCACGCGTGGTGAGCTCTGGCGAACCTGCAGAAGAAAAGCCAGATGAGGAAACTCTGGGCCCGTACGCGCTGTCCGAGGATATAGGCACAACTTAACAAGCTGACCGAGGAACTGTCTGCGAAGGCGAGGGAGTATCGTGGAGCAGGCTGGGAGAGTACAGTCTTCCATGCCAGCGAAAACGACACCAGCCTGCACGCCTTAAACAGACGTCTCACGAGGCCAAAGACTCCACTTCTAGACACCACAGGCGCGAAACACTACGGAACGCAGGCTCGCGCCGAGGTGCTCGCATCATATCTACTCGCGTAGTTTTCACCACACCCAGCGGCGCCGTCGTTCGCAGACAATCACGAGCAGGTGGAGTGCCGCATTCGAGAGCTCCTCCAGAGCCCGACTCCGCCACTCAGCGGGAAGGATTTCATTTCCCCCTCTGAGCTGCGGAAAGTCACACTTCGCCTCTCGAGGCGCAAAGCTCCAGGCCCCGATGACATCCCCCCCACAGCGTGGCTCTCACTCAGATCGCAAATGGCATTCTCCGGACGACCCAATTTCCGGAGACCTGGAAAGAGGGGAGGGGCATCGTTCTGCCGAAGTCGGGCAAGCCCCGAAGCCTGCCCGGAAGCTACCGGCCGATAACGCTGCTGTCCCACATCGCTAAGTTGTTCGAGAGGCTTCTGATTCGGAGACTGAAGCTGTACATTCCCATAAGGGATGACAAGTTCGGCTTCCGGAGCGGCCACTCGATCACGTTGCAATTGACGCGGATGATCCACCACTTGTCTGTAGAGATGAACAAGGGGAGACACTCTGTCGCGGTCTTTCTCGATATGGAGAAGGCCTTCGATAGGGTGTGGCACCCGGGACTCTTGTACAAGTTGGTGGACGCCGGCGTCCCGCTGGCGTTTGTGAGACTAGTGGCGTCATTCTTGGAAGGTAGGACCTTCCGGGTAGCGGTGGAGCGGAGGCACTCCTCGGTGAAGGCCATACGTGCCGGAGTGCCACAGGGCAGTTGCCTATCCCCTTGCCCGGATGTCGTTGGTGTACGCGGCCTACACCAACGACATCCCCACACTCAACGATCCTTCGGGAGAGGGTGAGGCGGATGTCATGCTCGCGCTGTTCGCCGACGACAACGCATACGTAACCTCATCCCGAAAGCCGGAGCTCGCAACTGGGCGCGTGCAACGCATGCTGGACCGGTTGCCGGAGTGGCTCGACAGGTGGCGCATGACCGTCAACGTGGATAAACGACGGCGCTATATGTCAGCAAGAGGCGCTCCATGCCGGGGCGGTTCAAGTACCGAGGCCAGGATGTGTCTTGGGAATCCCCAGTCGTGTATCTCGGATGCAGTATCGACCGCGCGCTGCGGATGGGCTCGCAGGTGGACCGAGCAGTCAACCAAGCGAGAACAGCCCACGCTTTGCTGTGGCCGGTACTATCGTCCGGACTTCCTACACGGACGAAACTGGAGATTTACCAGACATATATCCAGTCACGCCTCACTTACGCCGCCCCCGCATGGTACGCGCTAACCTCCCAGGCCCAGCGGAAACGCCTGCAAGCCCAGCAAAATATATCCCTACGGGTCATCACGGGTGCCGGTCGCTACGTCCGCAATGATGTGATCGCGCGTGACTTGCGGATAGAGTCGCTGGATGAGTTTGTGGTTCGATTGTCGAGCGCTATGTTCAACAGGGCAGACAATGGACCGCATGCTCATCTACGCGACCTGGCCCCGCTGCACGCGCCCTAAATAGGCCTACATTTCCCTGAGCCAATAAACCAGGATGGCAAACCCGCAATTATTGCGGCCCCATTACCGAGGGGATAGTCGTCCCCTTGCGACCCAACCCGGGTTATGAGGTCCGCCTCGATGCCCGTAACCCCCTACAGTTTCTGTGGAGATGACCAGCAGTGGAACGTTTCTATACAAATTTTTAACCTTCTAAAAGGTGTCTTTTGAAAATTCATTCTCAAAGGATGTTGTTGTTGGCCCCAGGTCAGAAAAGCTACCTGTACTTGTATCAAAGCTGGAGTTGATTAGCTCCAGCCAGTGGCAGCGTGTGTCGTAGACAGTTATAGCATATCCACTACATTTCACATGATGTAAATAATATAATAATATAGACATACTTCGGATGAACCTGGCCCGTCTGCCCTGTCGTGGGTACTCGCAGCCCACCTGAGGGCACTGGAGCAATTTGTAGTTTGGCCGACAGCAAGTCGGCATGTCCTGCCGAAAAAAGGCACTATGGATGTTTAGGACAAGTTAGTTTTTTTTTAGTAGAAATTTATTAACAATAATAGCTCAACACATGTGCGTGCGACAGGTGGCACGCACGCGGAATAAGGCCCGGGACCGAGACTGGCCGACGCACAGTTTTGTTTTCGGGTGCAAAGGTCGACAGTACATGCTCAGCGGCGGCTGCGATTATGCGTGGTGATATTGCAGGCGGAACGTGATAGAAAATTTGTAGTGGCGGTATCCTTAGACATCGCCAATGCCTTCAGCAGTCTCCCTCACTGCCCTATACTTGCGGCCCTGGAATATTTCAGGGTCTTTAAAAACAGCTTCCCCTGTTTTTAAAGAGATTGTTAAAGGGTATTTAACAATCTGAAAAGAATAGAAAAGTGGGGACGGAGGACCGCAGTTGCTCCCTGGTGGAAAAATTGGTCCTATCCGGAGTTCTACAGACTTGGATAAGACTGGGTTTTGCAAGGTCGCTTCCCATCCGGGACGTGTCTTATTTGCTGTGCTGATGATACCCTTTTTTTGTACCGGGGTAGGTATATTCACAGGCCCCATTGTCAAACGTATTCAGAGATTGGTCCTTAGGGTCCGTTTAGACAAAACAGATTTACTTTTCTTCCGTGGTTCCGTAAAGAAAGGGCCTCCACCTGGTGTGCACTTACTCGAAGGAGAAGCAGTTATTAAAATGAATCCTCAAATGAGGGACTTTTGTCCCTCATTTTATTGGGGTGGCGGCGAAATTAGTAAGAGTGGCAGGATCTGGGTCACGTTTGCCTAATATTGGAGGACCAAGCCACATCTGCAGGACACTGTACCCTGGCATATGCCGGAGTATGGCAACACATGATGCCCCAGTATGGATAGAATTATTCACCGCGCGAAATAAGGCCTAGCTGCGAAAATCTGGGTAAAATCTGTGAGGATAATTCGAGGTTATCTCATATATTCTTATAAAAAAGGCTGTCCGCTTAGGGTAGTTGTTTTGTAGATATATATGACTTTCTCTATAATATTTTTAATTTGGTTTTATTATCAAATTGTATATTTGTGTTTGTTAATAACCTAATAGTTTTTAGTGAAGCGATAATTTGGATTCTGTACAATGGACTCCAACACTATTATCCCGTCTCACGATGAGTTCTGATGGCTTTCAATTAGCTTTTGTGTCGGACGCAAAGCTTTTAGGCCGTTGTTAACTTCCAAGCTCCAAGCATAAACGTGCATATGCCGGGCCTTAATTGGCAAAGCCATCATTATGGCTCATCTTCTCAGGGGCAGACGTTATAAACGAAGCCGGCGCTTCACTTCTGATACAATATGCAAATGACCTAAAGCATATAAACATACGATCAATTACAAGAAAAAAGGCAAAAGGTGCCTCTTTCTATATAACGTGTTAATGTGAAATAGCTATATAGCGCTATGACATCGCGTTGCGTGCGGACCTTATTCTCACCTTACTCTCATCACCTGACGGCAAGCCAACATTATGGTCCAACATAGGTCTATCTTTGCGGGTACCAAAGTCACAATAAAATGCGAGAGCATAACTTGGTTACTATGACTATATGCAATAAACAAATTAGAGTACATACATAACAAATGCTCAAACGTTTATAAAGTTGATCACAACAACAAAGGCAATTAATGGTGATATCACTGAGATTTACTTCATCAATCACTGACAGCAATGTAAATACGAGGTTACATTTCATCGCCAATCAAGGAAAAACACACTGGGCTGTCGACAAACATACTTTCATTGTGGTAAACTTGTTTTCAGGAATTATAGCCGTGCCTGTACAGATAATGGCAAATATCTACTTATGTGCATATTGATGTGGTTTGCGGTACGTAATATCCTGAGAGTGTGGACTTGTCGTTTGTGGTACGTAATACTCGGAGAGTGTGGACTTGTCGTTTGTGGTACGTAACACTCTGAGAGTGTGGACTTGTCGTTTGTGGTACGTAACACTCTGAGAGTGTGGACTTGTCGTTTGTGGTACGTACGTAACACTCTGAGAGTGTGGACTTGTCGTTTGTGGTACGTAACACTCTGAGAGTGTGGACTTGTCGTTTGTGGTACGTAATACTCGGAGAGTGTGGACTTGTCGTTCGTGGTACGTAATACTCTGAGAGTGTGGACTTGTCGTTTGTGGTACGTAACACTTTGAGAGTGTGGACTTGTCGTTTGTGGTACGTAATACTCTGAGAGTGTGGGCTTGTCGTTTGTGGAATGATAGAACCAACAATTGTTCAATATTGGCCACAATAAAATTTTAGGAAAGGGTTAAGCATTTTAGTTTAAGTTTTTATTTTTTATATAAACGAGGCTAGCTCTCGAGGGAAGGCTAGTTTTTCACTTTGAAAACGAGGACATAGTAAGTTTTTGCAACGCGCCATGAAACTGTTAATTTAAATAGTGTTTCTGACGTCACGTGATGTCCTGTGCGCTTAATATGGCACGTTCGTCTCGACATGAGATCTTGCCGCTGCCGTAAATAATAATTCTTGCGAATTCTCTAGCAGGAAGCAAAAAAGGAATATATAAGAAATGGATTTATATACCTTTTGAACTCTTTATCTCTAAAATGTTGTGATTTTGTCACATATCATGATATGTAGAAGCTACCCGTGAACAAACCTAATAACAAACGTAATACTTTTTTGATATTTGTGTCGCTTTCAGAACTCGCAAGAGGTTTTTGTTATCTCCGAATGGGCTCGGATATTATTGTTTGTCATGGCGTGAAATATAACGTAGAGTTGACACAAAATGTAATAAATCTCGCATCACATTAGCTCCTATAAGACTGTATGACTTGGGATAAAGACGGATGTCCATCAACCACGTCTGTGCATGAATACGAAGGTAGTTTTCGAATGATTTATCCTTGTTTTTTTCAACGAATATAATTTACTTTTCCTCGCTCTAGATACACTAATAGATCATTTTTAATGTTTTCGAAAGGGCCAAGATAAGTTCTGATGTGTAGAAAGCACGGTTGTCCATGCGTATTATTTGATCAACGACGTTGTGGGTCATTCCATTTTATCCCAACAAGGAAGGAACCACTATTATTTCCGAGATAAAAGTAATTACCTAATTATTACATTGGACTGCATTATATCTATAATTAATATGCTGGTCGTGTGAAGAGTCGTGTGTGAAGTGTCGAGAACAAGAGAACCGGGGAGCCTCCCCTTAGGAGGAGAGGGTGTTGAACATCTCATATAGGTCTTGAATAACTGTGAAACACACTGTGTAAACACCTTTCGTGTATAAATGTGAAAAGTGAGTTTTATTTTTATGTCATTGAACTGGATATAGGGGACAGCCCCCTTCTTTAACATTTCAACAGAAAGAAAATTCACGCAAAACAAAGCATAAAATAAATGATCAAAAAAATATGAGACTTCACATCGAAGACCACCAGTTGAGCCAACTTCAGCGGAGTCAATTGAACCAACAGTTGTGTTCAACAGTTGAGCCAACTTGAGCGAAGTCAATTGAACCAAGGGGCTGCACTTGTATCTACCACACCCTCTTACATGAATAGGCGACTGAGTAGCAGAGGAACAGGCGTCACTGCGCACGGGACAAGGAGTGAACAATTCCTTCACTTCACCTCATTGCACTGTACCGCAGTTGGTGGGGTTGCCTGGTGTCGCAGAAACTCTGGAAGTAGTGCAAGTCAGTGGGGACTGATAGCCGCGTTGTCTCGAGCTCGTGTGGGTCCATGAATCACATTTCCCACCAGAACCAAAATAATAATAATAGGTATTGTAATTATTATATTGACGTCGTACGAAAACGCGAATGTTTCTTATTGTAATGCAAACACAAGTGAGAACGTTACGTGCCGACGGTTGCTGCAAAGCTGCTGAAACGGCTGAACGGGGTAGGAAATAATATAAATAGGCTACGTTAAAAACCGTAAAAGTATTTTTATTTCGCGAAGATACATTTTAATAAGTGCCAATATTCATCCTAATCTCTTCAGTTATTATTAATTTTGAAAAATAATACTCTTGCTTTTATAATGTTTGTAACTATTGAGTATAATATATAGAAATGAATTTAAAAAGTTTTTTTCCCAAAATAGAAAAGCAAAGCGAGCAAAAAGATCTACCACCAGTTCAGCACTAGCCCTGTCGTGAAACAAAATCAATTAATTCAATGAAAATGAAAATATACAATTGTGCTTACGAAAGAAGAATGTCCTATTCCAAAGGTGTGGTATCTGGCATAAACTCCATTACCTTATAATAAATATCCTATACCACACAAACATTCTTAACAACTTTTTAAATTTATTAATTGACAGTTCTTAGACGCGTAAAGGCGAATACATTGCCCCCGAAAGGAATTGCTCACTCTGCTGAGTCCATGCGCTGGTACACATAGTTTGTGCCTGTTTCTAGCATTTCTGTTGTGTTACATTAATATTCTTACGCAAGTACTGGACGTAGTTTATAGGTCCCTCGCGCGCCTTCAGTAGCGGACCTCCAATCCCGTTTAGGACCACATGTTTGTTACTGGGATTAGAATGTATAAAGAATTTGTTATTTGTTTATTATAACATTATTACAAGTTTATCCATACAGCTACACACACAAAAATGGGTCATGCACAAAACCATAAAATACATAAAGAAACACATACACACAAACTCTTTAAATTTTAAAAACATAAACAGTGCATTGTGACTTTGAGGTAGTAATATTGCATATGTGAAGAAAGAAATTCAAAGGAATGGGAATTTTAAAGGATTGCGCGAACTGTGGAATTTGAAATTTGTTACATTTAAAGATTATATGGTGAAGGTGTACAGAAAGTTAATATTTTAGTTAAAGATGTGAACAATAATTTTATTATAGACCAGCAGTCCCTTTATCATTTTATTAAATACTAGCAGTCCGTCATTGCTTCGCTCGTATATTACACGAAATATGCAAAAAATAATTGATTTACAAAAATATAAAATTATAAATTCATGGTAATGTTGATTCAATGTATGATAGGTAATGACAACAAATATTTTTTTATTAACGTCTGCCAGGACAGCTCGCTGTAAATAAATTCTACAGCGAAATATACAGGCCGGTATCCTGGTACTTTTGTAAATCAAGGCCTACGCTACAAAGCCTGGTCAGTCAACGAGGGGCCACAATAGTGACGGCCACGCGTCACGTTTTGTGCGTTTCGTCGCTTCTCTAGTCTATCTGAGAAACTTCACCCGATAAAGTGGAAGATACGACTTGCTGCCCTCTCTCGCTAGCAGGTTTCGCCCATTCGCAACATTTATATGATTTGTGTTGTTACTATGAAGTCATACTTTTTCGTGAATGTAGCAAGTGTTATCGATTTAAGAGACGCTTTCATACCAAAAACGTCATGCTACATACTCAAGAATTGTTAAACAAAATAATTAATATGCAAATCAATCCGAAATGAAAAAGTTTTTTTACTAGAAAATAGTAATAGTTGGCACATATATTGGACAGCAGGGTGCACAAGTAAACTAATTACTATAAGAAATTCTATTTTTGATATACCCCCGACATCATGACAAAGACCACGTGGCCATCACTAGGCTTGGCATTGGTCATACTAATGTAACGCACATCCACCTGATTACTAAAGCGGAAAGAAGTCAGTGTCAAGTGTGGACCTGACTGTATCAGTGGAGTGTACATCCCTCCACGACGAAAGGATTAAATGTAACGTTCCTAACAATATAAAAGACTGCTTACTTGGGGAGGGATGTAGACATACACTCGGTTTTATTAGAATTATAAAAATTTACAAGTCTATTTGAGTTGATACCGTAGTCGTTAAGGACCTGAGTTCTTATAAAACGACCTTAAATAAAAAAAAATTGTTAAACATCTGAAATAAATACTTATCTCATATCAAAATTGTGGAAATTCTCCAGCTTCCACAATTACCAATATTGTGGAACCTGGAGAGTTTGTATTGTTGAATGCGCTAAGCTCGGGGACCACTGCTTTACTGAATTAAAATTCTTCTGAGATTAGTCAGCTCATTTACCAACTGGTGCGGAGTTAAGAAATATGCGAAACAATGTTTCTGATGTGGAGGGTATGTAAGACTCGCGGTATGAGGCGCCCGCCGTCTCTGCCTACTCACTAACGTGTGTTGTTGTTGTTTTACTTCTAATAATTTACATTATACATTCATGGAGATAGAAATGGAATGGAGGAAATACCACAATTTAATGCATAAATAAGAGAATAACTTATCTCCGGCAGCAATTCATATTTGCATAGCTACGGTGTAACAATAATCTGTAAACAAGAACAGAGCGAGAACAACGTACGGCTACTCACGTGGTATAATGCATGTTTCTTACATTAAAATCATATTCACACTAATCTAAAATTACCTACATGGAAATAATTGGTCTCCAGCTACAATCAAATTTGCGTAGAAGGTGATCGGACGTGACGGATTGAACTCATCTCCCCTTTCACTCAGGCGCGCTAATACTGAGTGGACGGAAGGATTACGTGTAAGGCTCTAAACCACGAAGTCAATCAATTACAAAACTTATGAGGAATGAAACGGGTGAGGTTGCTTCAGTATACTTTCATCATCTAAAGTACAAACGAACACATCACACATTTGCATTATGAAAGATTTAGTAACAGGGAGCCACTTTTACCATTTGGGTACGGAACCCTAGCGCATAACAACGGTAAGCAATTAGAAAATAATATGAGGAATCTACAGCAGTATTAAATGATATTGCGTATATTACACGTGGGTGCGGCGGCGAGTCCGAGTGTACGCAGACACAACTGACCGGCGCGTGATGAGCTTTGTTAGCTGATCCGGGGAATGCTGGTTCCTAGTACTTCCAATAAAGATATTGCACATGTTGTATTATGTGTAAGGAGGGCAACGCATCGGCATAATTATGCGGATGATAATGGGCGTCGGTGGTCGTCGTGAGGCTCCGATTTCTCGTGTCCCCCTATACTCTACATTTTTTTTCATAAGTCGGTCGGTTTTTGATTTTGATAAAATTGTTTGCATTTTTTGTTTCATAATTAATCGCCTCTGTGGTGTAACGGTACGGGTGTCGCCTGTTGAGACCGTTAGCCACGTGGCGTCCATGGGCACGCATTACATTGTCCGGGATTGGAATGTGGCTGAAGTGGCCATAGGCTTGTCACCTATGACCTCATTCATGGCATTTCATGGGCCTCAGTACCTTGGCTAATCGTGGGTGTGCCAGTATATCTACTGGACTTACTAGTTGTGGATGTACTAGCACACCTCTGTCTACCTCGTCTGGGATAATAGGCGTGAAGGTATTCTTTTTTTTCATAATTATTATCAATAGCGTCAGTCGTTACTTTTCTAAGAAATTATAATGTATACGTAATAATATATCATCACAAAAATTATAACAAATTTTCCATATACGTGTGTAAATATTTAATGAGTATTGTGAAAATTTCGCGAACAGTCAACGTAATATAAGTTATGTGTGTATTTTATGAACTTAGTGTAACTACTGTCAGTCAGACCCCGAAGCGCCGTAATATTATATCCCGGCTAAAGATGGTCGCCGCAACAGGAACTCGGCCGTGATGACGTCACATCTCTTCGGCTACTACTTAGCTGTGTACTTATAGCCTAAATAAATTATACTCTGTTCTATTGTGTTCTATTGAAGTTTGCTTATTCCTCCGCCACATATCTCACTAGACAATACAAATAACACCTCATAATTGATGATTCGTTTGTTATACGAGTAGGTAAATATCGATTAATCTTTGTCGGAACCGCGCGTGTGTAGCAGCTATAAGAGTATATTTTGAATTATCTTTTATTGCTGGTTTTGTAGAGTTTCGGGAGCGAAGTGCCACTGTAATAGCGCGCAGGAAGTCGTGGGAGTGTTTATAAACGAACATACGGAAACAGAGAAACAGATGTAGGTATACGTTTTGTAGATTTTTAACAATTAATGATTTCCCGATTTTCGAACTTGGCTCAGCGTGTTCATATTTTGTAAGGGGAAAAGGCATAGCAAAACGTTTGCTCGTAGTCCGGACCCGTCTGGCTGGCACGACCGGAGAGATATCTCCCTCCCACTAACAACGCCGTCGCGCAGTGGCTATGCTGTGCGTGTCGTGTGAAGAACATGTGTCCTTAAAGGATGGGTTGCTCGTCGCGTTTGCCCCTTTATGCTACAAAATTACACCAATGGTTTTGAAAAGGTTGGAAAGTGAGATAAATTTTCGTAAGAGGCAGTGACAGTGGCGTGGAGCATGAAATGGGCCACCACCGTGCCGTTTGTTCCTGCTCACACGATACAAAATTAATAAGCTATATTTTTGCTACTTGAACATTAAAAAAAAGGTATATGTGTCATATTTGACTGTAAGGCTAAAGGTGTGCTCTGTGTTGAAGAAATGATTCTTTTTCCTCTTTGCGATGTGGAGGACGGAATGATTTGGGATGGTTGACGCTATCTGCCATCCCCAAATGATAAATAAATAGTTGTTATTTCCGCCCGGGAACCTCTATTTTCCTGCCAGGATGCCACGAACCTTGTTATAATATACAAGGAATTCTACTCTTTTTCTTTTTAAGTTTGGATATAATATGAAGACATGATGTCACCATAAACTTCCACTATTGAATTTAAGGTTTAAAGAAGAATTGATGAATTAATAATTATATACAGAAAGCTTAATCTGGGTCGCAGCTGGGAGTTTCGGACAACCGCCAATATAAGACCTTGTTTCACTCATTTCTTTTACTAACATTTTCAAAAACTGTTGTGATTCCATTGTTTGTTTTTGTATTATTTTAAGATTGTTCAGTTTGTGAATATGGAAGGACCTTCAATAAATAAATGTATTTAGAAGTTCGACTAAACCTAATATACCCTTTACTCTTGGTAATATACCCTTTTTTGAATTAAATTGTCACAAATAGTGAGGATTTGCGGGCCAAAGTAAGTTTCTGGTGGCCCACCAACTGCTCGCGACTCCGCTTCGGCCGCAGTAAAAATGTTCCGCCTCTTCTCAGAAATGTAGCGACTGACCAGCCAAACAAAAATTTCATGTGAAATTGACGCAACGCAATATAAAACAATGCTTCAAGGTCGCAATCCGCGCCTCGCGCAACTTCGCGCGCGGCTCATCAAAGCAATGCGAACATGTAATATCGTACGGATCGTCTCGACAACAACACGCACATTTATCAAAAGTTTTAAATAGATCAGAGTTTTATCAACATCACTTCGAGCGCGTGTGTTGTGGGCTGAACACACATTCTTGTGGCGAAGGATACACTATTACTTATATCATTTCATAAGTTTGATACCGACATCCTCGCCAAGTGCTCCGTTCGTGAGAATACTGCAAGCAGCAATTGACCGTGTAGTTGAAGTACCAAATTTGGGTGTGCTTTTAGGCAAAAATTTAAAGTAAAACATGTGATACGAATCGTTAGAAATTGCTTTACAGGCTAAAGGTAATATAACATTAGAAACTCTTTGAATACGGATATGCGCTTGACTTTCAGTGAGTCTTTAGTTTTATCCAACTTGAACTATGCAGATAATGCTCTCTTGTGGTGTTATGTTTACTTTTTGATTTGATTATGTTCACCGCTGCGTCCCAAGGAGAGGGAAGCACGCGGCCACGCGGCCACGCGGCCATCTTCTCTGTTAAATTTGGATGTTTTTAATTTGAACAGCCGTGCCGATCATCCTTGGAAGGAATCGGCGTTCACCACGAAATTACTCATTTAATTTTTTTCTTTTTTTAATAGAATAGGGGGAAAAACGAGCAATCGGAGCGTCTTAAAGCCACACACACAACTCGTATCTGCTCGTAGATTACTGTCTACAACAACGCACTACAAGGCGACTGTTGTAGTTCTCTAGGGATATTTGAATTTTTTTTTAGAATAGGGCAATCGGAGCCTACTTACGACTACCGACACCCATGAACATCCACATAATTACTGTGGCGATGCGTTACCCTCCCGCCCCCCATGGGCCACCGGCTATCCACAAACCGCACGAAACGCGAGACTGAAGGTGTCACTTTACGGCGGTATTATGTGAGCGAGAGGCACCTCCCCGGTCGTGCCGGCCCAATTCCGTTGCATGGGACTACTTTCTCCTCGTATACAGTGTGGCACTACCTCCTCCTAAGCATAAGTTCACTGTATGTCAATTATATCGTATCATGATTCAGTTACTTATAACAATCTAACCCATTAGGATTATAAGGATATCAACATAGACGCGTTCAGCCGTGTGTTGTACATCGGTTTACCCGTCACCGTGTATCGCGTGGGCGGCGCTGGGCGGTTTAACCGTCCCGAACTTTAACAATATTGAGTACTGGGGTGGCGTTGTTGTAGATGTAGTTTAGCAAATATCTCCTTAACTTTTGGGTCGGTGGCCACTTTAATGAAACTAAAATCTACATATACTATGCCGTTATAGGTTAGTTAGATATTTTATTCCGGAGATTTATTTTTTGGTCCTTAGTGTGTCTGACGCAGTAGTTTAGATAACTGGGTAGGGGAGCTGATGTGTGCACTCGTCTCAGCTGGCCTTATAGTATGCCATTTCTGCTTTGCCGGCGCGACCGGGCTGGCGCTGCTCACTCTCCTATAATATCGCCGTCACACGACAGCCATGTTGTTCTACATATCGTTCCGTTTGCTTTATGAGTCCGCATAACAGCAGTGTGGATGTTTGTGGGCGTTGGTAGGCACTGTCTGGCTGCCTGTTTGTTTCTTTTTAATATAAAATATATGCAACAAAAATACAAAATCAGTTTTATTGCAAATGTATTTTGTACATTTATTCGCGCGAACAAGCGAATGAATTTGATGATAAAGCGAAATTAATTTTCACAATTTATTCTCTTCGATTTTTTTTTTATTATTTTCAGACAGCGGAATATTTTTGTGAAATAAAATATTTTATCATTCGGTATAGGCATGAATTAAAATGAATGAAATGGAAGATAAACGTATTCAATCACCCTACGAACAGGCAGCTGTGATGCGTAGGAGGAGCGGGACCATCAACGCTTCTGAGGCTCTTTAGCGGTAAGCCGTGGTGCACGCCCATAGCGCAGGCACGCGCACATGTCCCCATCATGGTTGAAGCCCAGTCGTGGCGGTGGGGCTCAGTAGCCTGGGGCGATCCCAGGCGAAGCCAATGGAACCAGGGGAGATGCTCTTTGACCCCTCTTGCAAGAATAGGGGACAAAGGAGGAACGTCGGTCCCTTAGGGTACTGGCTGGCCGTCGAGGTACCCTGATGGTTTGTTGTTCTGGGGCATTTCAACAGTGACGACACTGATGGCGCTCGCGGTGGTTTTATGGGTATCCGACACTGTGATGTGCCAGGAGCCCCACACACCACCGGACCCCACCCAGGTCCATTGAAGGCGCGTAAATGCGTTTCCCCACGTCAACAAAAGATACGGTGCACGAGTAGCCGGTGCTTCATGTGAGTGCAGCAGATACACAGATTGATCGGTACCTACTGTCTGCGGGTGGTGTCAGGAGTCTTCGTAGCCGACGCGTCTGTATGTACAGAGTAATGAATAATGAGTGTGGAGGAGGCAAGGTTTGTAAGGATCATGATATGTGAAACTGCGTTCACTCTGCCTACCCCATCCGAAACCGTAGTGTGAAGATTATTGTATGTATGCATAATATATGGACGAGAAGGTCTTGAATATTGTTATTTCTGGTGCTGACGATCTGCGTGTAGTGCGAAGCCGGTCCGGTTTGGATGTGAGCAGGCGGCGCTAAATATTTAAATATTTCCTTGATAGAACAAGTTAAACTAAGGGCATTTGTACGCTCATCAGCCCAATTGTACGTCTTATTTCATTTATTATGTGCATTATGTCTCCTCACAATCATAGAGGAGACAGTTTTTGCACAAAAGCCCCTCACACATTAACCCTTAATTTGATAAAGTCCGGTGTGACGGACACTTATTTAAAATAAATCCTGCCAAGTTTTTATTTCATGGTCATCGATTTCTAATCGATTAAATGTTTATTTATACCATAAACAAATTGCAAAAAAAGGAATGATTGTGGCAACATTGCGTATGTCAGTTGGGACGCAAAATGTCTGCGAAATTCTATTTCCCTTGCTAACCTAACAATAGATACATCTGACGACGAGGAATTAAACTCCGGAGATGATGATATTATACCAGATTCTATCGTGTGTGAAATTGGCGACTCCATTTATGAAAATATTCCATCCGTGATGATTATTACATAGACCTGCCAGAAGATGATTCACCTTTGAGTTTCTTTCACTTTTTTTTCTCAAGATATTCTTACTAGTATCGTAGAGCAGACAAACCTATATTCAGTTCAACAAACCAGCAGGTCAATACAACTAACAGATGAAGAATTTAGAGACTTTTTAGCTATCCACGTTCTTATGGGTATTGTTGTAATGCCTTCATATCTTGATTATTGGTCAGAAAAATTTAGATATGGTAATATCGCAGATATAATGTCTTTGAAAAGATATCAGCTGATACGAAGACATTTACATTTTGTTGACAATACAATGGGCGATGGAGACAAATATTTTAAAGTTCGTCCAGTCATAGAGCAAATACGACAAAATTGTCTGAAACAACAGAGAAAAGAGACAAAATTTAGTATAGATGAAATGATGATAGCATATAAGGGGACTAAGGCCGGTAAAAGAAAACAATACATCAAAGATAAACCCAACAAATGGGGCTTTAAAAATTATGTGAGGGCCGGACTTTCCGGAATCATTTATGATTTTATGCTGTATGGAGGTGACGACACTTTTCGCAACCATAAGTTGAGTGAAGAAGAAATGTCTCTAACATTTCTTCTTCACTCAACTTATGGTTATGGTGCTCAGGTGATTATAGCATTATGTCAAAGTATTTGTCAAAAACCATCTTTCGTGTTTTGCGATAACTTTTTTCTTCACCGGAGTTGCTATTTATTCCCCGAGAAAACTATGGTGTTTTTGTCTTAGGCACTATTCGAGGCAATCGCCTTCGAGAAGCAGAAAAAGTTTTACCTACTGAAAAAGCCATGAAAAAGAAACCTTGAGGACATTTTGTAGAAGCTGTATGTGATGAAAACCGCTTAGCTATTATTCGTTGGAATAATAAGGCTGTCACATTTATTAGTGCCTTTGTAGCAAGTGAGCCTATAGAAAAAGTACGGCGATATTCCAAAGACGCCAAAGCCAAAATCGATGTCCCATGTCCACAGATTGTGCGCCAATACAATAGACATATGGGAGGTGTTGATCTTTCTGATATGCTCATATCACTGTACAAAACACCCTTCAAAAGCAGGAGATGGTATTTAGTGATACTTGCGCAAATAATTGACAATTGTATAAATAATGCTTGGCTATTGTACCGCCAAAAGCATTCCGGCAACGTTAAATTTAAAAAGCCTTTGAAAGCATTTAGATTTGATATTTATAACTTATTGTGCAAGGCAAACAGGTCTGCTAAAAGAAAAAGGACTGAATCCGTCAAAGTGAAGAAACCGCATGCTCCCCGCCCTTTGAGTCCGATAAAATACGATGATATAGGACATTTCCCTTCGACCATGAAAGAAGGACGCTTCAGGTTCTGCCAAAAAAAAACCGTCGTATATTGTATAAAATGCAACACAAAGTTATGTTTCGTGACAGGAAAAGCCCCCAGAAATTGTTTCTTAAATTTTCATTCAAAATAGACTGTACCCCGGTATCTATTAGATCTAAAATATTAATTTCTGTATTTTTCTTTTATAAAAAAATGTAAAAGTAATTATGGTTTTTATTTTCCGTAATTTAGCAGTGTCCGTGTAACATATAAATCTGACCATGAATTTCACAGTAATTGGCAAGGTCCGCTGTGACGGACATCACTTTTCCCAGCAGTGGGCTGTTGTAGATTTTTTTTCATTTATCCAGGACTTTTTGACATATCCTTGAATATTTTTTTCGGTGCCAAATTAAGGATTAAAACAATGAAAACAATTGCACCAAAAGAATGATAAACATAGACATGACGATTTATGGTCACATCACCTATTTGGCTGCAGACGTGAATCAGATGTGTGATCAGGAATTGGCGAAGATCCGTCCAAATGACATTCATAACTCATAATGTGTCAGAACAGACCGTGCGTTAGATATCACTCATTCGTTCTAAAAAGAGTTCGGAATTTGTTATTATAGTGGAGGACCAGTCGGAACCTGCTGGTGATTACATCGTGTATAGACACATCAGACTCACACACACAAACACACAAACACACACACACATATATACACACGTACACGCACACGCACACATATACGTTGCTCTCGTTCGCTCAATGTGTCACCGGAGACTCACAAACGTGTTGTTTGTCTCCCCAGCCGGCCCGACCCAACTCTGCTGCAGTGCACTAAAATCTTCGCCCGCTCTGATGGAAGCAGCATAAAACCCGTTAAGTACATTTTGAGTACATCTATTACATACAGAAGGATAGCTTTTGGGAGTTTCGTTTTAAAACATGTATAGACTTACCTCAGCCAATAAGTTATGGGTTCGGCTGAATAGCTTGATCTATAATCAGTAGTGCTTGGTAGCCGTCCGCCGTCCGCCGTCCGCCGGACCCGCCGGTAACGTACAATGACATACATACACTATACACAAACCGTATCTAATTTGTTTCCTCATCTACGGCCATCATTATTCCTTGGCCGCCACCCTTTACAGCCCCCTCGATACGTTTTGTAATTCTATCGTAATTGTCGCTTATAATATTTATTTACCAGAGAATTCCGTGAGCCGCGAGCTCAGTCATCATTTAAATGTAATTGGCGTGTCAAGCGCGAGGCGGACCCGCGCACCGAAGGTTACCGTACTAACGTGAGGCACGAGCTTGACAACGTTAATCATAAAAGGCATATGCACTCATTTTGTAGAACCCACGGACACACACACAAGTTTGAAGGAACGGTTAAAATTCTTGCAGACGAACTTTATTTATTTTTTCCATTACTATTCGCTAAACTATTCCCTGTGTCTAAATTAAATTACCTTACTTCGTAACAAATATCATAATTCGGATTGAGCAGACAGTGACTCTGATTCTGGGAATTAACCTTTAGGTTTGACTCTTGCCCTAAACTGAATATGAGAAATTGACCCATTTTTCTAAAGCCTGAACATTGTTCGTTGCTAAGAGGAAAAATTCTCAAATAATTTCTTGGTATTTGTCATTGGTTGACTGTAACCGGTGAGTGCAGGAAATCACGTCTCGTATTTTTGTGGGTGTGAATGGTCCTGTGTAGACGGAGGAGGCAAAGAGACAAATTAGTGCTGACCGTGGCGTGTGGCAGCCGACGCTCGGCTCCCTTTGGCTGAAGATGTGTTGATGTTTATTGGTGTTGGTATTTTCCGAATACCACGTTTCACCTACTTTACCGTAATTATAGTCGCGGCCAGCCTATACCGTCTCGAGTTTAGACTAATTTATTTCAATATTTGTGAAGTATTTTCGGAATCAGGTCAGTATTTCATACGAATTAATTGGGATTTTAATTGTAAACTGAGTTTGGGCAAATCGGGATGACGCCCACGACCTGTCACGAGGTTATCTGTTAACTACTAAATTCCTTCCAATCTTATTCCGTTATCGACACGAACTCTTCTCGAAGTGGAATAGTATCAATTTAACAGGCTCCCCAAAGAATTAAAATTAATTTAGAAAAAAATTATAAAGTCGTAAACTTGAACTTTGCCGTTCGTAGCTTGACTGTATCGAAAATGTTTGCCCTAAGTTTCGTCGCTGACGTAGTTCCTTTAGGAAGACTAAATATTGGTTTCTTGTATTAACAGTAATTATTGTCTAGTATTTTGTGAGATAACTTGCGCCAGGAATTGTAGGAATTATATTTTATTAATCCAAACAAATAGTTTTCTTTTGATTTTACTTTGCCATTTAGGTTTCAAAATTATTAATTACTTTATCTGATGTTTATCTTATGCAATAAGGTTTCAACGTGCGAAAATACCAAATTTGGAAGGACTGTGGTTCTCCCTATATCATGAACTTAAACCAAACAGGACCACGGATGCCCCTTTCCTCTCTAGCCCAAAAATAAATAACACCTACACCTGCACCTGCACCTGCACCAGAACCTGCACCAGCACCTGCACCAGCACCTGCACCGGCAGCTGCACCAGCACCTGCACCTGCATCTGCACCAGAACCTGCACCAGAACCTACACCAACACCTGCGCCAGCACCTGCACCTGCATCTTCACCTGCACCTACACCTACACCTACAATATGGAAGACAAAGCTAAAGCCTACCTCCATGCGAGAAATTAGACTAAAGTTAAAACAATTCGCTTATAATGCAGCATCTAACTAACTCCCTCTAAGTGAGTTATAAATGAATACAGAAATAAATCTTTATTTTTACAAAAACTAGACAATTTATCTTAAACCTATTACAATAAAGCAGTTCTAATTTTAATTAGTTAATATTGTCAATTTATTACCAAAATAGAACCTCAGGGGAAGATAGAATATCTATTTAATGATCAAAAAGCCTGTAAGGCCGATGGTTCCTGTGTCTAAATTGTATTTATCCGTCGTATCTCTATGTACTTGAGCAAGCCAAGAAACCCCCCCTACGAGCCGTAGTATATAGTCATAGCGTCCGATAACTTAAGTTCACACTTCAGGTAAATTGCTAGAAACGTATCATAAATCAATAATACATCTTGGGAATAGGCCAGGAGAATAGTCGACATGTCAGACGCCAATTATGTTGTAGGAATATCTCTCGATGTTATATCGGGTGCACTTGGTAACGCCTGGTGGCCAATGCTACTTAATTATAATAATATACATTTAAATAAATAAAACGAATTAAAAAACAGGGGATGTTACTCGAATATTTATTACTTGGTGTGTCCCTACTTTATAAACGGCACAACAAAACTGCGGTTACTTTTTAGACACGAAAAGCTTAACTGGAGGCACAGGGCTCAGTATTATCACCTTACTTGTGGAACACAGAATTTGGTTGTTTTCTTCACCTCTCCCGGCTTTATGTACATTGATAGAATACGCGGATTACGCCCTTTTGTTAGTTCAGGAAAATCCACGGTCAGGAACTGAGATTAAATCAAACATGTATCTTAAATTTTATGACGAATTGGGAAAAGAGGAATCGTTTAGAATTGGCACAGCAAAAACCTTCCAAAATCTTTTAAAAGGTTGACGGCAATCGAGCCCATATCTTAAATTTAACAGCGTGTTGGTTTAACGTAAGGAAACCATTACACGTTTAGGTTTAACATTAGAAAATAGTTTTATCTCCTTAGAACATATCGTAGAGAGGAGAAAGGGCCAAACGTAACGTCTATGCTTTTACTAACATTTCGTTCTCAATGTGGGGCCTGTACGCACAACGCGACATACTTTGGTAACATGTGTTGTGCCTCTTCAGTTTGGCTGAATAGGGCTACAATAGGCGTGGCGCGTCGAAAATTACTACAGAGTCAGAGGCTATCATTATTATTTTTAAGTAAAGCTTAAGTTAAGCCATTAGTACAGAGGCCCTACCAGATCTTGCTACCAGTTGACCTTGAAAGCCAATGCCGTGCTGGTGGCGGGGCGTTGGATTTGTTGTATTACCACTCTATAAACCTCTCTAGCCCAGGCTTTGTTAAGACCACAAGACAGAATGAAGATTTGAGTGGTAACATCTGTTGGCTTTAAGAGATTCATAATCTCTTAAAGCCAACAGATGTTACCACTCAAATCTTACTCAGTGAATGGGAGGCACGATGGACTAACACAAAAAAAAAATCATAATGTGTAAATCTGTTCTTGTGATTTGTTATAGTTGCCTCTCGTGTTGTGAGCAAAAAAATATTGTTTTTCTTTCTTTTGTTTTTTATTTACAACAACAAGTTTCTTTTATTTACAAGTCGCGAGTAGACTTGTGGGAGCTGTCATTGCACTCCTGGCAAGTGGCTGGTGGCTGATGCTATCTAATTGGCGCAGCATCTATCGAGTGAAGTTCAACAAAACGTTTCTCGGAGTGCGAATCATTTCGCAGGGTATGTTTCAAACGAAATGGCTTTCTTTGTGTTATCGCGTTCCTTCATTTCCATCTAATGGAAATCTAGTTGTAGCAATATAGTCGCATAATGTTTCTCCGTTAAATAAATGAATATTTATAAAAAAAGAATTTTTTTCTTTCTCGAAAGGTTAAATTCGAAGCGGAGCATTCTCTACAGAAATAGCCTGGCCCCTTGTGCAGAACGGCTGGAGCAGTGGTGCTACAACTCGAGTAAGCCGTGCATATTACGCCAGAGGTCGCGAGTACGAATCCAGTTGCTTATAATATATATTTCTATAATAATATTAATCATAAATTCAAGTTTCTTGACGACCGGCTGTCCCAGTTGGTAACGTGGCGGTCAGTCTGCGTGCTACGCTAGAGTCGCGGGTTCGAATCCCGACTAGGTCATAGATATTATTTTTATATAAGTATAATATTTATTTCTATAATAAAAATCTCAAATTTCTTAAATTAATAAAAAGTTGTAAGTATATCCGTAGACTAGTATCTGTAACGCAAGTCTTTACGGTGCTGTGGGCGGCGCTGCGTCACGATCTGACATCGGTTGTCGGAGAGGACTTGTCAAAGTCGAGCATCATCGTAGAGATGCCCGACAGCGACGAGTCCTACCAGGCGATGGCTTCGTTCTGCGAGACCGTCATGTCCCAGAAGGAAGCCGACGAGCGGGTGAAAGAGGAGGCTGCCGACGCGGCCTCCCCCCGTCGACTACGAATGGGGGTACGAAGGAGGCGCTATCTGCAGCGCCTTCAGTAGTGCCTCAGTGTTCCGTATCGGGCCGGGATAGGAACCCGGTCCAAATCATCAGGACACGGTATCGTGGGGACTGCCATAACGTAGCAGGACAATCTCCCTGCCTGAGGCCAGCCTGTCACTGGAGGGGTCCTGTTGCCTGCAGATCCGGGACCCTCCACTTATAGCGACTGAAGGCTCCCGTAAGGGTTTAGTTGGTATTGCTATCCAATGGCCGAGTCTAACATAGGGTTTACCCGGGCTCCCAGGTATCATGCGTAAATGCATTCCCCTTCGTCAACAAAAAAAAAGAGGAAAAGCCCTTACGATGCTTAGTACAGGAATAGCTAGCACGGTGTGATATATTCACAGATATTACTATTATTATTATTTGTAAACTTAAGTTAAAAACCAGCGTGCAGTCGTGTCGGCTCAATGCGGGGGCACTACTGCATGGCACTACAACTCTTACTGTTTAAAGTGAATATTTCGAGTCACGTACCAAAGTTATAGTACAAAAGTTCTTGTCTGCGCTGTACGCTTGCAGCTACACGCTGTTTCACTTGCGAACTCCACCCTCTGGAACCCCTCTTCAGCAGTCGATCGTATGGATTGTCTCCAAATTATCATGGCATTTAGAACAAGCTGTACTCTCTAAAACTGACCATAAATCATAATCCAGCGGATTAACATCGAGGCTAGAGGACGGCCAGTCTTTAGCACTGCTGAAGTCCCTTCCAACCAAGACTGCGCGGACCGGAGCCTTAAGACCCGGCGCAGACACTTTCTGCAAGGAGCACACTTGGTTATTGGACATGGTGTTATTAAGGGGCTTAATTGCCTAGTGAAGAATGGTACCTCTATACACTTGTGCCGATGTTTTGGTGCCTTTTCCACAGAAATATGGCCGTCGTTTTAGTATCGCAAAATGTTGTACAATGTATTGGCGCCAAAATCACAAAACACAATGAACAATCGTGCACAAATGACAGATTCTAAATTCAAATGTATTTAATTAATTGAAACTAATATATTTTTATTTTTAATTGTAACAGTGTTTATGTCCAGACTAAGTAAGTAAGCGAATATACATAGACCTCAATCTGAAAGTGAAAATCACCATCAATCCGAGCTGACCCTCGCCAAGTCAATTGTAACTCGGTGCATTTTGAACTTGCATCACTTTGTACTACGTACGGGGATGATCGTGGGGATCTAGATTTATTGATCTGCAGGCTCTGAACTCTGAAACTGATCTCGCGAGGAATTTCGTTATTGGACGCGTGATCACAAACCTGTACAATCATGATATATGAACTACAAGTTGTCACGCTTCAAGTTCGAGGCAAAGGCGCTTGCATTGCAATTTTATAAAACTTACTATGCTATAGTAACATATGTGTACATTTACAGTCTTACATTTACATCTCGATCTAGGCTGTGACGGTCCATTGGTACATCCAGCAATAATAATCGTCGTTGTTGTTATTTCATCTAAACTAAAAAGTATTACATCTTGGTTTCTTTGTTTTACTTTTATTTCATCTAAACTAAAAAGTATTACATCTTGGTTTCTTTGTTTTACTTTTATTTTATCTAAACTAAAAAGTATTACATCTTGGTTTCTTTGTTTTACTTTTATTTTATCTAAACTAAAAAGTATTACATCTTGGTTTCTTTGTTTTACTTTTATTTTTTCTGTGTAAGTTTTAACATGTTGATGGCTGTTTAGTAAAGTAATGAAAGCGTGATTAATCGTGATGAGCTATTATAACATTTGCGAACCAGCAGAGTAAAAAACGGAAACAAACTCCATTTCGATTTTGATGAAAGCTCTCCATCGTGTATCAGTTGCCTAGCCTGAGCGAGAAAGAACCGGGAAAGAAAACTCATCAGGTGATGCAACTCATTGTAATATATCAATATCATTGGTAAATTGGTTATCAGACAAGTGTCGTTTGCATACATTCATAAAAAAACATGTTATTGTTAATCATACATTTTTTAAATTCATTTTGCCTTAAGCAAATCATTTGGCTTCGTTAAGATGGATATATTAAATGTGAATAGCACAAAAGCTTGCAAGGCTTAACTACATGTATGTACTTCTCTATCGACTACCTCGTGGTCTACTGGCAAACGTTTCCTTTGGGATCATGTCCATATAATATCATCTCACGACGTCTCTCGACACATAATTAGCGGAGCCGATCTTACCTCGCTGATGTTGTTGCCAGATTTGTTGGGAAGTAACTCATAATGGTATGCTGAATACAGGTAAAAGCCGGGAAATATGAAGAATTCTTCACGTAATGGACGAAATTACTCGGAAATTCAACGCCGGTTGTGACGTTGAGTCTCGGAGAAACATTTAATATTTTAATTACACTTAATTAAGCGTTTCCGTCGAAACATGCTAAGCCTCAAATTCAGTCATCAACGTCTCGGCTATGTAGGACTGAATGTTAATCAAATGACACAAGTGTAGTGAATATCTAAGGAAACTTCTAGAGAACCGTTGAAATTGGAAACTCGATGAAACAATGTTATGTTGCTCTTCTACAATGAATACATTAGTAGTAGTACGGGGAAACGTACTTTTGACGAGATCGGTAATTTTGTGGTTAAGTAGGGGGAACCGGAAACTCTCCTAAACATCTATTCTATCGGACAACTGTGGTGAGGTTCCAGATCTCTTCAACACAGACGGTACGGTAGATCGTAGCGTGCACGAGGAGCTCCCATATACGCTACGGCTCAGCGCCCAGATGTGGCGCCACCCACCTCAACTGAGTCTTGTTCCATAAGCATATCATAACATTTCTAATTTTGATATACTCACGCCCTTATGGCGTTATCCTAGATAAATGATCCATATTCTACAAACAAAATGTCTGTTGACCATAAATAAACGCGTAAGAAAATTTTGGCAATATGAATATGCGGGTTTCATCTGGTTGAGCGGATATCAAGCGGCCGTAAAACATCCGCTTGTATATCTGATGACCCAAATGTTTATTAAGCTTTATATGCCACTGGCTTTTACCTGCGACTGCGCGTGAAGTGTTATTGGGAAAAAGTGGACCTCGAGATCTAGGATTTCAGGCGTCCATTTTTAAGCCAACCTTTCAGCGGTGCAACAGGTTTTTTCATATAGAATAGGAGGGCAAACGAGCAATCGAGCAATTTCTACGACTACCGACGCCCATGAACATCCACATAATTAGTCCCCCCACCCAATGGGCCAAACAGTCAAACTGGCATTCAATTCCACTATCAAGTTTTTGTGCGATGCGCTACAAACTTACTTAAGGATACACAGATTAAAAAATAAGCACTTTCATTATATTGGCACCTTTATGTAACTTAAATACTTTTTCCTGAAAACAAGCCTTTGGAGTTTTTTCCCTCCTCCCGTTTAGTGTGCAATGTAACATTCTTGTAAGTGGTACTGCCATAGCCTCGGGGATGACACGGCGGCAACCTGTCGCGTTATATAAAGCAAGACATCTGCCCGAGCGCTTGTGTTTGATGATCTCTTCACATTTAAATAGAGAACCGCTCGGACTGCTGGTATGGACCTGACAGTTGCAACAGGCGACATACCTGCAATGAGCGCATGCGCCTAAGTGAAATGAACTACAATCATATAAGTATGTAACGAGCTGCCACCACGTGTCAGGTCAACAAGGAAGTTCCCACCGTTTATCACTTTTTTTAACCGGTAGACGGATAACAACCTTTTATGGGCTCTTTTATGTAAAGCTAAGGAACCCGGAGTGGATGGCGCGTGTACCCATAGCTCGTCAAACCCATCTGTGTGATCAGTTGATGGCGTTACTGCGTCAACCTCCTCGCCCGCACTATCACGCACGCATCTACTATCCACCTCTCGGCCCACGCGTAACACTTCATCATAAATATTTTCAATTTGAATAAAACAAATAGATTTATTTTATTGAAGAACTCAAACAAGAACTGGAATAAGATATCGATATTTACTTTAGCGAATAACTTATTATACCAACATTATTTATCTAAATCTCATGAAATCATCGGGCATTTTCATGCGATCACAACACAGATATCTCTTATTATACGACAAGTGAAATTCCTACGTAGCGACGTCACTGGGTTCTGTTCACCTATTACCTACACCTGTGTGAGAGCGGTCCTGGCTGCTGGTGCTCTCCTGAAGAAGGTAAGTTTTTCTTGCTAGGGAATATTCTAGAAGTAGAAGCGCAACGCAATACCAGCTGTGTAGGGCGCAGACATCACGGTGCGATAACACTTACCCGTTGCCCTTGCGGGTTCCGCAGCGCCAGCCATTTGCAACTAATTAATATTGAATCAGCTGTATAATTATGATATTGCAGTAAATATTTATGATAGCCATCAAGCGTGCTCAACGGTTCGTAAAGTTTGTTTTGCGCTGCCAAAAACATCCCTGTTTTTACCAAAAATATTCGCGAACATTCCAAATTGAATATAGCCTGCTCTTCTACGAACATTGTACAGTACTACATAGCGCGCTGCTGGCAGCGAAAATATAATAAAATGTGTCAAATTTGTGTTATTGTTAACACTCATTACGATTCCAAATAACATCGTCATCGGAGTTGACGACACTAACTAGAACTAGCGTCTGGCAGTGCTCCGACCATTGCTAGACGCTAGTGTTGTAGCACGCTATGCAACCACGCCGTAGCCGATAGTGGTTGGGAGTAGGTCCGGGGCATGACACTAAGAGAAGGCATCTCCCGAAGTTGGTTTTAAACGGTTTATTAGGTGTTTAAGCCTATTGGAAGATTTTGAATATTATTGCAGTTTACTTGGAAACAAATTATAGCGCGATAAAACCGCGTGAAACAAATTAATCCGCGCTTACGTCGCTTACGAGTACGTCTCTTGTGCATCTTACACTTCAGAATCATGTTTAAATCTTAAGGAATCAACATCGGTAGCGCGGACTCGCACAGTTTTAACATTAAAGGCGCCCACTCGATTCTATAAACTTGCCGCAAATCCAAAATTCTCATAGGATTCTTCATAAAAAATTCGTTCGCAAAGTAACTCTTTGTGGAATTAAATGAAATGAAAATATTTTCATTCAAAATAGACTTACAAAAAAATCTTTTTGAACGTCAGAAAACAAAGCCCCATCATCTGTTGTCCAAGTGGTCACGGCCTATTTAACAATCAACTCGTAGCGATGCTTGCGATGTCACGGCTCGGCTTCTTTAAACACGTCCAGTATCGTTAACGTCTTATGTACATTGGGATTGTATCATAAGAGCACATCTCTGACGTTCCTCAACAATTGCACGACAGTTTCTTACATCGCTGCTAGACAAGGCGGAACGGAGTGCCCTCCTTCCACCTCCGCAAAGTAAAAATTTTTATTTCTGCCTTTTTGTATGTATTGTGTTGTAAATGTAAATCTTCGTATGGCAAAATAGTCGAAGATAGAACGGAGCTGATGCCTGGTATAAACAAACCCTCTATAGATTGTCTACTTTATAATGAAACGAATGTCGAGTCGAGTCTGTCACGTTTATATTCGTCATAGCTGTCATTAGAGCACTCTTCATTTCGCTCGCAGACATAATTACGACTAGGCGTTTCATATTGCGTGCCCAAACACATGGCAGCTGGCCTTTTCGGGGCCGTATCTCGTTCACGAAATAGAGTACTCATTACAATTTATATAAATGAGGCCTCTACGCTTCATTAGCTTTAACATTTAAAAGTTTCATTTTGCAGAGTACATTCATGTACATTTCTTTTATAATCATCAGCATCACCGGAATTGGAAATTTGCCATCATAATTTTTTTAAAGCCACGCTTAATCATTCTTGGTTGTTCTACACATACAGGTGGACAACAAACTGATCTAAGAGGGTTCCGTTTTTTCTTTTGTGAGACGTAACCCTAAAGGGCTTCCCTGTACAATCTGTAGGTTGCAGATTGTACACCGGTAAATGCATTTAATATTGGCATTAAATTTCCCTCAAATTATGTTTGGTGTGGCAAACGGAGTGGGATGTAGTTAGCGCTTCAAAGTGCTGCTTATTGAGTTTGCGAGAACGTGTGGAGCTAACTGGTGCGTACCCACCGCGGGGCGCCGGCGGCGGCGGAAATTATGTATTCAGGCTTCTGTAAAGAACCAACTTGTGGGTGATGTCTAAAGAAAATAAGGAATCATGTATATGATCACTTCGCTGTCCGTCTCGCTGTGCATTCGTCAATAAACCTAGAATCTAGTGGTAGGTGGTGAGCGACTTCTCGGTGACTTAGAATTACGAAATGTGGCGAAAGGTGAGATAATACACACAAACAGTTTATATCACAAAAACAATTACAAACTTATATATTTTATAGCTTGTTTCATGTGTTAGTGTCACACTTGTGATATTTTTGTTGAAAACACAAAACTTGACATTAATAATTATTCATTTGAGTGAGACAAACAACCTGACAACATGTTTAAATGTGCCTACACGCAACGTTGGCAGAACTAGCTATTTGCCGTTCGCAGTTGTCCAAGTTGAATACCCCAAAGGGTTGCCCTCAATTTACCCTCGAATTCATCTACATCTGATTCGTTGATATCTCGGGAGCAGGTGTAGGTGCCCTTTCAAATAAAATAATATTTTAAAAGCCGGTCCGCAGCGTAATCGCGTAACGAGAAGAACGTACTGTCGTTTTGCAAATCTCATCTTTCCTATGACGCCGGTCAACTGAACTGTTATACTGCAACTTCGTCTGTGAAGGTAATCTCTTCATAACGCTATGCCTATTATACCTACTAAACCTCAACGCCAACATTCCCCTTCTCAACCAAAATTAAAGTTATGCAGTCTGTGGCGGGCCACCGAAATATTTGGTAGATGATGATTACCTTAGAGCATTTTGAAGGTGCTTCTCATCCCGTGGAGGACGAGCAATATAGATTGGATAGAGAAAAAGAAATTTGTTCCAAGAGGGTAAAAAATTATTACACATGCAGACGCAGCGTCCCGTGCCCTATTAGTAGGACACAGCCCGTTCACGCACAGCACACAACTCAACAAAGCCATATTCCAAATAAAACAAAGCTGCCATATTTCAAATAACACAAAACAGCAAATTAGCTTATCCCATGCTCTAAGTACGTGAGCACAAACCCAACACAATTAACTCGGAGCACGTATTCATACCTGACCGATAACACCCTTCAGGCTAACGTTAAGCCTCGCGGACGCTCCCTTCCACTGCCTGTCAGACTGTCCAGCAGGACGCTGTACGCGGCGGTTAGCCGCTATGGCGCTACTTGAAGGCGAGTCGATGGTGGTGAAGCAGAAGTATTATTTATATATCATCATAAAAAACGGCATTGTTTCATTAAAATTTCAAGAGGTTCGTAGTGTACTCCAACGCGCGTCGTAGGTGAAACATCGATTTTAGCTCCAATCAAGCCAGCACAATTAACATTCTAACGTGACACGCTAATCTTAGTGGTCGTAACATTGTAATAATTTTCGGCATTGGTAAAGGGTTTTATGTACTGTCACCAGCTTTATACAGGTTTCAGTGATAGTTGCACCATGAAATCCTCTCCTCGGTCATAAAATAAGACGTCTTATATCTAGTAGTAATAACTGTAAACATTATTACAGAAGACGCAACGCGCGCTTCAGCAAAACACACAAAAACATAGCTCGTGGACACGTAGTCTCGGAGTTCGGAACATCTCGGAACAAAGTGACCACGAGAGACATGCACTTTCGACAGGCGTCAGGCGATGTTTTTCATGCAAACATTGCTTATATAATAAAATGTAGACTGGCGACATTTTCGCGCTCGCCGATGCGCAGGTGCCAACGATGGCACGACATGTACTACTCGCAGCTCTGTTTGTCCTTTAGTGTACACGAGGCTTTAATGTGTATCTGCTAATCCTCAAAGTGACTCGCGATACACAAAGTCGCGCCCAGGTGTGTCACGGACATGACCTCAATGTTTTTATGAGTTTAATGACGAATTTTAATCGTAGGAGCGATATGCCGCGTGTTCACTCAGACCCTTGTATGTTCATTCTTCTTGCAACATAAAACTACTTATGCGTATATTATCGCGGTTCATTTAATTGTCATGTAATGTAAATAACTCATCTTATAAAGCTTCTAAAACGTCGGGCCATTAAAGAAATAAAATCCGTAAGAGTAGTTTTACTGTATGGGTGGACGTTACGTACAGACAGGTTCGGTAGGTTGAGGTACCTACTATTATAAGAATTTTGCTTTGATTCGATATAATTTTATAATGATTTCAACAAAACTGCTATTTAATGTGATGAATCAGAAACACTTCAAATGTACACTGTGTAC
>JAFELO010003568.1:0-31510 GCA_017140195.1 Eumaeus atala
CTTCATTTGTTAGCATTGAATAGGCTCCGAAACTACTAGACCGTATTGAAAATTCATTTTACCATAAGAATTCTATATCATCTGTGATGAATATATGCTATAAAATATTTTATAAGACGGTATCGATGATTATGTAAGCTTCGGTAATGTAACAAAGGTGTGAAAAAATTCAAAATAAAGCATTATTTATTTGCGCAAATTATCTACAACTGGCTGCCGTGATTGACATTGTTTTGTCATAAATTGAATTTGTTGTTATGGTAGGTCATGTAATATTTACGATTTTATACATTGTTGTATTTTTGCAATTCAATGATTTCTTGCAACGTATTGTATAACATCGTGCGTAGTAGGAACGGACTTTTAGTATTCATCTTAATTTCAGGGAATAAACAATTTATTGTATGTTTCCACGTTAAGTGACACAACCAACGGGATCTTCATACATTTGAAGTTTAATTAACGGGCTTACAAACCTTTGTACAGATTTTTCAACCTTTTTTAATCTTTTTTATGATCTTAATATTATATAATAGGCATGGCGACAGATTCTGTTATCCTTTTTAGGAAAGTCCATAAAAAACTACTATTTCACAAAATTACGATATTTCAGGAATAAAATGAGTTTTAGTCATTGATTTCCAAATATGTACAACATTGACAGTTTTAAAGTTCTTTTAATTTAATATTTTTCGTTCACGTAAAAGTAGGCACGTAAAATGTCGAAATGCCCTATGGGAGATAGCCCAAAATGTACATCAGAAAAAAAAGAACGGGATTTTGTATTTTGGACCAGTAACAATGTTTCTATATTTATAATTATAGTCTGTGACTAAGTATGGGAAGTAAAACTAGATTTCTATTTAGTTTTCCTTAAAACATAAGCCAACAGACAATAAATATTATACTGACAATTATAGAGGCTGCATTTTCTATAAAGAAGCCAATTCATTCCACGTCCTTTTTATTTTAGTCAAATACATTTGACCCTATTTAAAATGTTGTTCATTTAAGATATACAGTTATTTACCGACTTCCAAAGGGGAGTAAATCTCATTATTTTTTCTTAAATATCAATTGTGAGTACTGTTACAATATATAGGACTTGGGGTGAGACCTTTTGCCAGCAGTGGGACAGTATAGATTAGTTTCAAAATGCAATATAAGTAATGAACTTGTGGGATTGCGAGTCGAGACTGGTGCCACCCGTCACCTATCTATGTATGTGCAATACCTATAATTACGAGGTTCGATCCTCGTCAATACGAGGCTGTTATTAATGCGAGGTCATATTCACCTCTGAGTATGTATGTACATATATTTGTCTATGGGCTAACGAAATCTTTGTTCGACCGGCGTTTTTTGGGCTCTTTCACAGGTCCCAGAGCGAACTGGGAACCATGTATGGAGCCACTCCTGTGATGGCCCTATGGACAGGCACCGATTCGAACGCTGTGTTTATGAGACGGTGGTTGGTGGAAAAGCAAAGTAAAGCATAGAGGGACTCTGGGCCAGGAGGTTGTTGCCTCGGGAGAAGCGGCGGGCCGTATCCTTGCGGGTGAGTGGCAACGGGGTTGCCATATCCCACTCAGACCACCCATGTGGCGGCTGCAATTCCCGTCTGCAGCGTCCAGCGAGAGGCACCAATAGCAGCAATATGAAAACTGTGGAAAGTAAAGAGGTATGGATTAAAATGTAGTACTAGCATGTGTACGAAGTAAACGGATAACGGGATTATCCGTCTCCCTTCCTCGGCAGGCTATATCTGTGCGGGGGACGGGCGTGCCAGGAGCAGGAGATCGAGCTCCGACGCGTCCGCCTTTTCAAACAGGTTGCGCGACATCCTGCCGATAAAGTCGTCAAGGGTCTCTACGCGTAGGTCCCTGAGTATCGTGTGGTTTCTCACACACCTTGGAGCCTTGACCAGTTGCCGTAACACCTTACTCTGGGCGGCACGGAGCTTTAGCTTGCTCAGCGTGTCAGCCTGGCGGTGGCTGATCTGAACTTTCGGCCTGACGATCCATTGTAAGTACCCCCGTACTCCAGCACGACTCCCAAGTACTTGGCTGTCCTGCGTGGTGCGATGCGCTGTTTGGTAAAGGCGATTGCTTGCGTCTTCGATGGATTGATCGCCAGCCGCCATTTCTGAAGCCACTTAGGCAGGTCGAAGGTTTTCTGTAATTTATTGGCCGCGTGTCTCGCGTTCAGAGACGCGACCAAGAACGCGGTGTCGTCCGTGTAGAGCGCGGCGGTCACCCCGGGGGAAACAGGTACGTCCCCGGCGTAGATGTTATAGAGGGCTAGAGACGGCTCCCTTGAGGTACACCTGCGCGAATGCATTTCTTCTCGGAGAAGACCCCGTCCACTCTCACCTGGAATTTCCTGTCTGAGAGAAATGACGCAATCACTTTTATGAGAGGCTTAGGCACGTTGCTTTGGATTAATTTATATATTAAACCGTTATGCCATACGGAGTCGAATGCTTTTTGCATGTCGAGGAATACTGCGGCAATAGATTCTTTGTAGTGCCGTCTCCGTATAGTAATGGCCCACTTGGTGCTTTACTTTTGGTCAGTGTGTGTGTTAGGGCCCGTAGAGACTGCTAATCTTCGCCGGCCTCCTCGATTCTTCTCGACCATCTGTCCGAACTTAAGACCGACAATTCCGATTCGACCTTCTCAGTGAGACGGTTCAGGTGAGTTTTGATCGAGGGGCAGCGAGCAGACTGCCATCTTCTGCGGGTAGCTCTCTTCTCTTCGAAAAGGAGTCGGAGGCTTCTTGACAATTTGTCCTTGCCACTAGTGTTTGAGTTAGGAAGAATTGCGGTGGCCTTCCCTAAGGCGGTGCAGATTCAAGTCTGCATCTCTTTGGCTAGTTTCTCCACGTCTTCCGCGGTGTTAACGGGGAAGTTCGGAGTTGAGGAATTTAAGCAGGTGGCAAACCCTTCCTAGTTTATCATTTTCCTAGGGGGGGAAGTTGGCAGTTTGCATGCCTCGGTGTACAGAAACGCCTGCACTGGCATGTGGTTAGAACTGAGGTGTTCCTCCAACACTTCTAGTGTGAAGTGGCCCTCTAGGTTCCTGGTGATAGCCACATCCAGTACGTCCGGCTGGTATGAGTGTACGTCCGGATAGTAGGTCGGGTCCGTGGGGCCATGAACTGCGTAGTCCATCTCGTCAGCATCCGCCAGGAGTCTCCTTCCGTTAGCGTTTGTGAGGTGAGAGTTCCAAGCCGGGCTCTTGCAGTTGAGGTCGCCGGCAATCATGGTCGGCTCTTCTGAAAAGAGCCGGTGGATGTCGGCGACGTCCAGTGCGTCACCCGGAGACTTCTAGGCTGCGAAAAGTCTGGTTGGCTTATTGCCTGCCATGATTTCCACGGCTATCGCTTGGAACAATTGAAGTGCAGGGACTGGGAGTGGCTGGTTTAGGACGTTTCTCCTAACCAACACCATCACTCCTTTGATCGATCGTTCGTGGGGTCGTCGTATCTATGCGAGGTGTATCCGACAATGTAAAATCTTTGTCCGGGTCTCAAGTGGGTCTCGTTCATCAGGGCGATGTAAACCTCCTGTGAGCACAGGAGTTGAGATAACAGCGCCCCTCTACTCGAGACACTCCTTGCGTTCCAGAATAGAATTCTCACCTGGTTTCCACCCATTTCTGGAAGGTGCCGGTGATAAATTCTACCAGCTTGGGTATGCTGACCATGGCGATGATTAGGAGGCTGTAGCCACTTTTATAATCATTGCATATCTCCATGGCCAACTTCATGTTGGAAGGAAGGTAGGAACAGGTCTGGCCGATGAAGGTGGTCATCGACGTCGCCTGCGTTGCTTGCCTTTCACGCGATTTGGTCGGCAGCCTGGGCTTCGAAGCTTCTTCACTTCTTGAGTGACAGTAGCCTCTTCCTTCTTTTTCGACCTTTTCTTCTTTTTCTTTGGCTTAGGCCCTAGGGCCTGAGCTGTGGCCTGAGCTGAGGCCCTGAGGATGGGGTTGTTGGTCTCCGCCATTAACAACGCGGCTGTCGGTAGCGGCAGCTCCACGTGTGGGGCCATCGGCCGTTGGGCTCTTACCGTGGCGATGGCCACGGGGCCGGCGCACTTGTTGCACGCCTCCCTTTTAAAGACCGGACAGGCTGTGATGTTGGCTGGGTGAGCACCGGCACAATTAGCACATACTGGAGGCAAATATGCACCCGGGTCTATCCTGCCTCGCCTTGATTTGGCGGGAGTACTCGGGTTCAAACCCCAGGCGTTGCAACTCCGACATAATGTCCTTCTGGTCCGTGTCCTCTAACAGTCCCCGGATGGATATTTTTATACTCCGCTCCTTCGGGACGGAGTATGAGAACCAGCTTAGTCCCTTGGTACTTTCGAGGTCGCAGAGGTACCTCTCTACGATGCCGTACTCAGTCTCGCTCTTCGGCGAGAAACGCACCCCCTTGCCGAGGGGCTTTGCAGCCTTGGGCTGTGTCATAGTTATTGACACAGCTTGCCGAAGCGTTGTACCCAATTGGGCAACACCTCGACGTCGAGCGGCGGGTAACGGAGACACGTTACCTGGTTTGTCCCCGTTGGCGGGCGGTTTTTTTTTTCGGAGGGACCTACTACTGATTGGCGGCGCTTGTCCAGCCTTAACAGTTCGAATGACTACGAAAGACTTATTTGTCTTCAGGTTTAGGGAGACGATAGGGGGACAGACCCCCCTTTCCCCGCAGATGGGAAGACAGACAAATCGGAATTTTATTGTGTGCGCTATACCCTATGGTGATTATAATTGGGACCGAAAAAGGGGAAACGGTCCCCTTCCCCACACTAGTGGGACTTCGCGCGCACGATGCCGTTTAAGTTGCGGTGTCGTGGATAAGGATAATTGAGCTCGTTTAATGTTTGGCTTATCTGAGGAGGTCGGCCTCCTCACCCCCCTCTGACGGGAGGGGTTGATTTGCGCTATAAGTCGACAAAAGCCATGTTCTTGATTTATTTATTGTTAAAAGGGCTCACTACAGTCGCGTTATTTAATTTCTATAAATCTAAGCTCTCAACTTACGGATTCGAAAACGGGCTCGTTTCCGTAAGCGGTGTGTAAGTTTGTCATTTTGTCAGTCAAATGTGTTATAACTGTGTCACTATATGTGAGATTTCAACGCTCGACCCGTACGAGCGGTGTTTATAATATTGGTTCTAGCAGGAGAAACGCATTTACACAACATTCGGCCGACCCAAGGGGGTCTGAAGTGTGTGTCGGGCTCAGGACGTGAAGCGATAATTACTACCGACTAAAACCTGCTATCCGTAGGTTGGCCCTATGGGCATTTTACTGCGGATGCGTGTCTGGGTCTGTTTTTGGTTGAGTGCCAGGGCGGACTTAGCAACTGCTATGGCTATCGCGTCGTGCAGTCGTCGTTTGTGGGAGAGCGGGGTTCGGGTGAATAGTATGGACTTACTCTTTTCTGTGTTCACCTCTATTCTCTACTTTAAGAACCATTCACCGAGTTCGGTGACGGCCTTTTGGAGTAGCTTGGCTACGAATTTGGGGAGGTACCACGTGTACAGTGCGGTGTCATCCGCGAACATCGCCAGCTGGACGCTGGGGTGTCGTGGCATGTCGCTTGTGTACAGATTGAAGAGGGTGGGAGAGAGGACCGATCCTCGAGGAACTCCAGCTCTAAGGGGACGAGGGGAGGACGGTTTTGCTAGGTACTGTTTGCTAGGTAACTGTTTACGATCAGCACCATTCTGTCGGGCAATCCTAGTTGGTACAGTTTGAAGATGAGGCCTTGATGCCAGACCTTGTCAAACACCTTTGCTACATCAAAGAAGACAGTGCCCGTGCCGCGTGGCCGGCCCTGTCTTTTGAGTCCCGAGAGTACGTACTTCGTGAGGCGGTGTACTTGTTGTGGACAGCTGTGGCTGTCGCGGAACGCGAACTGCTCGTCCATGAAGAGATTTTTCTCTCGTATCACGGTTTTCAGGCGTGCGAGTATTATCCTTTCATAGATTTTTCCTAACGAGCTTAAGAGACTTATGGGTCTGTAGCTAGTGGGCTCCGTCCGGGGTTTTCCCGGTTTGTGTATGCCAATCACTATGGCTTCCTTCCAGACGTCTGGGAAAGTGTACTGCGCCAGAAGGGCGTTAAAGATGCACACTAAGAGGTTTATAATAACAGGCAGCAGCTGTTTCAGCGCCTTGTTGGTTATTCCGTCGGGCCCGGGGGCCCTCTTCGAGTGAAGGTTCTTTATTACTTCCTTAAATTCTTCTGTGTCCGACGTATGACCTCGTCATCATCGTCCGGCGGCACAGCAAGGCGGGCCCGTTACTATGTTATGTACCTCTTCTATGTGGGGGGGGTCTGTGGGGAGGGAACTAGGAGTGCATTGACTCTCTAGTGTGTCGGCTAGACATTCCGCCTTTTCTTCATCCTCTAGTGTAGATAATCGGTTTTCGCGGTTTAGTGGTGGCATTTGTTCCAACGGTTCGGACTTCACAGCTTTGGCGAGAGGCCAGTTGGCCGTACGTGATGAAGATTGTTCGCTAACGAAGTGATTCCATCTCCTGCTAATGAAGTTTGGTATTGCCATTTTGACTTCTGTTTCGAGTTTTTGGAGGGCTTGCCTGCACATTTCAATCAATGGAGGGACCTCTTGTAATAGATGGCTGTACCACCCAAACAGGTTCGGGTCCTATCGTTTCGAACAATATTATAGTTATAAATACTAGCTTTTAGGAACGTTTCCTGCACTAAAAGGATGTCTACTTTATGTTCCAGGAGGAAGTCCCGCAACTCATGAATGTTCCATCTGATGTCGTTTGCATCAAACGACACCAGTGTTATTGAGTTGGGTTTCGTCCTTCCCGTTGTAGCCACTGGGAGGTTTTATTTCTTTAGGAGCTTTATAGCCTCGACCAGCGCTGCATGGTCAACCATGACTTGGATCTTCTCCACCATGGTGCCAAATTTAACCTTATGTGTAAAGAGTTTCACTTCTTCAGTATCGACTGACTTTGTGAATTCCGCTAAGAATTCAAAGTCGGCTACTATATCCTTAGCCCTGCTGAGCCCTGAGGGGGCACGTACTGAGGCACTAGCGACGTCAGTGGGGCGGGTGCCTGTGTCCCCGATCCCATATGAGCCTGGGGCCTCGGGTCCCTCTTTGGCTGAGGGGAGCGGGAGGAATGGCTTTTTGTGCCGTCTGGGGCCCCGCGACCTTTGGAGGTCGGCAACACGCGTTAAAGGCGTGGGGCAGGGATGAAGTCATCCTGCTTTTGTGCCTCTCTGCGCCCTGGGCAGTGGCTTTGAGATGCTTGGGCGCAGAAAGCCCAACAGGCTTGGGGCTTGGGTACCCTCCTCTTGTAGAAGTTGGGTGCCTTCGGGCATCCTCTGTAGTTGTCCGCAAAGTACGCATGCAGGGGGCCCGGTGGTGGACCTGTCACTGAGACGGTCTGCCGTGCCGTGGTCTCCCAGGCACCTACCGCACCTTGGGCGCCCTTGGCAATTTCGGGCTGAGTGTCCATACAGCTGGCACCGGTGGCATTGCCCTGGTACCCTCCGCTTGCTGGCCGGCTCTATGCGGAATCCCGTAAGGCCGAAGATCGCCCTGATATTATGTATCTCCTTGCTCTCGGGAGCAAGGGGTAGTATAACAAGTACCATGTTGTATGGTACATTCGTGTTGTACTCCCTACTTGTTGTGTCGGTACATCCAATGTACCTCCAACAAGGGAATCTTCTGATTTCTGAGGTCGTCGAAGGTTCGCTCTTTGGGGAACTCCTTCGGAAGCCCCTTGACGACGAAACTTAGGAGGCATTCATCCTCCAGAATGTATTTATGGTACGCGATATTTCTGTCGCGCGTTAGGGCGGTCAAGCGGCTGTGTTCGCCGGATGACGCCGTGTTTACACGAATACCCGTTCTGCAGGCACTCGCTGACATGTAATTGATGCACTGGTCATCAATTACGTTGGTGATATTCATCCACGCGTTATTGTCGTGGACGACAATGGGTGGGGGGCGCTTCTCCCTTTGGGCCGTCTGCTCCTCCGTGGCCATGGCCTCTGGGGCCTCCCTCTGGAGGGATTTTTTATTATTAGAGAGGCCCGCGACGGGGGCTCCGTACGGCTTTTCAGCCACCCCAGATTTTGCCGCCTTTGCAGGTGGCGAGAGGGGGGCCGATTGGGCAGAGGGGTTTCCGCTATCTGCGCGGAGCTTCCTCTTCCGGAGCTTTTTAGCCTTCTTCACTAGCATGAAGTCAGCATCGTAACTACCCAAGTCGGAGCTGGAACTGGCGGTCGATGAAATAATTGATGTTGCAGAGTAGATCTCTGCATCCATCCTCATTGGGGTTAGGCGATGCCGGGCTTTGGTCTTGTTCAAACGCCCGGATTACAACCGGGAATTTGTTCCTTAAAAAGCTCGACAGCATGCTGAATTGTCTTTCAGCAGCCACTTACGCTTGTTTTATATATGTTGGCTTCTAATTTAAGAAAGCCCCTTACGCTGTGCGTGGGGGTAAGTATTAAATTTTGTGTCCTATTTTTAGGAATAGGGTATGTTTATATCGACCTATCAATTTAAATTTACTTACGGTTTTGCTGCAAGATGCAAATTACCAGCGCGACTGGCAGCACGTGTGATTTCTCACTTTTGATCGCGAAGAACTACTATAGGTTAACTGTAACGCAACGCTGCGCAAGCCAAGCGCTTGCGTAAGAGCCACGGAATGCGGAACAAGGGAACCGCTTTCTAATTACACTTAGAGACGAGACGGCGGACACTTAACCCAAAGACACAAAGAGCGTTGATAGCCCTTTACACAATACGCTTTGAGGACAAAGCGTACAATAGGCGGCACGGCGAATACACAGGACAACGGGCGGCGTGGAGAACACGCAACACAAAGGCACTGCGCGAACACTTGGCACTCAGGACTATGGCGTTGCGAACAATGAGCGCTGCATAAAGGGCGCAGCGTGCGCAAACGAAATCACGTCCGCTCTCAACCGGAGCTGGAGTCGGAATGACGTTGGCGGGCGGTGTTACGGCGTCATTTTTTATGGCGCTAGCGGTATTCGTCCTGTGCAGGCCTTGGGGGCCTGCACTGAGGTGTAGAGAACACTTAATTCGATGTGGGCTACCTACGCGGTTAATTTCTCAGCGGTCTGACGGTCGCCGGGCGGTCCAGTGGGCGTTGCTCTACACCGAAACTTCCTCGAAAATACTCGATAGGTTCGTCACGCACTAGCAGTCGCTTGTAGACTGGGCCGATCCACACTCAACACACCCATCCATTCCATGTTTTGTTTTAAAGGTAAACATTTTCCAAAATTTGTGTCAAAATGTCAAGCACTGAACACGTACCTTGAAAAATCAACTCTAAGCCATGGGGGTAAGGCATCGACGTTATAACCCATAGACGCCTAATACTAGGCGAAAGTTGTCTGGTAAGACATCGGTCAAATTGCGCTTATATGCGACGCCGTTCTTTAGTATCGTCCAGTTTCGTGACCCGTCAACATTATCTGATTGCGCAAAGATTTTTTACTATAATATATCATTAAATAAAATTCATAATGCCCTCTTGTACAATAAAATGGTGTGGAAAAAATAGCAATAAGTCTAATATAAAAGAAGATGGCATTACATTTCATAGGTAAGCTAATCTCAAGTGTATAATTTTCTGAAAAGAATTTATTTAGACCTCACACTGGACACAATGACTGTCTTTTATCATTCCTACCCTTTCCTTCATATATAATTAATTATTGCTACTCTTGTCATTGGTATTTGTGACTTATAAATAGTGCTGTATTTTGTAAAGAACTAAAAGAACATGTAGATAAATGTATTTTATATGGAAAAAGATAAGCTTGAATAAATTATTGTAGTACGGGTCAGTGACCTCACTGACATGCAATAAAATTAAATTGTTGTTACTTACATTAAAATATAAAATATTTGTTTATTGAACAATTTATGTATACACAACACTTATTAACTAAATGGGGAAATATTAATTACAAGGTAAAACAAATTATTTCATTGAGAAATCTCTTTCGACAGACCTGGAACTGTTGACAGCCATTAAATAAACAATCAAAAGCCCTCAATTTTGTACCAGTATAAATAACAGTATTACAAAAATTTGCTAATAAATTAAAAACGTCGAAAAACATATTAATTATCATTGAGAAAATGCTCTTGTACTCGTTTTCTTAAATGTTTGTTGCAATCATGAATCCTAGGTGGCAAGGAGTTCTAGAGATTATTGAATGAGTAAGAAAAGAAATCGGTCTTGTGGGGTACTATCTGAAGCAAAGTCCGTCGCTTATATAGAATATATTAAATATAAAATTGTTGAAAGGAAATCTCCTTTAGTTTATGTTCCGTAAGATTCAAATAGCAGAGACTTAGCATATCAAGGATTTAAAATTATCAGGATGCGTCATCCGTGATAAATAGTCTTCTCTTGCACGTACTGTTACATGTGGTGCTGTTCTACATCACTTGTTGATGCATCGTCTATGTGCATTATTTTGGGTATGTTCATCTGTATTACATCTTTAATATATTATGAAAGTTAGAGTAGTAGTTAGAGTATCCTATACTTTTGTATTTACTTAGTAGTTGTGAGTAAGGTCCATAGTGATCTTATCTCTTTTTGGAACGGCGAGGTCTAATAGGCACTAACGCAATTAACATGTTATTATGATTTTATTGATGTTTGTCAGAGATGAATGTACGGATGTAGAACCAATAAGATCCCGTCCCATTCTCATGGCCTCATGAGCCAACCAAAATCTGACAATACATGTATATATGCTCTGTTAAAACTAAATAGAATTTAACAACCAATTATTCCATGTGGGATATTTTTTTTTTCAAACTAAAACATTACTTATGCGCTCTATCAAATTAATAGCCATACAGTGATTACTACTATCAAAATGCACACAAGAGAATTAACACATTTTAACATTAATAAAGATTTTTCGAAACATAAGACATGAAACATGGCATCAGCAAGAAATCATGAACTCACCCTTTTATATAAAATATTTCGTGCATCGTGGCACGAAAATAAAGTTTCCCGGACTGAAGAAAACAAACTATTTAATTAACATTTTTAAAGAAATAGCTCCGTCCGCCTCGTAGAGAAAAGGAAAAGAGTGACATTTCTTTCACACAGAGCACGCCCTCAGTCAAGAGTCAAAGATGACTGATATACTTTTTATAAAATATTTAAGTAGTAAAATATAACTGCTACAACCTGCTGTCTCGTCTAGATGTGCAAGCAAAAAGGCGAGAACGTAAATAGGAAGGAAAATAGGAATTAAAAAGAATATTGGCGAGGAAACAGAAAATTCCATAACTTCCCCGCTGTTGTATTGGCACAGCCTGCGAGCCTGAGACACATGATCACGTTTTTTCAATCTACAAATCTCTATCTCTAATTCATTTTAACTTTCATTTCTAGCACACAACAAATAATATGTGTGTAATCAATGATCGGTTGAATTAGGGCCTAAGCAAGTGTCATTTTAGTTAAAAAAAAAACAAGGATATTGAAGATCTTTCAAAGAGTAAATTGAGAAGTAAACCTTACGATTGGTGTCATTAATATAGGCATTCCAGGAGAGATTTGAGTCAAATAATACATCTAAGTTCTTTGCGGCATTTGTGTGGTATAACCTAGTAAACACTCATCAAACACCATACAATATACCATCGACGAACCTATCTACATTTCTCATCACTAGTCACGACAAGCTGGCTGGTCATATTGTATTTTTTTACGCCTTCCTTTCTCCGCGTACCTCAGCGACTTGTCTGAAACATTTGTACGTTGAAATTATGACATGCAACGTCTATGGGCTATAACATCGATGGGGTAAGGTTGGCCAAAAATATGTTTATACCATATCTGCAACTGGTTTACAACTAAATAGTTGTACTCGTACAATAAAGGGCAATATTTGATAACAATTGAGTATGAAATCAGGAATCTTGTACATTTGTAAATCAATAGTTTTACTCCAAAATATTGCACTTTTACATACTATTTTATAATGAGGCACAAAAAATCTTTTTGGTGTCAACTCATAGACGTTCCCTTTCATGCAATATATTTAATTTTTTGAATCTTTTATGCAATCGTCGTGCCTACAGGCGTTACGTTATTAAATCTAAATTTCACTAATTGGCAATTAAAATTAAGTAATTAAAAAGAAACTCCTTTTCAAACGAGTCTTTAATAAGGTATAAAAATATTATGTCTTCTATGTTCTAATTTGCTTCGTCATGGATGCTGATTCGCATAGACTCCTCCGCTTTAAACCCGGATCTGTGTAAGTTAATAGAGTCAGAGTTCATTCGTTTCCTTGGATAGCCCACAAGCGTCACCGGTAAATGATTACATTTGATTTTTTCCTGAAACAATTTGTACCATTTAATATGAAATTTCTATGGCTACGCGGAGATCCAATAATTGTCAGCTATAGGCAGTTTCAACATGCACCTAATGTCGAGTGGTCATTGTCAAACTATTGGCTCTCGTATTTCTGGAGCAATAAGAATGTCGCGCTTCTCGTCTGATATTTGCCCTTTTGTCTATATCGTACGAACTACAGTCCTGTAACGAAGTAGTTTAGGTAGATTTTAAGATAATACGAGTATCTACTAAGTAGCCGTTTCGACGGCTTTCTGTACGGGTCAGTGCTGACTGTTATAATTACTGGATTTTCAACTCCTGGCCAATGGAGTCAGCAAATAATAATAGAACACTAGAATAAACTCTACATATCAGCAGCTGATCGGATGTCTTGCTCATATTCAGAACCGGAGCAATACACACGTCTGATAATTCTATTTGAGTGGCTCATGATAGATACATTTTATAAGACAATGTCCCCTAAAGCTATCCGCATGTGATCGATGTACTCCAAATCGATTGAACAGATATTCATGCGGTCTCTGGTGTATGTTAATTGAATCTTGTTGTTTGAATATAAGTCTATAAGCCAATAATATAATACCATCTGGTCCGGGATCGATGCGTGTGGCAGGAGATCGTCTTCGCGTTCATTGAAAGAGGCGTTTATCCAGCAGTGAACCGATAGGGGCTGATAATGATGGTGATAATGAATATCATAACAACTCAAGCGCACATGATGTAAGTATCGGCTATATTCAACCCACTCATACGGCGCCCTCAAATTCCTTTCAAAGGTCAGCCTTCCAGCTGTATGAACCGGGAACGACCATAAGTGTATTGAAACTACCGTTTGCTCTTTGATACTCCACTGGCGTTTATTAATTCGCGGAATAAAGTTGTATGTAGAAAATTAAATTGATGTTTAGTTATATGTTTTAAGTAACTACTTTTTAGCAGATATTCATGAAGAACACCCTTTCGCAAAGAGAACAATAGATTTCCTTATAGATATGTCTTAATTTCTCCACAATGAATTGAGAGATCAAGACAGATCCTAAATTGTCGTAAAGAAGAAATTGCAACTAAAGTTGGCCAATCAGATTAGTAGTGCTGGCTTACCCCTTTGTGGTGAGTATGGAAGTGGTACGGTCCCGTGGGAGACTATTTAGCCGTCCAGGTGCTTACCTAACAGATTCAGAGCATATTATCGCCTCACTAAGACGCCAATGGCGCTGATGGCACTTGTGGTGGGTTCAGTGAGCCGAGATCCGCGATCCCCGCACACCACCCCCAGACGAGTAAATACGTTTCCCCGCGCCACCAAGAAAATAAAAAACTTACATAATTATAGTAATTTCATCCAAGCTCCATTAATTGTGTAAATACTAAATAAATTGTTCCATATCAGGGCTACATCAACGGAACTAACGGTGAGTCAGAGAGGTAAGTACCAATGTTGATACAAGAGAAGTGGTAACATTTGCGGAGGTATCGTTGTAACATTTACCTCCAGTGCGGCCGACATTGACACAGTGCGCTTGAAAACTGGAAACATTTTCAGTGTCAGCTCAGTATCGATTCTAGACTTTACGTTTATTCTTTTGTCGTTCAATTCCATCTATTCCGAATGAAAGCCTAACGACGAACTAGAGGTACGTTTATTTATTTACAGCGAAGGCAAATATAAAGGCTTTTCACGTGATGGAACCGAAGTGGTCGTGCATAAATTGCTATGCTGAAATCGGCACTATATGGTTTGGGAGTTAAGTTTCACTAACGAAACACAACCGAGCCGTTTATATACGAGATTATAGAGCACCTGGTCGTGGAGTCGACCCCAATTGCTTATGTATATATATATATATATATATATATATATATATATATATATATGTGGGCGGATGTCTACGTCCGTAGATAGTCATAAAAAAGCATAGATTTGCGATCGCGAAAAAAGCTGCGAATCACCGCGGCTTACCAGTTCGAGGGTGTGCATGTGAGCCCTCACACAATTTCATTACGATTCTGAAATTCCATAATCATATCCCGTATTTCCTGAGATATTACGCCAATGCGTTAGCCTTCTTCACGTCGTCTCCCCAACCGGACTCTCAATCGGATTATTCTCACCGGCCGCACAAAGCTCAATAGCGTAGGGATCACTTCAAACCGGTTCGATAATCGCATTATCTATCAGAAAATTTGAAAATGTATTCAGAACTTTGATAACACGTATTCTACGGTATTGTCGGATTCAACTACAATTCAAAAATGAGGATCATGTAGAGGATTTACTCTTACAATTGAATAACTAAATATTTATTTCAGATGGAATAACATGTGCTAGTAACACCGAGATCTTATATATTAGTAATATACCGCAACATTTGAAATCTTAGACATCTACATCAGATGCATTGCTATTCGTAGTTAAAATAGACGTCCGACACAGGTGCCTGTCCCGTGAGCCACATGGGCATCACCGCTCTGCTATCATTTTTAGAAAGCTGTTGTTATTACTCCGCTCACTTTGAAACAGTAAAATATAATATTTGTTGTTGTAGTCGTGTGTACAAAACAATGTAACGCACTAATGTCATCGTCCTACGTGAGATTGTACCTCGCACGAGTTAATTTAATTACTACAAATGAATCTGTTGTTATAAAATAGATAACATGATACGTAGTTTCATCACTGTCATGTGTTTACTACTGGCATTTGCCCGGAATCCCCGAATGAAAACGAGTTCCAAGTTTATTCTACCAGTAATAATTACATAAAAACATAATTTATTAATAACTACTTACAAATCATTTAATAAGGTTTGGATGGAAAAAGGGAAGAAAGCGTCTGCAAGTGACCAAATTGTTTCCCACGAAACGAGTGTAGCAAAGGTTTAACGTGTGTTTACAGAGCAGTGACTATATACTGTTCATTTAAATTTAACTAGCCGAGACAAACGACTTCGTTTGCGTTTTAATGGAATGAAAAAAAGCATGTTATTTTGAAGCCCCTTGTGGATCGACTTTTGAAAAACAAATTAGTCTACATTTCACCTGGGGTTTTGAACATTTTATTTTCTAATTTAACATAATCACACAGATAGACTTACATTTATGAGATGAATTCGAAAAATTGAGGTTTCGACAATATTGGCTGGCTTATAAAGTCATTGAACATAACTTATCATTAATCAGAATATGGACGGCCATTATGTAGGTGTCAGGAGCAAGTAAGTTAGCACGGCAGATTACATTGCACCTACGTACTGGGAACTAGTCAATTGGGTCATCTAAACGGTGCCTAAACTTGAAAGCTTTGGACATTTTGAAAGCTACTCTATAAATGGATAATGTTATATATGTTGGTGTGTCTATGTCTAGTAAGGTTTAATCTGATGCGGAGTTGAAGTCACACTGTGCACACCTCTCGCACAAAAGATGGAGACTGCTACGCTATCACGTCCCATGAGATTTTTGAGTATTCTTTGTCCCATTAGAGAGGAGAAAAGAAAAAGGTGCAGCATCTCTGTGTAATAATTTTGTGAATGTCTATGGGGTCGCTACTCATCAAAAGGCTTCTTTCTCTCGTTTGCCTCCTTAGTACCTTTCGCATGTACTACTAGTTAACTCCGAGGTACACAGTCATCGCGTTAGCGGCACCGTTGTTGTACCGTGCTACCTGCTTCACTTTTACACGGTTTACACCCAGTCGCCGTAGTGACAAGGCGGTGTAGTAATACTAAATGTCATTTCCCGCGCTCACCGTGTCGTTTGTCATATGAACGAGTCGCACAGGTAACATAGTGAAGGGAAACAAGCTTAAAACGCAGCCGTATAAATTGGAAGAGACAGCAAGTGTGGTCAACGCTGTCTCTCTTTTTCATTTTTTTTCTGTTTGCGTAATGCACATGCGAGATTGGATCGATAAAAATAGTAATGGGATCTTATCTTCCTTCTTTCATTTACCAATACGACCGATAGCAATCATATGGCCATCCCTTCACTATACCTTTTTTTTATTTTCTTTTTTTTTTCTTGACGCGGGGAAACGCATTTACGCGCCTTCTCCGGCCTTGGGTGGGGTCCAGCGGTGTGTGGGACTCGCGGTATATGATAGTGCCGAATACCCACAAAAACCACCGCGAGTGCCATCAGTGCCGCCCTTGGTGAGGTTCCCCGAAACAACAATCACCAGGGCAACTCGACGGCCAGTCAGCCCCCTAAGGGACCAACTCCACCTCCACATATGGGGTTGCCCAGCACTACAGGACAACCCCACCGACTTTGGGACAGTGCAATGGGGTGAGGTTCCCAACCTCGCCCCTTGCCTCGCGCAGAAGCGCCACGTCCTGTTGCTCTTAGGTCCCCTCTTCTTATAAGAGGCGTACCGAGAGCGATTCTTCCTCCTGCTCTTTAAGTCCCTTCTTATAAGGGGGTGCAAATTTTCCCCTCGGTTTAATTGGCTTCGCCTGGGTTCATCCCAGGCTACTAAGCACCACAGCCACGACAAATCTTGAACTATGGTGGGGACCCTTCACTATACCTGACGAGCTGTTATAACATATAAAATAAACTACGTAGGTCACGCGAATGCGCCTTTCATTTTACTTATCTAGCATAATGTTAAGTATAAAATATTACTTTGGGTAGATACACAAGTAAGTAAGTACTTGTAGTGTGGAACCACAAAAGAGTGCCACTTTCTCGTTCATACGTACTCGTGTACAGTAGAATCAAAAGGGTTGGTAAAATATGGAAATTAACCGTTATTCAACACATTGAGCTGGAAACGATATGTTCACGGTTTGTGTACTCTGATAATATTCCAAGCGAAGAAGCGAGCGAATTTTCAGCTAGTTTCGAACAAAAGAAATTCAGGAATGACAAAGGGAAGCTACCATAGCCATTGATAATAGTAAAACAATATTTGTGTGTAGTAGATATTTGCTTGCAGCCGAATCGTTACGACACGACCGGTCTGGTATCTCTCGTTCACTCACAACTCTTTCATACACATTAGGGCTAATTTTGTATGAAGCAATATGATGGTTTTTGTACAATTTTAGAACATATTTTCTTATAATGTTTTTTTCTGTGATTTATCGATGAGTTTGCAAGTATCGTGTTTTTTATCATTACACTATTTCTTCTTGCCACAAAATATTGTCCTAAGTATACGAGAAGTTCCTTTTGTTGACAGACAGGTTTTGTTTTTATTGTGGTACACTTAAAATAACTGCAATATTTTATGATATGCAATCAGTGCAGATTGTTTAAAGCAACAATTGAAGCTCAATATGTAGTTCGACATGATGGCCGACTTAGCTTTCCTATTGTGAAACAGTGTTTTCTAACCGTGCAGTCAGTATCCGAAGTGTCTCACTTTATCATGACGTGTTTTGAAGTCTGCGATTTTCCTAGCTTCGCCTTTTGTTTTTATTTTTTGTAGGTTCTCTTCTTAGGTTTTTAACTTTGCTCTACTGGGTGAACGTGGAAACTACTCCAATCGCCATGATACCAAAGTGGGGACGATAGTCTTGTGGATCCCCACAATCATGATCCTCTCAGCGCCAGCGCCGAGGCCATTTTAGGTACCTCGTGCGAGCTGTCCCAGACATCAGAGTCCGGGGACGAAGAAACTGTGATCTCTCTGGCAATGATGATAATAGTTAAATTAGCAGGCACAATTGTGGTGTATACTCGCATTCCTCCGGACAGGTCACTTGCTTGCTGGCTTCGGACCAGTACGCACGTATAACAAGTCTGCATATTCTACACCTGTACAAGTACAATACTGTTTTATTAGTCACATGACGCCACATTCTATTACATAAGTAATATAATGTCATTCAGAGAGTAAACATTACAATTGTCATAGTTCAATCAGCATATAATAATAGTAAAAAAAAATCTTGTAAAATTCGATGTTAGATGGTCCTTATATATTTTCGGGATATTTTCGGGAGTTCACGTACTCCATAAAAAAATGAGCGCTGTATAAAACTTTGAGGGAAAAGTCGCGTGATGTTTAACAGGTCGAGTGTCACATCAGCGGAACGCCTTCCCTGCTCACCTCGTTTCGGTGTAGTATTGTGCAATATAACATATAACGGATAATATATTTAATTACAAATGTATAATATCATAAGTAATTTTTCATCGTTACACTGTTTTAATATTTATTACAGCAGCCAAACAACGGCGACATCGAAGTTAATTAAAATGTAATGATAGCAAATTTTACACTGCAACTGTAAAGAAAAAAAAACATAATTGCTCCAGTACCTTTACTTGCATCAACATTCATCAGTATCGGTCCACCGCTGGACATAGGCCTCTTTCAATTAACGCTAAGACGACCGATCTCCTGCTACTGCATCCACCCCGGATTGCACGGAGATTGTCTTCCCACCTGGTAAACGGTCGGCCAATACTTCGTTTTCCTAAACGCGGCTTCCGCTTCAAAAACTTACTGGGCCATCTACCATCTGTTCTTCTGAGTGTGTGACCAACCCAATGCCACTTCAGCGAGCTTATTTGTAGCGTGATATCGGATACTTTAGTTATCTGCCTTATGACTTGGTTACGAATTCTGTCGGACAAAGAAGCACCCAGCATAGTACGTTCAATAGCCCGTTAAGCTACCACTAACTTGCGGACCAGTCCACAATTAAGAGGCCATATCTCGGCCCAATAGATCATCACAGAGAGAACGCATAGCTTCAACCTGAGGTCCATACGTCGGGAGGATTCATTTGGGATGTGTAAAATTTCCCTACAAGCTCTCCAACGATTCGACCAACACAACGAAATCGTCAGCGAAACGAAGATGCAATTTCCCTACCTCATCTGGACTGAAACTAAAAAATACAATTAATTATAAATACGGTATAAAAATATGGACATAAAAGCAGCGTCATACAATGCTGTCAGTACTTCGACGTATCGTCAATCGACCTGACATCGCTGCAGAGCTTCCAAAACAGGCCAGGTTTCGACAGAGTCAAAAACTTTTTCATAGACTCCAAAGGTAATGCGCAGCGGCTGATTGTACTAATGTATCTTTTGTACGACTTGCTCTATGTTGAAAATGTTGAAAGTGATTTGTCACCTTCATAGAAAACAAAACAACGTCACTTCCAAGCCATGCCTTTGGAGGTACGCCCCGCTGAAGGACAAAATTAAAAATCTTTTTTAGATTTTTAAATACAGGGTCGCCTCTTGCTCTTAGAAGCTCGACCGTAATTCTGTCCTTGCCCTGAGCTGCGCAAGAGCCAGATAAATATCGTGTTAGACTTGCACGTGGACTTAACTTACAACATAAAGAAAATAATAATTTAGATTATATATTAGTATAGTATCTGTCAACTGTTGCAATTACTAGGTATGAAAGTTTAATTAACAGGATATTGATATATTGAATCCTATCATTATTTTAAATACATGTAAGAAATATATGAATATGTATTAAATTTATGGAAGTTATATAGTTAAGGAAGTATATATACTATAGATAAAAAAATATACAAAGTATCTTAATTAAAAGAAGATCTAATAATTAATTAGCTAACAAGCAAATAACAAATTAGGTATATATAAAGAAAACATGATCTAATAAAAAATGCTCACAGAAAATTATAACAGATAATCTATATGTCGTAGTGCCTTATAGAAATTTCCGTATAACATTACGACTAGCCATTTTCCAGAACCACGAATGGAATGTCATTGCGGGACGTTCTCAAGTACGGCGACTGACGTTTAGCGCTATTGTATATATTTTATTAGCAGTGATACTTATCGGTATGTTTGTGAAATTAGGTCGTAGCCTAACTTACACTCAAAACACATATAACATATTTAAGATTAAGACTCCCGCGTACCGTTTATAGTATTCTTTTTTATTTCTCTGTATTCGACAATTGGCGCCATTGTTGTTGCCGTCAGGCAACGCCGCGAGTGATAAAATTTGGAGCTAAAACGTGTCAAAGAGGCGGATAATGATCCACTTATTTCAATAAGGCTAGCGTCTTTGAATAACGTATAGTGTAAAACACTTTCTGACGGAATTTCACTCAGCCGTATTCAACTCGGCTAACCGTTTAGCCGCCACAAAACAAAACGACCCTGAATATGTCTAGCTGTAATGAAACACAGTGATTTATATAATCCAATTGCTACATATTCATATTATAAAACAAAGTCCCCAAGCTGTCAGTTTGCAAGTGACTGATTTTCTCAAAATGTTTTGATCGGATTTTCGTACAGTTTCGTACATTAGAAAGTGTATAATTTGTTAGCCCATTTTTCACAGGCGAAGCCAGGGTGAACCGCTAGTATATCACATTATAACAGTAATACCTAAGAAAAATAAAACAATTGCAATATATTTAAAAATAAAACAAATAATATAACAATTTAAAAAAAACTAATCGATTTAATTATCTTGTGCAGCTTTTGCCTTAGAATCATGTTCGTTTTTTAAATAGACTCCAGTCGTGTATCTCCTATATGACTGGAGTTGACTGGGTGAGTTCTGACGCTCACAGTTATTTCGTGTACTTAGTCCCCGGCAAGCTATTTAACATGTCTGCGGCTCTGTAAAACATGGCTAAGTGCCGGCACACCTTTAATTCGCATATTATACGTTATTAAATTATATCAATCTTTATGTTCTATATTGCATATCATAAAAAGCAATGATAGTTTGTCCGCTTATTGCGAGGTTCGACTATACATGTGTATGTATATACAAAATCAAAGTTATATTATTGTCCGTCATGAACTCCGAAATTACAATAGATGGAGCACTTAGGTATTTAGCGACGTTGCTAGCTACTTGATTAAATTCAAAATTCGATGACTGACGTATGTCAGTGTTTTTCAGAATTTAAGCATGCCCTTATGGTGCGAGTTCCATAGTTTTATTTCACCCAAAAAGTTGACACGCATAAAGAAATTTTCACATCCAAAATACTATCATCAGTATTCTAGACAACTTTAAAGCGGCATGTTATATAGACAAGACACGCATATTTTCAAGAATTTTAAAAGGAAGTTTTAATTGTAACGTCTATTATCATTAGCTTAAGGCTTTCGCAACATGAAAAGGGAAAGTAAGAAGTTAATTTTCTAAGGACCATAATAGAATCAGTTTAAAATGATTTTTGATGATGAGTGATATTCGTATTATTAATTTACGAAAACAAACTGTTCTAATTTTGTAGTAATTAAGTAACGTTTCTATCTTTCCTTTCCATAGGCTTAGGAATATTTAAATATACGAGGGTAGATCTAAAAGTTCGTGGCCTAACCTACATGGAGCTATGACATCTTTATATATCATTTATTAGTATGTGTCATATTGATTTATTGTGCGCAGTTTCATTCTGATACTGCACAATATAAATTTTCTGTGATTATTTGTTTGAAGCAATCTGACGCAATTTTCAATGATGGAGAAAATTGAACACCGTCCAGTCATTAAGTACCTCAATAGAAAAGGCCTATCACCAACAGACATCCATCAAGATATGGTGAGCACTTTGTGGGAGTCTGCTCCATCATATTCCAGTGTCAAGAAGTGGGTAGCTGAGTTAAGCGCGGTCGTGAGAGCATTAAAGATGATCCTGGGAGTGGAAGGTCTACATCCTCTACCACGAAAGAAAACATCGATAAAATTTGTGATATTTGGGTGGCTCGAAATTTTAGACCAAAGATGAGGTGATAGTCGCAGTAAACGATTATTTCGCCGACCTTCCGGAAACTTTTTTTTTTTCGAGGGGATAAACAAGTTGCAGGTCAGGTGGAAGAAGTGTGTTGAACTAGATGGAGACTATGTCGAAAAATAAAAACAAATTTAGATCCAATTTTCTTTCATTTTCTTGGTCGGGCTTACAACTTTTACATCCACCCTCGTATAATGTAAACCTGACTGACTTTGTACATATATAAAACCATAGTAACAAACGCCAGCTTCCGCAAATTGCTGTAATTCTTTTGTTTAAAGTATTATAAAAGTAACATGTATACCAGTAATCTGTTAAAGTTAGGTAATTACAGTTTCAGTAAGCGGAGGTGTATTATCGTTATCCATGTACAATTAGTTACTGTTTAAAACATTGTATATTTTCCAAACAAAGAAAAAAAAACTACTAACATGGTGTAAGTGAGCACCAAGGATTTCTAGAAATAAGGAGGTGAAATAGGGAGGTTATATTTAAATAAGTTACGCTGGTGGAGCCTCTGGGCGCTACTAGTGTATATAGCTCATACATCGTCTTCATCATTGTCAGCCCTTATGGGTCCACTGCTGGACATAGGCTCTTTAGGTAGCAGGAGATCGTCCTGCTACTCGGATCCATCCCGGACCAGCTACTGCACGGAGATCGTCTTATCATACATGCTTTTAAGTAATTACTAATAACAGGAAAGTTGTCAAATCAAAATAAATAGTATATTTACCAATTACGTCCTAATAGTTTAACCGACACGTGTGAGGCAACCGCGACCAGTGAAACCAGCAGACGCATATATAAAAATATTGTATTAAGTAACACATAAATATTCACATTATATTTCACAAATTTTCCCATATTGTAATGTAAATTGTGATATTTATATAATACCTCATATCTTACAACCAATTTGTGCAATGATATGGGAAAGGATATGCCGGGAACCTTATGCCAGCGGTGGTATATTCGAGTAGGAGTTTAATTACAAATATAGGAGTAGATGAAAATGTATTCGCCCAGCGGAGCGAGTGCTTACAACATATTTCACATCAAATGCGCCTACTGTTTTATAAGTTACAGAGGCTATAAAATACATAATCGACTTTATTACTCGGAGGGGGAAGGCCTTACGTGATCGGTTTGCGTAATACGTTTTGGCAAACTTCAAACGTCGCAGATTCTTTTTTAATTGCTAGATGAGGAGAAAACAGCAGCCACATCGTTTTCATCTAGCTGTCTGGCCACGTAGACTAGTCAGATGACTAGGCTACGTGGCCTGGTGGTTTTATATTTTTATGGTCGTGCCTATCGAGGCATGCAACTATTCCACGTAATTGTTATGCAAATATTGCCCTCCTTTATCCTAATGGGCCATTAGAAACTAACAAACTGCACGAATCGCGACAACATTTGCATTGCTATCACTTTAACTATGCACCTCGTCGGCCGTGTTGGCCCAATTCGGTTGTAATGACTGACTAGTGCAATTGTATGACCGCTTTATCTATTCCGCTATATAAAATCTATATTTTATGATATCTTACCAAAAAAAAATCAATTCTCACTGAAACTGCACATTTCAAAGTGCATAGGGTTGTAACACTTTAATTTTTCCTTTGTAATGTTGGAGCAAACTTATGCGTTTCATAATAGACGTGGATTGTATCTTACACAGATCATACTCCATGCACACCGGTCGTGAGTCTTATGGGAGTGACTCCTTACAAATATTAAGAGGAGTGCTATGAAAGTTATGAGAAGTAAAATTGTGTAAGAAAACCTTTCGAGCGCAATACACTAACTTCTCTCAAGCCTCTTGCCCACATGTCAATAAATGTCCGTAAGCGTAAACTCTTAATCGGGTGACTAAAGATGATGACACTTTGATGGTTGGTTTATTGCTTTATTTGGTACACACAAAACGCGGCAAAAATTTCTCACCAGTATTATATTAGTAAAATCAAACTCCGGACGTGCCCACCGGCTCTGACTGCAACTCGGAAATTCTTACAAAATTGACGTCTGCCTTCATAACCACTTATCCTTATATTACTTTTGTGTAGATGTACCCAATGCTCATTAGACCTCATTGAGTGACAGTGTCGACGCTAAACTCACTTAGCTGCTATTGCGACGCCTAGATGATTAATTAGTGGGAAATTCCTCTTCATTGAATGACAAGAACTTATTAAGATACTGTATTAGTGGCACAAGGCGTTTTCATTAGGATGTCGACAGTAGTAAGCCGTGTGTAACTCCTACGCGTGATTGGAGTTTCGAACAACAACTTCATTCCGCAATCATAGTCTCGAAAGACTATTATTCCGGAATGAAGTTGCGAAAGAGACGTAAGCAGCGTAAGCGCTGTTACTCTGGTGCCATGCAACGGAATTGGGCCGGCACGACGGCGGAGGTATCTTTCACTCACATAATACCGCCGTAAAGTGAATTTTTCAGAGTCGCGTTTTGTGCGGTTGACCACTTTGACTAGTCCAAGTATGGTGTGAGTAGCAGGTGGCCCATTGGCAGTCATTAAGACGTTTGTGCTGCGTATGCCTTACATAAGACCATACATACGGGAATGGAAGTAAGTATCAATGAAAAAATCTACCAAGCCTTGAAGAAGTCTCCACCACTACTGGTATCCCATATAAACGTATAAGCCTTTGGTGTACCTTTGATCGGATGAGTGTACAAAAGGCGTAGATGAACCCAACGGGAGACTGGATATTCCTCCATAAGGACTATCTCTATATTCAACAGTCCATTCATACAGGCTGATGATAATGAATACAGAATAATTAATCGATATTCGGTACAGAATATTTAATCAAACATGCCTCGAGCATTCAACCACTTATGAAATCGCTTATGGATAAATCGGTACAGAATTTAGCAGAGCATTTTAAAATTAGATTTCATATGAAAATGGTCTAAGAGCCTTAAACCGTCAGACATTTCTTTTTTGTAAAAGCGAAACATTTCTTAGCCTACTCCCCGCCCACATAGAATAAACATTAAATTGAAAATCAAAAATCCGGCTGCTTAAAATGAAATACTGCCAATTCTATGAAAAATTTTAAACGTCTCATAATTACTTGAAGGCGAGAAGGCTTTCTGGAAGGTGTCTCTACCTACTCATGGGGTGTGAAGTACCGGGAACTTTCCTGTACCACGGAATCTACGTTGCAATCCTGACATACGCTGCAGCGCTTTGGTGTCGACGCTCTCACTTGTATGTTGTACGTAGTGCAGTACAATATTACGCACCCAAAGACCAGCTTTGATTTTATTGAAGAAGGCCTACAGGTCGTGCAGCAGTGCGGCGCTTCCAGTATTTACCGGCGTTCTGCCTGCGCTATCGCGGACGACGTCATCTAGACTTGGCAGTCACGCTGGGCCACGTGAGCTAACGGGAGGGAGCTGTAATGATTGTTTCCAAAAGTTACAACGCGTCTGGCTTTTCAATGGGTGGATCCTGAGTACGTAATTTTACAGATACTAACAGGGCGCGGGTGCTTTAGCGGTCGCCTGCACAGGATGGCGTTATGTGACCTGCCATCGTGTCCTTACAGTCATGAAGCTGAAACCAGAGACCATGTACTTGTACAAAATGTGAACGGGAACGTGACTTGTACAAAAACGAGCGAAATTTCATGTCAGACGGCATCGAACAGAAGACAGTGGGCCCAGTCTATCACCAGGATTTGGTCGCAATGGAACAGAGTTTTAGGCAATTGAAGATATTTGCGTATACATAGCACGTAATACATACATACATAGATCGAGATGATCAGGACTGATGAGGCCGATGAGAACTTCTATCTTTGTGGTGTCAGGTCCCAGAAAGGGGAGAGTGAAATAACGAGAGGGCACTTAAATAATGTGTAGGGAGTCCAGAATTGCATCTCGGGGAACAGAGCAGGTGAGCAAACCCCCGTGCATCTCCCATGATTCGCTCCGTACACCGAGAGGTGGGTAGATACATGGGGGAGGTGTGTAAGTGCTTAAAGTGAACTTAGCGATACCTTGTACATTAAGTAATCGGGCAATAAGTCATATGAGATTTGTGACATTTCGAACTTAGCAGGAAACCAAAATAGTCTCAATTAAATTAACAAATTCTAATAGTTGTTTTATCAAAGGGTTGTCTAAAGGCGAGTTTCACAGGTAATTAAAAATTCGACGCTTAACTCCTAAACACCACACAGATGCGTCATATTAATTACCTCTAAACGTAACTTGACAAACCGAAGTTTGCAATTTTTTTGACATATAAGTTCATAGCTAAACACGAATTTTGCTATAATCTTGAAAACTGCCCTCTATTGTTGTATCGTTGCTATTGGGCATGCACCAACGGGTTTCTGGAGAGGCATTAGGGTGCGAGAGACCGCTTTCAGTATTGGTATGAATTAATGGCTACGCAGTCTCGAAGTTTCGATCCATTGGGTTCCTGGTGATCCGGAGGACAATGAGGGGTTAGTGTAATACAACAATGCACTGTTTTGTGACGTGTTTATGTCACAAAACCAATTCGACTGTTCGTTGGGCCTGATGCAAACCTATATGACATAAAACTCACAAACACAGGCTCTTGGTCTGAAGGATTGATGGACGTAATTGACACGAATATGGGAGTTGAGAGAAATCGTGCGAATTGCTCAGGTGACAATGAATGATGATGGAGTAGCGAGCAAGGCTCATGCCTCACGGTGTTGAATGATCTACGACATTTAGTTTTCATAACTTCGCATAGTTATTACCTACGATTTGCGTAAACATAGTATTTATGAAAAAAGTAATATTTAACAAATTTTAGTTAAAATGGATTTTTATTAAAATGAATTTTAAAAATCAGTAATTTTTAATTTAGACTCACTGATAAGTAGACCTTCTTACTATTATTACTACTACTACTAAAGCTGTTTAGTTTTCTATCGATCCTCTTTATAATATTAATATGCCGTATAGACAATTTTGTATAATCGTTTTAAATTATAGTGTATAGCTACGGTTACATTAACGTCTATAATGCTTTATTTCGTCATGTTAGCATAGCAATCATATTCTTGGTACTAATTAAGGCGAAGTTATGTGGATAATCAAGTTGTATGAAAATATACGACGTCATTTTTTGGGCTCTACTTTAGAAGGCCTAATGCGATATTTTGGAGTTTAACTTGATAAATGATATTAAAAACCTGCCAGTATGAAAATTGTATGAAAATTGAAAAAATTTAAACGAAACATTTCAAATGATATTGTTATTTGAGACATTGCATACTCAGCGTAACAGCGTACAGCGCTTACATTGCTTGCGTCTCTTGCGTATTTATTTATTTGCCCTTTTTAAAGTAGAACCTAAGAATTATGTGTGCCAGGTTCAGAACGCATATGTACATTTTTTTTGAATAGGGGTTAAACGTGCAATCAGAGCCTTTTTACGACTACCTACGCCCATGAACATCAGCATAATTATGCCGATGCGTTGCCCTCACTTTTCACCTCCCCTCATAATTCGCCACCTGCTACTCACGAACCCCGAAACGTGACACAGAAGAGTCACATTATGGCGGTATTATATGAGGGAGAATTACCTTCCCGGTCGTGCCGGTAATACAACAAAATTATACGAAATACACAAAATTACATAACATTCACAAACAAAATAGGCTGCCAATACTTATGATGAATGTAATGTCCACAATCGATTATAACAAGTATCAACATTCAATATTTGGACTAGTCGAAGTGGTCCACCTGCCCAGTGTGTAATGTAGAGCACACCTATACAATTCGTGCAATTTCCTGATGGGAAGATATTGAAACAGTAATTCAATTACAATATTGTGAAATCCGCTTAATTTGTCATTCTTGATCAGTAATATTAATCAAACAGATGATATCGAAAATTCTACAAATACTATAATTTAATCGAAGAATAAAATGTACGTTAATTGAAATTATAATTATTTTGTATGGATGGTAAAGTAATGAGTAACGTACGTGTGATAGTAATCCAAGCATTCGCATTTCACTAGGGCAATCGAATCGACATATTTTTACAGGGTGGTGGATATTTTTTAATCTCTTGTTACAAATCCAGATTATATGAATAGTTTTAAAACACGGGTAATAATAATAGCAATACTAACACTCACATAATATGTATTATTGGGCTCATTTTAATGAACACCCAATTACATTATTCGATGTTCCAAACTACACATGATTATCACAATAATAAATACGTAAACCGGTCTATTTTTCTTGTATATTCTATGCTGCTGCTGGCTAAGTACGTGACTGATGATAAATATTTTTTCCGTGGCCGTGTCAATCGCTGTAATTGGACGCCATGGTACTAGCCATAACTTACGTAATACGTACGAACAGACGATTTTTTATTTGCTATTTTGCTAACGTATCTACAAATTTTATTACCTATCTTTAATTATACGTTCTGATTTTAAATTGTCAATCATTATGTATGCAACCACACAGGTTGCATACATAATGATAACTCAATTAAGTTGGTATTGTTTTGGAAGTGTTTAGTTGCTCAATTGACTCGAGAACACTTTTTGTTTACTGTGGGACTACATAATATCAGGTTTATGATATTTCCGGATATCACAATCATTAACTGAGTGATCACCTTTTGTGGAATTATGTTATGTGCACTGTTGTGCATTTTCCGGCACAAACACTTAGATGAAGTAATTCTTATTCCTTTTTAAATTAAAAAATTGTAATAAAATAAATATTGGGTTTACAGCCAATCCCAACCTTTATTTTATTACTAATTTTTTTCTCCCTATTTTTTAAATTAAAATTAAAATTTTAACAGAAATATTTTGTTTATAAATTATGTACCGTTATTAGTTATGTTAGATTAGTAACTTCTTTAGTTTATTGTTGTTGGTGTATCAGTGTATGTACATTTAATTATCTCAAAAGTCTTCTTATTCTTATTCTAATTTCTTGTTAACACAATACAGGGATGAGTATGCTGTCACTTGTTTGTATTTATTTTTTATATCATTATCCGAATATAATAGATAATTTATCTAGATTTAAATAATATATAATTTATCCGGATATAATATACAATTAACCGGATCCGAAAGCCGTAAGCCTCAGCTGGGCATATTACTGTGGCTCAACTAACACAATCAATCAATGGCATTAAATAAATTACATAAAAATCTGAATATATAAATCAAAATTTACCTCCAAATGTACCTAGTCTTGCCATAAAATATTGTACAGTGTATTGGCGCTAAAATGAGAAAACACCATGAACATTTACGTATAAATGACAGATTCCAAATTCAAATGTAAATATTTTTATTTTTAATGATAATAGTATTTATGACCAGACTACGTGTATAGGTAAGTCCATAACTTCAAAATGACGTCGAATATATTAAAAAGTTTATTTTTGCATTTGTTGTGGCAGTGCTAAGATTTATATGTTTATAGACAGTAAATGTTAGGAATAATTTTGAAATGTGGGAACAGAAATATAAGTACGGTGGAAAAATCTCAATTTACGTACTAATGTTCTTGATTGAAATTACCGACACATAACACGTTAGCGTGTCCACAAATTCTGCAATTGTGAGAGGACATGGTCTCTCGATACTAGCTAACAGCTAGTCTATACTAATATTATAAAGAGGAAATATTTTATTTTATTTTGTTTATATTATACACCAAAACTACTGGACCGATTTAAAAGTTACATTATCTCTGACGAAAATAGGCTTAATTACATTGTCTATAATGTTAAAGGTCAGTAAGAAAACTTCTATAATATATCCAAAGATGTGAAAATATATCGAAGTAAATACTTATATAGCGGTAGAAAATGTTGACCCGAGAGACGATGTTCTATCATAAATTGAATCGTTGTCATAGTAACGAGTAATAATCGAATAGGCCGAAATTAAAATTTTGTTAATATAACTGTCAGATTTTGGGAAATATCCTTGCGAAGCTACGGGCTGCTAGTAAATAATAATAATGACTTCTCAAATATCCGCTACGATGGCCATCTCTAATACTCGTCAACTACGCATGAAATGTTATAAAGTCTAATCCGCATATTTGCAATTACAATATTTTTCGAAACGACAGGACCCGATCCCGTCGTGGGGGTATAGTCATCTATTCCAAGAGGTTCCTTCATTGTATCCCACTCGACCCGTCCCCTCTAGAAATCTAGAAGTATCCCTATGCAAGCTATGCATGACGGGCCACCAGCCCATTACCATAGTCTCTGTCTGACTGATATACATCAGTCAGGTTCAAAACCACTTCTAGTTAACGACTACAACAACAGCGTCAACGCGCGCTTAACGCAGACGACCCAATAATTTTAGCTGGGGACCTCGCCCACCACATGACCTGAGGCAATAGACATAACAACAGTGCGGTACTATGCTTAGAAAATATGTAGATGATCGTAACATCATCATCAACGCTTCGTAAATCCCAACCCATTTTGGTCAGAACAATAATGGATATATACGTTAACAGAGTACAATCGATATAGCACTGGTTAAAACATTTCACTCGACATCGTCATCATCGAGACGACCGAGAGACCCGTTTTAATAGAAATAAGAAATAATAGATTTAGTAGAAGTATTAAAATAAAGAAGAAGATCATCGACTATAAATTACTAGAAGATAATTTAGCAAACGTCAAATCTAGTGAACTCGATAGTATCCCAGAAAGTAAAGACTCTTCTCAAGCTGCTATCGCGGCCGCATCCATAGTCACCGCCCTACAGCAAAATACTATCAAAATAGAAGAATCGTCAAAAGAGATCTCCACCGTCCCAGATGACCGCTTAGCCCTCTCTGACGACGTTACGGACCTATTCTATACCGCAACGGAGACGAAGTGTACAGGCAAGCCATCCGACAACTCGAAAGGGAAGAATACCTAATTTCATAAACGGGAGATGGAATCACTTCGTCAGCGAGCAATCTCCATCCCATCTGGCGTACTGGCCACTAGCGAGGACTATCCTGTCTCCCGTTATTATACACCACCTAGTGTGAATTTTAACGCCCTTCTGGCGCAATGCACCTTCCGGATCGGCTCAGTCTGCAAGCAACTGCAGTTCGTGACGAAACACTCTGAAGAGAAGTTTTTGAAGTTTCGGTGCAGATCACCGCCAACTAGACCACCTTGAAGATAACTAACCTAACAATGCCACCGGAGGATCGCCTGCGTTCGCTGCAGCGAACCGCACTTCGCGCGCGATTGAAAGCGCCCCAAGACGGACCCGCCGGTCTGTGCGAATTGCGCCGGGGCCCACCC
>JAFELO010003590.1:0-14669 GCA_017140195.1 Eumaeus atala
GCTGCAACTGCGAACTGTCTTCATTTAAATGTACTTTTACTTAACTTTTTTAATAATTTTATTTTTCTTTACCTTTTATAAAAATAAGCAAGTTCAGTCATAGATCACAAGGTCCCAGATATTTTTCCCGTGTCGTACTAAATAGTCATTTTTTTCTACAAATTGTTGTTTTTTGACAAATAAGATTTGAAATAAATTCATCAAAGTGCAGTGGGCTACTTATATATTCTTAGGGAACTTATGGCCATTACGGATCTTAAATGATGGTGGTCAGATCACTGCAGTATTATCACACGACCGGTGAAAATTTGGATGCATCGTAGCCTATCGCCGGTCGTGCTGTGTAACCGTCCCACTGGACACTGATAGTATTGGACGAGAGTCAGGGTTTGCAACAGCACAGCAACAGCAGCAAATGCTTACTATAATCAATTTACGCACAGATGTACATTATCATAAACACAGATCTCGAGCGAAAGCCCTGTGGCGATGGAGTGGTGGTGTTGGAACTTCGGACTACAGTGAGTCAGATTCTTTCTTGCCACTCTGCACATAGGCTGTCAGGTGAGAGTGGTCGCTCCTCGACCCGAAAGAGGCAAGCGGACTGGTTCAGCAGCACGCCTGATGAGAAGGCAGCTCTATTTAGGATTAATCTGCATAGCCCTGCTCAGGGGAAGGGCCTAGGAAAGGTGGCTCAAACATAGTTCGCCTCCCTCTAAACCTAACGGCAAACCGCAGTTATTAGGCAACGTGGTAGTTACCAACCAAGGTATGGAGAGGACTGAACCTCTTCTAGGTGCTTGCCATTTAAAAGGCGTGAAGACCGGAAAACGGTTTTGATAGGTATTATGCTTTTCTTATTATGTTTCTTGGGACCACGAACTTAAAGGCTACGATGCATCCAAACTTTCACCGGTCGTGTGACATACTGCAGTGATTTGACCACCATCATTTACTGCAGTGATTTGACCACCATCATTTAAGATCTGATACGCACCCTTTAAGGTGAATGACAAGCCACGACATCCGCCGAGCGCAGTCGCCTATCGACGATGTTCGCCTTCCGTGCCGAAATAGACTAGATTGTACATCAGAGGACTACCTTGAATAGGCCTATTATTAGTATAGATAGACAGCAGACAGACATATACTTGTAGTAGGTAGTAACAATGACTTCTTGTTTTAATTGAAGAAAACAGTCCACGCACATTGATCTTGGATTTGCTGCGTGCGAGCCTTTTGACTGTTGCCCAAGTACCTGTTGATAGCAAAGTTCTTTTTCTTTGGGTTTTCTAAATGACTGGCGTCAGAGAACAAGACTTTCTGATGTTAAGATCGGCATTTTAAAAAGTATGATCAGACTCATCGAAGAATTTTTCCGAAGATACTAGATGACATGAGGGAAACAGGAAAGGATGGCGACGCATCTGCATGATAATAAAGCGAATGTTTATGGGCGACTGTAGTCGTCAAAAGGACCGATTTTCCCATTTGTCCACTCATACTATATAAAAAAAGCACCCGAAGGTAAAAGCCCAACGACAAAGAAATGGCTTATATCGGTGGGTCTTAATATCTGTTGTGTTGTTGGATTAGAAATTACGGAATCTGGTGACTTTTTTTGATGTAATAATTATGAGAAGCTCTATAGTATTCCGAAAGGCTTTGTCTGAAGAGTTTAGCAAATTCTTACATAACAGGATGCGGTAAAGTTTCCACAACGAATCTGACAACTGACAGAAGATAATCATTATAATCGCCATTGGCGGCCCTTCCTAATCCTCTGCTTAATATAGGCTTCTTTCAAAGAACGCTAAAACGACCAATCTACTGCTACTCGTATCCACCCTGGACCGGCTAATACGGAAAGTCTTTCCGCCTGGTGAATGGTCAAGATAACATTATATTATATTATACGTACAAATAGTAAAAGCTAGTGCCATGTTGCATTGTAGCGGAATTGGGCCAAGCACGACTGGAGAGGAACCTCTTACGCACTTGATACCGCTGTAAAGTGACAGTTTCACTATCGCGTTTCGAGGGGTTTGTGAGAGGGCGGTGGCCCAATGGATGGGAGGAGGAAAGGAGGAGGCATGGTAGTTATTAAAACGATCGGACTGCCAGTTTATCAAATAAAAATAACAATAATAACATATTGATGCCTTAAGTTTACGCGAATATTATTGTAATGCATATCCACAAAGAAAAAACGACAGTTATAAAATACAATGCCTAACTTAGTATATAAAAAGTAGTATAAGATGGACATTACTATGCCCCGCGGATTCACCCGTGTAAATTTACCACCTATATTTCACCACCATCATTTACTGCAGTGATTTGACATAATATCGCTGCGAATTGCAAACTTTAAGCGATAAAGTGGTAATGATCAGTACCAGTCCGTCAGGCAGTCCTAATTGGTATAGTCTGAAGGTGAAGCCTTGATGCCAAATCTTATCAAACGCCTTTGCTACATCAAAGAAGACAGCTCACGTGCCACGTTTCCGGCCCTGTCTTTTGAGTCCCGATAGTACGTACTCCGTGAGGCGGTGTACTTGTTCAAAATGCGATGGCAAAGCCAAATTTTAGTCTCCTTGGTCAGGCCGGCTTTATACTGCTGCTATGCAGTATGTCACTACCTCGTACTATACATACTTACTATGCAGTGTCATTAATTTTACCTACTCACAAATCCCGCGACATGAAATACCGAAGGTGTAACGGTATGATCTGAGCGAGAAGTCCCTCCCCGGTCTTGCCGGCCCAATTCCGCTGCAATGCTACCTATTTTATTTTGGTGCGTTGTTCTCTTCCCTCAACCCGAAGGATAGCAAACCGCTCGAAACATGTCAGCATTAGAAAGCTTCTTACTAAGTTCTTCAGTACTCCGCAATTGGTAATAGCAGACGTCACCTTTCTGACGAAAAAGAATTAAAATGGTAACCAATTCCAAATAAATATGAAAAATGAAAGAAAACATACAACGTTTCATAAAACTTGAAACGGTCGAGGCCATTGATTTAAGCAGCATATTTCACTTTATCGCTTAAAGTTTGCAATTCGCAGCGATATTAGGTGCCTTTACCTTACTACGTTGAAATATGCAGAAAATATTATTTTATAATGATATAATGACTTTATATTTCTAGAAATAAAGACCCAATTACGTTTCTGTAAATAAAAGATATATTTGTCACTAAAAGTTTTTGCTATAACTGTTTCCTACTAACATTGTGTTATAAACTAAATACTTACTTACCTGTAAATAAAAGGATCAACATTTAAAGGTCTTATTTTAGGGTCTTCCTGATTTAACTCTGCAGGTAAGCTTCTTCAAATAGAAAACTATACCTATTTGACATTTCGCTGACGTAACGTGATATTTAACAATCAATAATTAAATGAAACGTACGAGTACATTATGTTCTTCGTTACATATGTATTTCGTGGTCCCCTTTACAAATATATCAAGAAATAAAAAGTTAATAAGCTCGCTTTACTTAAATATTAAATAGGCCAACCTTTTTCTATAGTCTGCCCAAGCTGGTTATGATATTCTTAAAGAACGGCGTGGAACCTTCGACAGTAAAAAATACGTGACTGTTTTATACGATATTATCTGCCATGGTAGAAAATCGTCTTTCCGCAATATAAAGAGATTTCGATAGGCTTACTTTGGATCCATTCTCTTCTATACAAAAGACTACTCAAGATATTCAATCAATCCCACTCCGTTATTGAAGATATAACAGTCACTTACAATGTTTTACATAAAAATACGCCTCTAAATGCCTTTTATCATAAATATACGAATATTGCGAGGATACACAAATAGTGTGATTCCGATTGAGGATAAGTTATAGAGGGAAATGTTTTTGAATTCAAGTTGCGTACTCATCTCAAGTGTTTTGTAGCGTTACACTAGCGGATGATAAACGTTTCAATATGCGTTTAGTTATAGTTCTTATAGAGTTCCGTTACCAAATGGCAGGAAAGTGAACCCTTATAGATACGTAATGTCCGTCTGTCTATCCAACATTATGAGCACAATATGATTGAAATCTGGAAAATATATAATTTTGACATATAAAAAAAATATTAGGGGTGGCATCCATACACGTGACCATGGATATTTTAGTCGAGGGGAGCTAGCCGTGTAATATGTGATTGAATAGGTTCATACGCTCCTGGCGGTCCCACCTACGTACTTCACCCCAAAAACACACTCCTAGGGGGTGGAATTTTGTAAAATTTATTGTTAGAAGATACTGCACTCTAAAAAAGACCTAACTGACAAATTTCCAGTTTCAGTACGAGTTTGTAGGTGTTATAGTTTTTGTGATTACATTATTAAGGGCTGGTCATGGTTTTTCCACGTTATATTTGTATACATTATAGCAGTAATCTTCTATATATATCTAATATATATTAATTATTAAGTTATTTCACGTTTTGTATATCTACCCGAAATACAATTAACTCAATTTTTTACAATAAAAAAATTCGTATCGTACAATAAAAAAATATTTTTGATGTCTTATGTTATTTTTTTATAATATTTATTTTCAATATATATATTTTTAATTATAGGACTCAGGAAGTTGCAGGAAAATAGTCCATAAATATGAAACAGTACAAACATTACCTATTCCACGCAATCGTTTTTTTTTTCATCCATTAGTATTGAAATATAAATTTTGCTGCTCAGGGATTTTCATTTCAAGTAAAAAAGCTTTGCTATCCTTTGCAAATTCCGTGCGCCCGACAGTGACGGCTAGACCGTCATGTGTGTTGGATCTAAATCGCTTATCCCGCCACTTTTTCGGACAAGAACGCCGTAATTAATTGAATACTCCCCATAATCCACCGGATACTCATACACCGCACGAAACGCGATATTAAAGATGTCACTTTGCGGTGGTATTATTTGAGTGAGAGGTACCTCTCCAGTGGTGTCTGCCCAATTCCGTTGTATAGGAGGATGTAGTGTCATGTACTATGCATACCACCTCTAAGTAGCTTCCTAAAATAATTTGGAACCTTGTAGTGTACTAGTAGTGGTGGATGATTACTACAGCGTAATGAAAAAGAGGTAGTGCCTACTAGCAACTGGCGATCGCGCGGCGGGCCCGTGCGCTGCTCGCTGGGTTTCATATTATAACGACCTGCATCTAATTACCTAGTGTTATCAACGATAGTTCACACACAAATTGTAACCGCAATAACCTTGTATGTATGTAGTATGTACCTAATGTGGAATGTACGTAAATTTATTAAACATGTTCTAAAGACAAAAGTGTTGTCCTGGCTTATTTCATGCAAATATGAAATAAGCTAAGACAAGTAAAAACTTTGTGTGCATAATACACAAATTTTTTTAAGCATTGTGTAATAATAATTGTACCTACTGATAAAATAAAAACATTTATAATATAAATGTTTACGCAAAAGTCTTTAATTAATTCCAAATAGGTTAAGGTAAAATACTGTTATATGAATAAAAAGATAAACAAAAATTACCATAATTTCAAATAGTCGTTTTCTCGCTTGAAGTTCTTTCGAATGTATGGCCTAGTGTTAGTAGTGTTTTTGCTACTTAAACATTTTCATAAAAAAATAAATCTGTCATCTTTGGCTGTCAGACTGAATGTGTGCTATGTGTTGAAGAAATGTCACTCTTTTTCCTCTTTGCGTTGATGAGGTTGGATATATTTGGGATGGCTGAGGCTATCTGCAATCCCCAAATGATAATTAAACAGTTTTTTTGTTTTTTCGCCGGGAAACTTTGTACTTGTGACAAAATATGCACGAAATATTAATAATATTTGATAGAAAAGGGTGAGTTCATGATTTCTTGCCGACGCCATATTTCATATTCCAGAAACCTTCAATAATGTTAAAATGTCTTAATTCTCTTATATGTGCGTTTTGATATGGTTATTTACATGATGTGTATGGCTGTTAGTTTGATAGACCGTATCATTTATGTGTAACTTTGGATAGCCACTTGTGAAACTTGGGTGTTAAATTATATTTTATTGTAACCGAGTTTATATATTGCCTGATTTTAGTTGGCTGATGGAGTCAAGAGAATGGGACGGGATCTTATTGGTTGTGTGTTCCTTTTCAGAACTCTGCTCATTTTCCCTTTTCCCATCTTCAACTATTGAATTTAAGGATTGAAGAACAATTGATGAATTTATAATTATATAAAAAAGAAGCTCCATGCGGGTTACAGCAGGGAGTCTCTGACAACTACCCAGATAAGACTTGATAGGGAACCAATCTTTACTGACCATTATCAAAAACTGGATTGATTCCATTGTTTGTTCCTTGTATTATTTTAAGTTTGTTCTTGATTGTGAATATGGAGTGACCATCATTAAGTAAATTTATTTAAAAGACTGTGGAAGACCTCTAATAGTCCCTTTACCCCCATCATAGAATCCTCATATAGAATTAAATTGTCACACTAGTTGTGGCGCATCGGCAATTTCGAGATTCGAGTATACTGTCACCCGTGTAACAGTTGTAAAATCTTCGTAGTCGAAGAAAGGCAGGACCTCCCAGCACAGCTCGCGCTATCCGTCACACTCCCCTGTGTGATTTTTTTTGCACCAGCTAGTAACATGGATGCTATCATTATATAGCCTTGCATTGAACTCGCGCGCCGTTTTATATTATATTTCTCTATCCTCTCCTGGCAGCAGTATCTATAGTGAGAGCTTTTTTCAGGAACGTGTACCATTTATGAACCTATAAATGCAGAAAAAAATGTTGTTATCCATAACAACTCACTATTGCTAAATATTAAATAATAATATTGTCACTCAATAATTATTAAAGTATTGCATTTTTCAATAATATGTGTTTTTCCACTTTGTATTATTGAGTACCAAACAATCAACAAAGTAACCGAATAGGCCGAATACCGATCAATGAATTTCCCTTCCATTTTTAAAAATATGTAGTTAATTTTCCATTTTGTATTTTTCGGTATTCGACCGAACAATTATACTATTCATGTATATACTACGAGTACGACCCACGGAAAACAAGCTCGCATAACAACACATATAATTGCTACGACCGGAGCCGAACGTAATTCGTATAATACATTCGTTCGTTATTTGAATATAATATATTCGTATACCAAGTTGTTTTAGTAAAAATCGGTAAAGAATCACGATTTCAATATATCAATTCAAAGAAACATTTAACTACGTACGAATCACTAAAATGGCTCGCCACGTTTGGCCAAACGCCAACATACTGCCACGAAGAATCAACGTGCATACACATATAAATACATTCATTCCTACATACATACATACATTCATGCATACATTCATACATACATTCATATATACATTCATGCATACATTCTTACATACATTATTACATACAGACATCGATTACACACATACAATACATACAATGGCCCATTGAGAGCGGGGTGAAAGGAGGGCAATGTATCTGCGTAACAATCTTGCGAGTGTCCATGGGCGACGATAGTCATGAAAAGGCTCCGATTGTCTGTGTGTCCCATTTTGCTATAAAAAAAACCTAATCATGACTTTAATGTATCTATTCAACGATACCCCACGTGACATCATTCAGTGATTTTCACTCTTTTAAATTTGGCATCTAATACAAAATGGCGCCCCATTAGGCGCAATTATCTATGGGACACACGCAGGATCAAAACGGTACGAGTGACATATATACACTTACATATAGAGATATAACGATTCCTACCGGCTCAAAGTGCACATGAATGAGGTTTCTAATATACCTAATGTTAGATATGAAATTGGCGATTTGTATGCGAGGAACAAAGAGTCGAATATTTTTAATATAGTATATTTAAGTAATCAACGTAAGAACCATTGCTTTCTGTGCACTTTTGTCATCTCGTAGGTTAACTACCTTTAACCTTTATTAAGAAACCCAGTCGGATCAATAAAGTCTTTGAAGGCGGTTTGGACTGCCCCATCTGAGTTGCTTTTTTTCCCTTGCAAGAAGTTGTCCAAATTTCGTAAAAGTATTTTAACCTGTTGGGGCAAGGTCCGTGGAGTACGGAGTATGCCTTAGACTTTACAATTGAAGCTCTTCTAATTTGGTATCCGTCTGTTGCGCAATATGTGGTGTAGCGTACTCGTGAAGCAGTGGCGGGGAACGATTGATCGGCCTAGATTGTTTAGCCACTAGCATTTCCATCATAGTTTGTAATTGCTGACAAAAGACATCAGCCGTAATAGTCTCGCCAGATTTGAGAAAACTGTAATGAGGAATACCGGCACTAGTCCACCAAACGCTTAGAAGTAACTTTGTTGGGGTCAATTTTCGCTTTTGGGCAGGATTTGGCTGGCTGTCCAAGGTCTAATCATTGCTTTGAGCGCTTCCGACTATAGTGCAGAATCCATTTTACATCACAGGTAATGATTCGGTTTAGTAGTGTAACGCTGCAGTCGACGCGCGTTTGCCGGTTTGCTTCAGTCAATTCGTGAGGCACCCACCTCTCAAGGTTTTCAATCTTCCCCATTTACTTCAAGTGAATTAAAACAGTTTATTAGTGATAACTAACATCGCAGCCTGCAGTTAACTCTAACGTAGTTTACGATGGAACCGCTTCCACAATAGCCTTCAACTCTTAATTATCAACTTGGGTCTCAGGCTGTCCGCCATCTTGTTCTGTAGGTCGAAATTTCTAGAACGGAAACGTTGAAATCATAAACAAAGTGTGCTTTCTTTTGTAACACGACTGCCATACACACCACTCACCCTTCTATTCGTTTTCGCAGCACTGGTGCCACGGTGGAACTCGTGCTTGTAAATAATGCGATATTTTAAGTTTTCCATTTAAAAAAAAAACAGAAGACAAAATATAAATGAAGGACGTACAAAAACACTTCTATCCAATAACAATTAATTGATGTCAAAATTTGCGCTACCGCAAATCTGGTGTTCTCGCAAGAAACTGCCAACCACGCTAAATTATATTTACTCACTACTAACAACCTATCCCCACTTTGTACGGGTATTAATGAGAGAATCATAATGCATTAATACATTGCTAACTTTGAAAGGATCACGCCCTGAATCAATCAGACTCAAAAATATATCAGAGCAGCTGAAGTAATTTTATCAAAAGATGCTCATGTACAATTTAGGTCCTTGTAGTTCTTTTGGCATACTATGTTTATACTCCTATACTAATATTATAAAGAGGCATCATTTAATTGTTTGTTTGTTGTTTTTGTTTATTTGCATTGAATAGGCTCCGAAATTACTGGACGAATTTGAAAAACTCTTTGACCATTTGACTGCTACATTATCTGTGATAAACATAGGTTATATAATATCGTGAAGACGTTTTGATAGTTATGAAAACTACCATAATGTATCCAATGGAAAGATGTGGGAAAAAAACAAATTAAATCTTTTTGTGTCTGAAGATATTATTGACAGCTAGCTATCGCAGCATTCCTTCTTCTATCATGAATCGAATTTTTTGTCATTGTGACGTATATTGTTTACGAGGCCAAAAATAAAATATATAATTTTTATATTTTTTTGTACTATGTCAATGAATTGTTGCCTTATTTAGTAAAGTAACCGCGCAAAGCCGGGACGGATCGCCAGTTAGTAGAAGATAGCATAAAATATGACACTAGCTCGAAAATGCACATATTTTAGTGTTATAAAAAATGCCAATAAAATTCTATAATATTGAAAATAAATTAAACAAATGTCCATATAGTACATACTATAGTGTAGACTTTACAGTTGGGACATATTATAGTGCGCAAGTGTTTGCGCAGATATAATTCACTCTCTATTCCTTCATTCTCCTATTCCGATGGGACTGCAATCTGTCACGACCGGAGAGATATATCCGATTGCACGCTGAGCGAGACCCGGTCGTGCCGGCCATATCCCGCTACAATGCAGCATGGCACTACCTCTTACTATAGACTAAAAGTAACTGTTTTACAAATAACATGTAACACACTTAACGAATTATGTTTGGTCAAAAATTTATTGAGTAGTCATCACCATTGAATATATTGTGATCACCATGTGTATGGACAATTGGACCATTCTTGGTGACCGTCAAAATGACTGGGCTCTTTTAGTCAGACACGATACTTGAAAAACTGATGATAGTAGTAGATACATTAGTAAGCCAATGATGCACCAATTTTAATAATTCACAAAAAGTGAGTGAGGTAACTCGTCTCGAGGATATTTACCACAAAGAACAAACAAGTATGTGCTAATATTTTTATATTGCTGACAACATACGAAATATGCCATTAAGTAACCTAAATTTTATATCTATTTAAAAAAATCATCATCAATAAAGAAATAACAAAAACCACGCACCATTTTAAGGTAGATAGAAATAGATAAATAAATCTCTATCGAGGAACAAAACAATAGTCGTCAATTCCTTCGCATAAAAGTTCCATGATGGAAATGGGAATATTATATGCACCAGAAAAATCTATATCGGTATTTACAAAAGCAATAACAAGCGAAAAGCCCGACACCTGATAAAAGGGACGTCATATTGGCTCCTTGAAGATGGCATAAAAGTGGAACGAGCATGCACATTTTTGTGGTTTATTGATGTGGGATGGCGGCAGGTGTCGCCCCCCATTATCAAATACACGCCTCCGACGGTCGCCTGTTATCGCTCCGCTGTCACTTTAACAGATTTAGTGCTGTTCCATTCGACCCAACAGGCTACTGTACATTTTATATACTGTTATATGGAATTTTGTGTAATTTATTTTCAATGTTATAGAATTTTATTAGCACTTTTTATAACACAAACCTACGTGTCACTTTCGAGCTACTGTCATATTTTATGCTATCTACTACTAACTATCGATCCGTCCCAGCTTCGCACAGTTATTTCACTAAGTATTGCAAAAATTCATTGACCTACGGAATTATAAAAATTATATATTTGAATTTTGGCCTCGCAAACATTATACATTAAAATGACAACAAATTCAGTTCATGATAGAACAAGGTACGTCGCAATAGCTAGTTGCTAACAATCTCTTCAGCTATATAAACATTTACTTTTTTTTTCACACCTTTGCATAAGCTACATTATGGTAGTTTTGATAATGATAGAAAAATTTTAAAAACATTTTATAGCCTTTGTCTATCACTGATGATATAGGATTCAAATGGTCAAAGAATTTTTCAAATTGGTCCAGTAGTTTCGGAGCTTATTCGATGCAAATAAACAAAAACAAGAAACAAACAAACAAATGATCCCTCTTTATAATATTAGTATAGGAGCATAAACATAGTATGCCGAAAGAACTACAAGGACCTAAAAAAAAGGAACTATAAATTGTACATGACCATCTTTTGATAAAATTACTTCAGCTTCTCTGATATTTTTTTAAATATACGATTTTACGGTACCCAGTACAGTGTTTTGCATCTGTGTATGAAAAAAAGTCTCACCAGTCAGTCAGCCTGTATACAAAGTCACACAATCTATATATAAATACAGAACATTCAGAAATTATTAATTTAAAAACCTAATAAAAAATATGAAACAAAAAGAAGTATAAGTTTTAAACTTCATGTTTCATTTCTGTCGCCCGACTTATCCGCAAAGACAACATACAGTAATAGTAATCAATGATTAACAATTCATAAAAGTAAGTGGGTTGTTACAGTACAGGAATCATGTTGTCTAAGCTAAAAGCAAAGCAATGGGTCGTTAGATAGTTTAATTAGTTCAATCTGTGTCTAGCACTGGAACTATTTGACTCCGTAATGGATTGTGGAGGTCTGTAGCTCTTTGTAGTAATGAAGATTGTAGTGTGTATGTGTGTGTGTTGCTAGGTTATAAGTTTTGTTGTCAATTATTATCATCATTTACTTTACTCAGGTACTACTGGGCTTCACTATTGGCTACATGGTTGTCAAGGCCTCTACATTGAAGTTAAATCTTTATTATGGAAACCTTTTATATTTCAATAAATCAAGAGGTTTTTTTAATTTCCAGGTAAAACTACACGAATAACATTTATACGATCAAAATTTGCGATCGTTAAATATAGTCACTGATGTCGATATAATTTTCAACCAAACAAAATATATAATACGCACGTTACGAAAATTTATGTATTTTATTCGCGTTAGTAAAACATCGGCTAGAACTGGTCGTAAAATTTTTATGTTCACTGCAATTTTACTGTAAGAATACCATAAATAATATTAAATATTATCATCATCAACTATATATTTATTTATGTATTCATATTAATTTTATATGGTTTTGTTTTATATTGAAATTCTTATAATGCCATGAATAATATGTATTTTAGACATTTTAATTTGAAATAATAAATTTTATACTTATATATTTTGTTGTATACCTGTACTTTCATGTAAGTGAATGTCTTCCCTGAAAGCAGTATCGCCCTTTTTAAAGTCTATAAAAATGTCCTTGACGCTTGACTTGAAAAAAAAATCAGTCGTTCAAAAGCTACATGATTTGTATTTAAAATGTTATATGCTTTCTTCTAGACAACCATTTAAGACTGATATTGAATATAGTTATTAGGTACGCAATATAATAAATGAAATTTTATACCACTTTCCATTTTAACCAATTTACACTTTTTGAAGTAAAATATTGCTTGCTAGAGCAATGAACAGCGTGATGGATTAAGTATTATGGGATGTTGAGATTCGTCTTGATAACCTGAGTGACACTAAGTACAATATATAACATTTCATCAGTCGGTGATATTTGTTTTTCAAATTAATGTTATTTTTTTCTTAGAGTTCTAGAGGTTTAATGGTTCCAAAACACCAATTAATTTCCTATGAATATGTACCATATTTTTTTACGTTCTAATGGGACATTTCCAACAATGTTATAAAGTCACTTTTAAATAACAGATTTCTTCACTGCTCTGAAGACAGTTCTGAAGTGTATTTAAGATTAATTAGTGAAATTTTACTGTTTAAATTAAACTGTATAAAAATAATTTGATGTAATAGAGTTCAATATAAAATCTTTATGAAATTGTATTTATTATAAAACACAATATTGTTATATTAGTGTAATTCAAAATTATTTAGATGTAAGAAAAAGAATATTTTTGTGTCAACTCGAATTTAAACGTTTAATGTTCATTTAAAAGTGATGTGAAATTAAATTATACACACTATTAATCATCACCATTATCAAACATAAACACTATTAACCATCATCATCAGCAATCAATAAATCATACACACATGAGTAAATCATACACACATGAGTAAATCATACACACATGAGTAAATCATACACACATGAGTAAACTGCATTTACGTTTCCTATTAACTTCACAAGTCATCATTTGCCACAGTATCTACTGCTGATGATTGTTGAATAAATAAGAATCATTTGTGCAATAAATAACCTGTTATTTGTTAGCATATCATAAATTTACGCACTGGACAAGTACGGCTGGAAACAGAGATACACGACATGAGTTGGAGAATTCTTTCCGTAAAAGGCGGCCTTAACATATGAGATACAACATCAGATACAAATAAAGTAAAAAATACTTCATAAAGATGCAATGATTAAATGATACTCGTGTAAAGATAAGCTTTTGAACTTAAAATAATGAATTATCAAGATCCGGCTAACATTGATGTACATTTCTGAATGTTTTTGTACCCTACAAAGCCGCTGATCAAAGCCTTTAATAATAATTTATTAAATCTATAATAGTTAACTTTATATAAGATTGGGATGTAATGATCTGATTCAAGTCTGTAGTAAACATTCGTTCAGATGTACCATAATTATTTTAACATTAAATAAAATTAATCTAATGTAAAATAATAACAGAATTATTATGCTGGAAACTGATGACCAAAGGATATCATTTTAGTTGATTTAGGCCAGAAATAATAATTCACTCAATTATTACTCTGAAATCTTGAATTAAATAAATACTCAGTCTCACTGAAAACAACGTTTTCTGGAATGGGTGTCGTTTTAGAGAGAAAATATTATTTGTGTGTCACGCGTTATTAAATTCTATCCCTCGGCTGGCAGATAACAATCGTCTCATTAAATTACATGCCAAATAAGGCGTACAAAGATCTGAAGGCGCATGTAATCTTTTTTCCAATGGTCTTGTCATAGAAATCTTTACAGAGATCAAGAATAATTACAATATAAAAATCATTTATTTCAGATTGCACAATCCATTGTATTCATTTATATTTTGTGCCCATAAATAGTGTTAGTAAAAATTAAATAAATCACTATTGACAATCACAATAACTTTAAATTAAAATGTTATTATACAATTCAATTATAGCCTATGTTAGTGTGTGCTATTTTATTTATATATTCTTTGCACACACTCGACACTTGCCACGCTTTGCCATTTGTGTGCTGGTCGGTACACGAAGCCTTGAACATTATATTCTCTCCTATCGTGTTTGTCCTTTAATAACACAATTATAATATACTCCTATCACAGCCTATATTCGTTGTTCTTGTGCGTGTATATTAAGTCTAATAAAATACTCGTGATCGCTCAGCGATTTAAAATCAAACCTAATTATAAAAGTAAAACTGTTTCATAAAAAAATAATCAAAAGTAAATTATTCT
>JAFELO010003611.1:0-60562 GCA_017140195.1 Eumaeus atala
AGGTTCCGGTTATAAACTCGACCAGCTTGGGTATGCTGGCCATGGCTATAGCAAGGAGGCTGGAGCCGCTACTATAGCTATTATAAATGTCCATGGCCAACTCCATCAGGTCGGAACAGGTGTGGCCGATGAAGGCGGCCATCGACGTCGTCTGCGTCACCGCTTGCCTTTCACGCGGTGTGGTCACACCGCTTGAGGGCTTCGGTTTGGGAGCCGGTGCGGGTGCTGCCGGCTTCGCCGCTGCGGGTGCGGGCGGGGTGGTGGGTTTCGGGAGGGCGGGTGCAGCGATGGGGAGAGCGGGGTAAACCTCCATTTCTGCCTCGGGCGTCACTCCTTGAGTGACGGTGGCCTCCTTGTTCTTCTTTTTGTTTTTGTTATTCTTCTTTTTGGGCTTGAGCCCTGGGGTCTGAACTGTGGCCTGAGATGAGGCCCTGGGGATGGGGTCATTCGCCTCCGCCATTAGAGACGCGGCTGTCGGTGGTGGTAGCTCCACCTGTGGAGCTTGAGGCCGCTGGGCTCTCACCGTGGTGATCGCCACCGGTCCGGCGCGCTTGTTGCGCGCCTCTCATTTGTACACCAGGCAGGCGGTGCTGTTGGCCGGGTGGGCCCCGGCGCAATTCGCACAGACCGGCGGGTCTGTCTTGGGGCGCTTACAATCGCGCGCGAAGTGCGGTTCGCTGCAGCGAACGCAGGCGATCCTCCGGTGGCATTGTTTAGACGAGTGTCAAAACTGCTGGCACCGGTGACACTGGGCGGGGCCTTTCTTGCCCCTCCATGCGCCGATCTTGATGCCCGGTAGATTGAGCATCTCAGAGACCTTGTAGATCTCTGTTATCGCTGCCTCCGTTCTCTTGATGAGAGCGAAGAATATGCAGCCGGGTCTGCCCTGCCTCGCCTTGATCTGGCGGGCGTACTCGGGCTCGAACCCCAGGCGTTCAAGCTCCTCTATAATGTCTTTGGGGTCTGTGTTTTCCAGCAGACCCCTGATTGCTACTTTTATACTCCGCTCCTTCGGGAGGGAGTAAGAATACCAGCTGAGTCCCTCTGTCGCCTCGAGGTCGCACAGGTACCTCTGCACCGTCCGGAACTCAGCCTCTCTCTTAGGCGAGAAACGCAACCCCTTGCCGAGGGGCTTGGCATTTGGGCTGTGGCCAAGTAGTTGCCGCAGCTTGCCGAAATGTTGTACCCAGTTGGGCAACATCTCGACGACGAGCGGCGGGTACCTGGCCTCACCCTTTTTTTGCGCGTCTGCGCTGGCTGGCGCCGGCCCGTTGCCCATTGTTTGCGGCGCCACTGGAATGCGCAGCTAGCGCGCTTAGGGCCGGCGCCGCCGTCGCTTCGGCGAACGTGAGAGTGCGAGCGGGACGGGGAGAGTCCCCGTCTCTCTTCCTCTCTAGCATTTTTTTGGGCGGCGAAAAGGTAGGTGACGATGCACTTACCTCCTGCTCCCTTGGTCTCTTGTGAGGGACCCTCGTCTCCTCACGTGTCTGCGGGTTCGGCGACGTCTCCTCCGCCGACTCCGCTATGCAGTCGCTCTCGTCGACTGCCGCTTCCGATGTGGTCGAGGACTGCGAAGCGCTGTCCAGCTCTATCTCGTCGCTGCTCGACGACTCCACGGAACTGCTGCAGCTTCTTCGCCTCCTCGGGCTTGATGGTGGCGATGAGATTGGGGACATGGTCCCCGTGCAGGGCTCGAGGGCCTGCACTGGAGTGTGGATTCTTCACCTGCTTATCTTCAAGATGGGCAGTCTGCGCGTGAACACTTCGGCGGCCTCACGGTCGCCGGGCGGACCAGTTGGCGGTGATCTGCACCGAAACTTCAAAAACTTCTCTTCAGAGTGGTTAGTCACGCACCGCGGTGCGGACAATAGCGTCGAACACAACAAAGGCGGGCGAGCACAGTCGAAAGACACGTCTGCTCGCTACCGAAGTTGAGGTCGAACTCTCGACGAGGAATCAGTTGCAGGACCGACGGTTTAACGCACTCTCCGAGGTACGGGGGCGTATCACCGCCAACTTCCTGATTTTGGACTGTTATTATAAATTGAAAAATCCCAATAACAGGGATTGGGACTCGAACCAAAGACCTCATAACTATGGCTGAACATGCTTGCCACTAGCACACGAGGCATAAAGTGTACGAGTAATTGAAGAAACTGTGGTGAAGTATCTCTATAAATAAGACTAAACGCAATAACACTCGTAGTAGCAATCTCTAGAGGAATCATAGGGCCTCCGTTAGAAATTTTTTCGCCACACCTTGTGTGTGCCATATACATGGAGACATCAGTGTTGACTGATGCTTGAGCCATGTGACGTCTCGCGGAATTTCGAATAAAGAACAACAACAAAATTATCTATTACTTGTAGATAGGAGAGGCTATAAAATCATTGCACTTAACTTTTTCACTATACGTCCCTAACAAACTCAGATAAATGAATTTTGCTTCGAAATAAAATAAACTCGTAAAAAAATACTCACCTTCTATATTTAAGACGTGGCATTGATTTCGTTTAATGTTAGTCAACGACCTAAAGATAGGCCTCTAGGGGAACATAGAGGCTTATCTCTAACCCCATAACTGTCCAGAATTATTTGATTACGCTCATACTGTAGGTACCCCACTCGTTTTAAAGCACAATATTTTCATAATAATTGCCCGTTGTGGATGCATATTCGTTCTTTCGTGTGTATTTTAAACAGCTACGTTTGAGTATTACAATAATATCCACGCAATTGCCATATATTTAGTATTTTAATTATTGTTTTATTGTAAATTGCATTTCGTACAGTCGAATTCAGTTTTAAACTCATAAAATGAAGGTTGTTTTCCATTTAAGTAATCTTCAATGACTGGGTTTAAGTAATTTTAATTTTATTAAGCTCAGAAACGCAATTTAAAAAATAATATGTGCATATTAGTATTGCTATACGCAATCTCGCTGCGAAGTACATTCGTATCAGCATTTTTTAAAGTGTTATTATGTGTTTTATTCACCAAATTTATAATTGTTACGTGCTTATTGAGTGAAAATTAGTAAGTATACATAAGTATACAAGCAGTAGTCTAAAACTTGATTATCATTCTACGCAGCACTTAATCACGCTGATTTTTATCGTTATATCGTAAGCAAATGTTATACACACGCGAAAATTAAAAAAAATAAGATTTTGAGATTACAATAAAACTATTTTTACGAATTTCATCTATAATTTATTTATTCAATTATTTGTCTAGCCCGACGTTACAGAAGCTTTACAGCAACCGCGGTCTAGGGTGGTCTGAGATGACAGGTGTCCTGATGTTATAAGTTATTAAAAGTACCCTAAGAATTAATACAAACAGGGCTTAATATATCTTGCTGTCTTGTGGTGTTATGTTTACTTTTTGATTTGATTATGTTTACTACCGGGTCCCAAGCAGAGGGAAGAACCCAGCCATCTCCTCTATTGATTTTTTTGAAATTTGGATGTTTTTTTAATTTCAACAGCCTCATGGATCATCCTTGGAAGGAATCGGTGTTCCCTAGTGAGGATTTGCATGTTATCAAATCTGAGTAAGTTTGAGATGTTAGGAATCTATTTCAGCTATTTTATGAGTGGCTTTGATATAATTGTGTAACCGTTACTTTTTTATTGTATAGGGGAGCAAACGAGAAGTTGGAGCCTCCTGACAATCGACGCTAATAGACATCTACATTTTTGTTGTCATACAGATACGTTGCCTGCTTTCCTCCCTCCAATGGGCCATGATACCGGATGAATACAGGCCTATCCATGTATTATACGAAAAACATCACAACACCTCTGAGATTTATATTGCTCTGTATTTCAGAATACACGTCGCCATGATGACATAGAATTATTCCGATTGGCGATCGCAAGATACGAGAGATTTTATTATAGAGATGAAAAGGTACGAACTACTACTCGTCGAAATGGAATATATTTCGCACAGTCAGGTGAGGAGTGGTGGAGTGAGGTGGATTCAATTTGTGTATCATTCAATTTGGTGCCTGTCAACTAGCGTGACAAGCGTTTCTGTATATTGACTATATTAAACAATGAACGACAACAAGTTTTATTCTTGGTGTATTCGTGAATTATTCGACGATGGACGACCGGCCAGTACAGTGGTAACACAGCCAATCCGTCCATTTTGAGACAGAGGTCGCGGGTTCGAATATCGCCCAAGTCATCAAGATGTATTTGTTTCTATAATACTATTTTTAAAATATATAACATCTCTTTAGTTTAAACAATAAAATAATACCTTCGCTGTCTAGCGCCTGTAACACAATTACTTGCGGTACTTAGTACATACAGGTCTAGGCTAACTTGGTCATGATTACTCCACAGATTATTATTATTTTTTAATCCGCTTATCTATTGCTAGGCTTATATACCTGAGTTACTCCCTAATATATAAAATAGATACATTTAAAAAATAGTATACAAGTATATAAATAATTCATAGATAAAAGTTTCCAGCACTATATAAGTACGTTTACCTAAAAAAAATGATTGAAAACAAATCAAAAAATGATAGGTTCATTTTTATGTGTGGAATGTATTGCAGGTTCCACTGCAGAGTAAATAAAAGCGACAAAGGAAAATATAGGCGTCGCTTATGACTGCCACGAGGCGCATTGAAATTCATGACTTGGAATCGTTCGTACAAGCGTAGTGTAAAGCTGACCTAGCTTTAGGCTTCTGGGAAACGGGATGAAATGGAATTCTAATGGTTTTTTTAAGCTAAAACGAGAGATTTTACATATTAACATAAGATCTTTTGTTTCACTGGACTGTGCCAGAGAGAAAGGAAATGTTTTTCGTAAGTATGTATTACTGCCTGTTACAGCTTCCCACGTCTAAATTGTGCTTTTGGGATGAAAAGTAAATGGTATTATTCCAGATTGTATATGTCAAGAACAAATTTCATCCATTACAATATATAATAGCTTTAACAAATTACATCCATTCAGTAGTTTTTGCGCTAAAGGATAAGAAAGATATAAGAACTTTATCATTTACAATATTAGTAGGATTACTGGGCTTACATATTTTTATTTTAAGTAGTATTGGTAAGTCTCTAGTATGAGGTAGTGCCATGCTGCATTGGCATATGGCATACCTCTCGCTCGTATGACACCGTCGTAAAGTGACAGCTGGCGCGTTCTTTCGGTATGTGAGTAGCCGCTGGCTCATACAGAAGGGGAAAATGAGTGCAACGCGTCGGCGCTGTAATTATGTGGATGTCCATGAGAGTAAATAGTCTCCTCATTTGCCTCCTTATCCTTTAAAAATCCTATGTATTTTTTTTTACGATTTCCAGTTCTGACTGTAGTAGTTTAGTTCTGAGCGTGACACTGGGTATCTGGTTTTAAGCTATTCGTTTGGTTCAGCCGTCTTGAAGTTAATTAAAATTGTATTTGCTTAACGTTTTCGAAAAGGAAGTCTTAGGAGGAGGTAGTGCCATTTTAGGAAGAGGTAGTGCCATGCTGCATAGGAGGAGGTAGTGCCATGCATAGCGCATGACACTACATCCTCCTATGTAACGGAATTGGGCCGGCACGACCGGGGTGGTACCTCTCGCTCACTTAATACCGCCGTAAAATGATATCTTTAGTATTGAGGTTCGTGCGGTTTGTGAGTAGCCGGTGGCCCACTGGGGGGAGGAGGGCAACGCATCGGCATAGTAATTTTGTGGATGTTCATGGGCATCGGTAGTCGTAGAAAGACTCCGATTGCTTGTTTGCCCCCTATTCTGTAAAAAAAAAGATACGATGATGACAATGTGATATTCGTTTGATGACGAAAAATAAAGAAATTAATGAAATAATATAATAAAAGCAATTAAACGTTGTATTTAGGAAGGAACGGACGTCCGAAATGATTCTATTTTAACAACACCGAAATGTTTCAAGGTGACTGAGTACCAGTTGAGGTCTTCCACTATCATTTAACATGACGTAAGTACGCAACGTGGTTTTGGCTTCATTCATTTTGCTACGTGGAACGCCATCTATCGTGGATAATCTTTATCAACGGGTACACCAATTTTTTAATGTATAATGCTGACTATGGGCGTCGGTAGTCATGAATAGGCGCCGACAGCTCGTTTGTCCACGTATGCTATTAAAAGGAACTGTAAATTCCTACACGATGTCCATCACCGTACGGCTAACCGTACCTAAGTCCAGGTTGGGAAAAATGTTATTCTAATGTCAATTCGATTTCAATCGAATCAAGGGGATGTGAAAAATATCACACATTCAAACTTGATTGCTTAAATTAATTTAAGTAGGATTGCGTTTGAGTAGCGCCGCGGAAATAAAACGTTTCGCCCATTTTCATGCTGAAACTCGTTCGGAATTGATTGGAGGATCAGGTTTTATTGCAATTTCAACGCAGAATATCGTTGCTGAAGTTCGTACGAAATAAGAGGTTCTAGATGCAGAGCGAGCGGGACTGACGTGTTTTTCGGATTCCAAAGCTAAAAAAAACACTTCTGCATTATTTGTTCTCTGGCAAATATTCTCTATTCAAAATCGGACTTAATTTCTGGTGTTGGTTTATCTGATTAGTTAAGGAAATATTAGTCCACGTGGTTATAGTTCCGTTTTACTTGGCGTTAAAAAGCATTTTTATGCCATTTAAACTTGTAATCTTTGTCCGTTTCTTTCAAATCGATATGTAAAACTAGCATCAGCCGAGGTTTGACACGTGTAATTCCAGGCCCATTAGTCGTAGCGTTATGATATATAGGTAGCCCATAACTTTTTTTCGGTAAATTTACTATTCAAATAAACATAAATATTGTTTCAGTGCGTTCCAGTTGCTCCTGAGATTGGCGCTTTTAAGCATACAAATATTCTCCAGCTTTATGTTATTAGTATAAGAACATAAAATATTTCCGCGTTTATAATATTATTGGAATTTACGTAATGCCTTATATGTGAGCTTTCAGCGTTGGCACTATGCCAGCTCCATCATTGTTGCTTATTTTTAATTTTTTTTACAAATATAGTTCACTTTAAATTAGTGTTTACTCAAGCTTTAGAATTTGACGTCAAAAATACCTTACGACAGATAATAAACTCTGAAGATTAATGGCAATTTTGAATGGAAGTGTTAGAAGAGGGCACTTGAGGAGAACTTTTATAATGAAATTACTTAACAGGGAGACCACTGAGGGTAAAATGCGCTCTCTCAAAGGCCAGAAGTGTAAGTAGCAAACTCTATTTTCCGCCATATTTATACAAATTTTCGCAGTAATAATATCCATTTCTTTATAAGTGACGCTTAGCGTATATAAAAAACTTAACTGTCATATTATAAATTAAAACATAAGTAATAAGAAACATTAATGTGGCAGCTGTGATTTATGTATCTAATAATTACCTACTTACCCACAGCCACGATGACTATCATTCAAATTTACCATTGCTCCGACTGCATTTGGTATTTACATCTATACAAATATTCTTAGGACATTAATAACTTATATTCAATTATCGTTATTAATTTCCAGCGATGGATGAAAACAGGCTGAGAATGATAAAGACAATGAACTTTTTTTTTATGAAGCTAATTTGTAGGTAATAATAACAATATAAAGCGCACAGGGTATATTTTAACAGTTAGAAACATGTCTGTTCTTACACTTGTAAAAACAGGTTATAAATGCTAAAAATATGTTAAAACTAGTCTTTTTTTTATTGATGCTGGAAAACGTATTTATGCGCCTGAGCCGGCGCTGGGTTCGGTCCGATAATTCCGAAAAAAATAATCTGAAAAAACAATTCTCCTGTGTTATCAAAGCATATAGCAATGAGAGGCGTATTGATATTACTTTTACGCAGGATCTTTTAAAATATAAAATCTAATGTCACGTTATTCTACCGCAGTCGATACCGAAACTGCCGAAGTGATTATGGTGAAATTTGGTGTACCTATGTAAGTGCTTCAACTTAAAATATAGGCTTCAACTTAATTTGAATACTATTTAGTTCCAGCTAGTATTTCTAAAGAAATGTGAAGACGAAGATGGCTTCGTAAACCTTCTTGATAACAATGCAGTACACAACATATGATATTTCTGTAAGAGGTAGTGCCATGCTGCATGGTGCCATGCATGGTACATGACACTACATCCTCCTGTTCCACGGAATTGGCCGGAACGACCGGGGAGCTACCTCTCGCTCACGTTACACCGCCGTAAAGTGTTTCGTGTTTCGTGACGTATGCGAGTAGTCGGTAACCCATTGGGATGGGGGGGAGGTAAAATGGCGGACAACGCATCGGCAACTATGATAATTCTTGTTTGGTTCCCCCCTATACTATAGAAAAAGAAATAGATTCTACAACGAAAGATATAAAACGATTAAAGAAATAAGTAAATAGCTGGACTTATTGAAAGACAACGATAGGGGTACAATAGGATTATTTTAAGCTCAAAGCACCAAGTGTGTCGTCACATTTCGTTTGAAGGAGGCAAGCAACAAACACATCTTCATAACATTTAGTAGGAGGTAGTGTCTGCAGTGTGAGGCAGGTTCTCGTTCGCCCTTCTGTACCTACTATAAAATGAAATTTAAAATATATTTTACCATTAATAAAAATGAACTCGCCTAGTCATCCTGCAATGTGCTAGATCATGCGGACAGGCGTCGTTAGCAAATCGAATCACACGGGCAAATGAGCAATAAACCGCCAAGCATTACTATTCGTCCGTCTGTAATATAAAAATATATATTATGGGCAAATCGACAAACAAACATTCAACATGGTCAGCTTACCCTCGTACGAACACGCCATATTTTAATGCGAAGACTGCCGAAAAATAAGTATTCTCAAGAAATCATTAAGTCACTATATTATACACAGAAGTGTATAATAGTGACTTGGAATGTAACATCAGTAACATCTACACGGTTAAAAGTTATGCAAATGCGTTGTCTTCTTTCCGTCCTGTTGGTACCGGAAACTAACAAACGGCATCCTACAATGTAAAGACGAGTCCACTGCTGGACATGGGCCTCTTTCAATGAACGCCAAGACGACCGGTCTCCTGCTACTCGCATCCATCCCGGACCAGCTACTATGTAATAAGTCTTTACAATAAATTATTAAACAATTATATTATATACTTATGTTTGATAACAGATATAGTTAACATCTGCACGGTAAATGGTCATGCAAATGCTTAGCCCGCGTTCCCGCCATTTGGCCAATGAAAACTGATATTACGAACTCGCTCCTATCCCGACCAGCTACTATGTAATAAGTACTTACAACAAATCATTACATAATGATACTATACACTTCTGTTCAGTAAGTAATGTAGTTAAAATCTCCACGATTAATGGTTATGCAAATGCGTCGCCTTCCATTCTTTGTCCGCTTCCATTGCACACCGGCAACTCACAGATCACATGAATATCGTATGATATTACACATGTCAAATTTGTGGGGATTTTATTTAAGCGAGAGGTACCTTCATTTTTTTTGTTGACGCGGGGAAACACATTCATGCGCCTTCACCTGCCCTGGGTGTGTTCCAGAGATGTGTGGGGCCGCGGCTTATTATAGTGACGAATACCCACAAAAATCACCGCGAGTGCCATCAGTGCCGCCTTTCGTCAGGTGGCCCGGAACAACGATTATTAGGGCACATCGAGGTGTAGTCAGTCCCCAAGGAGACCAACTCCTCCTCCACAGCAGGGTTGCCCCGCACCACAGGACAAGGGCCCGCTTCATTTAAGAGGGGTCCAAAGAGCATCCGCCCTCGGTTCAATTTGCTTCGCCTGGTTTCACTCCAGGCTACTGAGCCCCACCGTCACAAGGCTTGAACCACGACGGAGAGCTCCAATACAGCCTGGCACTACCTCTTACAAAATTAAAAACTTTGTTACTGGCTGTTGCACATCAGAAGAATAAGTTATTCGTCTCATCTATACTAACAATATAAAGTTGAAGAGTTTGTTTGTTGGAACCATCACTGGTCAAAAGGACCAAAATTGCTCGTAGAAATAAGTGTTAAAATAATTATCAGGAAATACGTTTCAATAGATAAATTAACTTTGTTATAAATCTTTTTTTCTTCCTTCATTCAAATTCAAATTTACATCCTCTGAGTAACCAAAAGAATCTTAAGTAAAAGAAAATAGTAATTTGGTAATCATCACATATGTCGTGTATTTATAGTCCAGGGAATAAATACATTGTAATGAATTTTATATGTGCGTGGCTCTATAATAATTTTTATTATATCTATGTTATGATAATATGTAGCTATCCTTAATAAAACAAAAGCATGGTTGTTAAGATACAAGGAACAGTTACTCCTGCTTCTCATCTTAACACTATTTAAAAATATTAACGTCTAACGCGATTTTCCTTTTTTCACAATTAAAATACTCGTAAGAAAAAGACGAGAATGATAACTATAGACAGGGCCAGTATCTTGTTGTTGGTGTTTAATTTGTTCAAGTAATAGAGTCCAGCGACCGAAGCCGGGACGAATAACTGATTAAAGAAATAAAATAAATAAAAGCTGACAAAGCACACAGCGATGACCGCAATACTTCTTTATATATAAGGAACCGGTTTCAATCGATACCAGATACAATAAAATAGATAGCGAACAATACTTGTAGTTCTTCGCACTGGGTGAGGCGCTTATAGGCCTGATTTCGGAGAAGATCCGCTTTTCCGTATATTCAAGACGTATGTATAATGCGAAGGGTGTATATGTTTGATTAAACAGGCTATTCCTAAGGACTATAACTGTTTCTGACCTGAACTTATGCTGTGTAAGCAAAGAGAAGCCCAATACAGAGTCATCGGATTACTATGAACACTCGCCGGGAGACGAGGTTTGGTCGAGTCGAAAAGATTCCGACCCCCCACTTTTCCGCTCATGGGGCAGATGCATCCCGATATGAAAATGTTTATAATAGCTAATTTAACTATTACTATCATGACTAGAGGGACCGCGGGATCGCTCATCACCTGAGTCTCAAGTCGAGGGCAGCTCGACTTGGTGATAAGGTGTAACTGGGGGCCTCACTCCCCCGTCATCCTCAGGCGGGTGACAGTACTCGGGCACGGCCTACCGTACCATATTGAAACTTTTTTTATTTGGTTGATCAGATTTGTAAAAAATCATTTATCAAGGGAGCCAATAGGCCTCATGGCGAGAAGAAGGAAAGGAGGGCAACGCATCTACATGACTATAATGGAGATTTGGATAGGCGTCGATAGCAGTCAAAAGACTCCGATCCGTCGCTTGGCCCCCAATACAATAAAAAAAGAGATTTATGCCTTATATCGTAACGCTACAGTAGGAGCGGAGTACCGCACCCTACCATAGGTCACGCCTTGTCATGGCGGTGGTGTTCAGTAGCCTAAGGTGACCTCAGACGAAGCCAATTAAGCCGAAGGCAATGCTCTTTACACTACCAATAGAAGGAGGCGCTTTTGCGTACGGGGTAGGGGCGAGGATGGGAACCTCACCACATTGCACTATCCCAAAGTTGGTGGGGTAGCCCTGTGCTACGGGGCAACCCTGCTGGGGAGGTGTTGGTCCCTTAGGGGACGGACAAGCCGTCGAGGTGCCCTGATGATTTGTTGTTCTGGAGCACCCCACCAAAGGTGGCACTGATGGTACTCACGGTGTTTTTTGAATTTGTTCGGCACTATAATGTGCCGCGAGCCCCACACACCCCACACGCCGGTAAAGGCGCGTAAATGCGTCTCCACGCATCAACGAAACATAAAGAAACGGAGGCGCTAGTACGAATATACAGACGGTTAGGGGCAGAAGTCCTGAGTGAAGGACCTGGTGAGGGTGGTGGTACACTCCTACACTACATATACTAACTACATCCACGTGTCCTTTAACAAGATTTGGCGTATGGCGTTTTTGTTCTTCATGCTGTTCGTAGGTTTTGCGTGGCCAGATCTGACGCATGGTACGTATACGTTTATATCCTGATTCCTTCATGCATTTATGCGAATTAAACGTGACTTATACATGCGTTTGTTTAATTTTTTCTTATTCCATTCATGTTGAATTATCTGGCCAAAAAGTCGACCTTGCAGATGCACGGAAAAACTTGTTGCACGGAAAAACTTGATTAATACTGAAGAAAAAATCGGCCAAGCACGAGTCGGACTCGCCTTCGAAAAGTTCCGTAGTACGGCATCATTCCTGGACGAGGTAAGCAGTCCCGTATCTCTTAGACTATGAAATAGTTTTTTTTTTTTTTTCAAATCAATTTTCCTTTGAAGTTATTATTGAATTCAATAATGCAAACTTTTTACCCTCGATTTTTCAAAAGTTAGTCGGAGCCGAGAGCACACTTTTTGTCACTTTAGTAGCAGACCTATCACAAACACTATTAGATTTTAACAGAATCAATCTTTACTTGGCTTGTATAAGTCATTGCGATCTTGTACTGTCTCTGCTTGATTAGAATTACTTACATTGGAATTACTTCCTACTCCTACTTACTTCTGATTAAATTCGTTGCGGGTCCCAAGACAGTTGTAGCATTTCCCTCGGGCTCCCTGTGATCATATCAATGGGTTGATAGTGGATGCCGCTGTCGATCCTGGAGACGCCGGATTTGCAGTGGTGGGACCGAGTGGTGGGCCAAGCCCGTTAAAAAAAAAACAAATATTTTAAAACCTCTATACCATTTAGACCTATCAAAGACAAGACAAGACTTGTCCAACGTGTCACCACACGTCTATGCCCTGTCAGATATTTTTTCATTCCTCAGGCTCATGTATCCTATGCTACACCTTTATTTTTCAAAATTATATTGCATCATTTTATAGCGGTTCATAAAATACCTTTCAAATATACACCACCCACAACCTCCGTGTAAATCGTCTGTAACATACGGACGGACAGACGGACATGACGAAATTATAAGATTCCTTGTTATCTGACTGTTATGGACAATATGTGGGTAGGTACAATATTTATTACAATAAATCAGTCTGCTACGGATCTCCGTCTTTCATTGACATAACATTGGCGCAGTCGGTTTATTTTTCTCAATTATAGTTATTTGTAAGTTTAATTCATTATGCCGAACCATTCTCGATCGAGTCACAGAATTGGGATAGTTACGTACGTCGTCTAAAACAGTTTATTGCGTTGAACGATGTCGATGACGGACTAAAAGTTGCCACGTTGTCGCTAACGCTAGTCGGCGGCGAGAGTTATAATTTACTTTGTGATTTGTGTTCGCACCTTCATCCCAAGGAGGAAGAATTCGACGACCTCGTCGAGTTGCTTGGAAATCATCTGGAACCTGAAAAGTCGGAGATTGCAGAGAGATACATTTTTAGACAGAGAACCCAGCTACAGGGTGAAAGCATCCGTTTGTATCTTCAAAGACATTTGGCTAAAACTTGTAACTTCGGGGCCTATCTCGAGGAGAACCTGCGAGATCAATTCGTCTCCGGACTATATAGCGTAGAAATGCGTTCGATAATATTCGCGGAGAAGAACATCGATAACAAGAGGGCGTTGGAATTGGCGAGCGCACTCGAAGCGGCGGAGCGGCACGCGACTACTGCGGACGCTCCGGTCGGCGAGGGCGCAGCCGCGGTGCACTGCGTGGTCGGCGGCAGCGCAGGCTGGGACGGTGCCTCCAGAGTGCCGTGTGCGCGGTGCGGGAAGGCTACTCACGCGCCGAATAAGTGCCGTTACAAAAGTTTCACGTGTAATTCGAGGGGTACGAAAGGGCATCTAAAAGTGATGTGTTTGAATAAAAGTGATAACCGTGAGCATTCTCGTAACGCGAAGTCGAAAGGTCGGTACTTTATAAATAATAGTAGCGGCTCAGACGACGAATGTAATTTTTATAATTTTGTCACAGGCGGCGAAGGTGACAGGCCGTATTATGCTAAGTTATTGGTAAATAAGCGTAAATACAGTTTCGAAATTGACTCAGGGAGTAGAATATCCGCAATATGTAAAACATTTTTTGATAAATGTTTTAAACACATTGTACTGCATAGACAGAATTTAATTTTAAAATCTTATACGAGAGACACCATTGACACCCTCGGTTATATCGACGTGGACGTCTGGTGCAGTCCACATACAGAGGAACTGAAATTGTATGTTGTAGAAAATGGGGACCCACCATTAATGGGTCGAACTTGGATAAAAAGGTATAAAATTAAAAATTTCAAGATGTCATAATATAACCGAGGCTAAAAAGAACATACCGAGGTGTTCCTAGGCATTTTTAAGTCGTGTATTCGTTTGCATTTGAAAGACTCGAAACCGGTTTTTATGAAGTCGCGGCCGAAGGCGTTGCGCGCGCGCGTTTGGCGGCCGAGCTGGACCAGCTACAGCGCGAGAGTGTCACCTATAAGGTGGACCGGTCGGACTACGGGATTCCCATCGTACCCCTCGTACCCGTCGTTAAAGCTAATGGAGATATTCGCGTTTGTGGTGGTTATAAGATCACCATAAATCCAATTCTTAAAGATTTTCACTCTCCACTGCTCAGGATAGAAGAAATATATTCTAGTTTAGGGGGAGGTCAGCAATACTCTAAATTAGACATATCTAATGCTTTCCAGCAGTGTCTACTCCATGAAGATTCAAAGGCGATGACGGCGACCAGTCCACACATAATTACGTTTGCCTATCGTCGGGTGCCATTCGGTACAAAATACATATCAGAAAATTTTCAGAAAATTAGGGAGGAGGTTCTCAACCTACTGCCGTCAACGGCGGTATTCGCGGACAATATATGTTTTACAAGGAAGGATACACATCACATCTTAAAAATTTATAGGCAGTTTTACGGATGCTTAGATGTAACGGGCTTCGTATTAGTTTTGGCAAATGAGAATTATTTAGGGACAGCGTCACGTACTTACGATATAATATTGATATGAACGGCTTGCATACTGGTCCTAAAAAATAAGAGCAATCATCGAGGCACCGCGGCCCACAGACATAAGGCAGTTGCGAAGCTTTATGGGCCTCGTCAATTCTCATCCTAAGTTTATATATAATATGAGCGATATATTAAAACCCATATACGAGTATGATTTGTTAAAAAAGGACGTCGAGTGGGTGAGGAGCCGTGACTTCGATAACGCTTCTGTTTAGATAAAAACGGAGTTGAGTAGCACAAGGGTGCTCACTCACTACGACCCGGCGCTGCCGCTCATCCTAGCGGATGACAGCAACGAATACGGGATGGGCGCGGTGCTCGCTCAGCGCAGCACGGACGGGCGCGAGCGATCTGTCAGCTACGCCTCTCGCACGCTCAGCGACGCAGAGCGCAACTTCTCGCAGATGGACAAGGAGGCGTTAGCAATTCTGTGCGGTGTAACTAAGCACCACCAGTACCTGTACGGCAGACATTTACGCTACGCTGTGACTTTAGCGGCTTACGACTTCACGGTGGAGGTTGTGAGATCCGCGGAGAACTACCAGGCCGATGCGCTGTCGTGTCCGCCTCTGCCGCGATCGTCGAGTAAACGCGACAAAGGAAAATGCGAGGAGGCCACTTATTTAAATTTTGTGCAAGAGGATTTCCCGCTTAATTTTAAAGGCATTGAAAACGAAACCGCGAAAGATCATATGTTAAACAAGGTTTATGGATACGTTTTGTACGGCTGGCCCCCCACTGTCGAAAAAGAATATCGGACGTATTTTAATTGTAAGGAAAATATTAGTATAGATCAAGGTTATCTATTATGGGGATACAAAATAATAATATCGGGCACGTTACAAAGTAATTTTAAAAGGGATTCACGAGGGATATCCCGGTATCGTTAAAATGAAGCAGATAGCTCGTAACTAGGTGTGGTGGGCGACGCTGGACGCGGAGATCGAGCGCAAAAGCGCGCGTGCGGTGCGTGCGGTGCGTGCGTCGCGATGCGGCCCGCGCCGCCGCCGGCGCCGCTGCAGTCGTGGCCGTGGCCGTTCGAACCGTGGTCGCGCCTGCATATCGACTATTTGGGACCTTTTAACAGTAAATATTATGTTGTAGTTATCGATGCTCACTCTAAATGGATCGAAGCGGAAAAGGTCAATAGCACATCTGCGGCGATCTTAATTTCTAACCTTAGAATGATGTTCGCACGTTTTGGATTGCCGAAAAGAATTATTAGCGATAACGCACACCGTAACGTCGATAGAGTTAGCGACATATTTAAAAAAAATGGCATCGAGCATACTCTCAGAGCTCCAAACCGCCAGTAAAGGTGCGGCCGAAAATGCAGTACGTTGGTCAAAAGAGCCTAAAAAAAGGCTAACATAGAAAACGTTGATGAGGATATCGCTTTAAGTAGATTTTTATTTTCGTAACGAAACACCCAGCACTGCTCGGCAGAACCGGTGGTGGCGCTGCTCGGCAGACGGCTCCGCAGCCGCCTCGACCTGCTGCGGCCGGAGCGCGTCCGCGAGCGACAGCGAATGGCGCCGCAGCGCGCCCGAGAGGAGAGTGGCTACTGGCGGACGCGGTGCTCATTAGGGATTGCTCCAGGCACAATATAAAGTGCTCCAGGCACAATATAAAGTTCAGTTTATTTTAGTGTGTTACTAGTGATGTACATATAACCTTTGATCATTGATATGTAGGTATTATATACTCTGATTTATGTATTATTTTTGATGTAAGTTTTATAGTAGTAATTTTGTACCTAGAGTTAGTAATAAGAAGGGAGGTGTTATGTACAATATGTGGGTAGGCAGAATATTTATTTCAATAAATCAGTCTGCCTCGGATCTCCGTCTTTCATTGACATAGCAGACTACGGAACCCTAAAAACAGAGGCAATAATTAAAAACACGAAGTAATAAACATAACACTCGTATCTTTGGGCTGGCGTTGTTATGACGCCGTAGGCAACGATGCGTGGATAGATACTGTATACCTTGCATGTGACGCTAGCAACTGTGGGTCGAAATCGTAATTGAATAATTAATACGTTCTTTTGAAGTTATACTTTTTTGGCGCATTAGAGAAAAGTGATGAGATTACATTCACGAGATACAGTCACCCTGATCTTAACTATAGTCAACAATGAAGTTTTTCGCCCGTTACACCAAAGGGGTTCAACTTCTGACGCGTGTACATAAGTACACACTCAGTTTCTTTAATTAACTAACACGCAATTTAACTGGTGCATTAAACGTATATGATGAATTTAAAGGGCAAACAGAAGTCAAAATGATCATTATTTATTATCCGGATTCCTACGACAAATGGAAAAATACCCTTATATATAAATGTCTGCCTGTCTAACCGTCTGTATGTCAATAGTTTTACTGGAAAGCTATACATGGGTGTTGTACGATTGGAATGTTCCATAAAACCATTAACAAACTGTCAGTAAATATATACCACGAAAACGAAAATAAGTTTCAACATGATAATTTACAAACTTGTAGATCGTTTTGTACAAAACTAGTAGTTGTGACCGCACTTTTAAGTTTGTCAAGTTTTATACAATAATCGGAGCTGTATTCCCGTTATATTTACACATTCTACTAATTAGCATAGTGCCCTTACCGGTTACTTGACCGCTTTTAATTTTCTTAGGTATCTTGTTATTTGCATTAAAGTAATTTTAGGTAGCATTCATATAAGAAAATAGATTTTATTTCAAACATGTGTATTGCGTGCTTATTTAAAGAACCTAATCACACTATAGATATGATAATTCTGGAAAAATCTAGTATATAAAAGAAATTCTAAGTCTATAAAATTATTTAATTTTACCTACCAACACTACACAAATTCTTTCAATAGGCTTATCATTAGGTTGCTCGGGATTCGGCTTACATGGTATGACCTATCTGATCAGTGCCAACATACCATTCATTAATCCTACTGATATTACGCGAAAATCTGTATGTATGGATAGATGTTTGTTACCCTTTTTTTTCGTATCTGAACTTATGCTTCGCTTCAACAGCAGATCGAGTCCGAAAAAAAGACTCTTTCACCTAAAAACTACTGAATGTATTTTGTTTAAATTTGGCATTGTTGTAGCTTATGTAACATAATACTACATAAGCTATAGAATTATTAAGTTTTCGCGTGGTTTTGTCTGTAATCCATACAGATGAAGTCGCGGGCAACATCTATTATTCATATAAATGAGTCAATAGACTGATGAACGAGATGTAATCTGTTGAACGAGAGTTAATTAACTAAATAATATTTAAAATAAATTCCTTAAAGTATACTAATGAGAATTTAAATATTAACACGTATATTGTTCATTGTTCTTGCATTAGGTACGCGATATCAAATACAATTTTTTGATTATAACATATATCAATTATACAAGTTAACCTCGTAGAATTTACCAAAATATCTGCTGTAGTCGATTATTAACATCTGTACTCTAGTGAAGTTCTTACAATGTTTTAGATATAAAATATTGCAAATGGCTATATATTATAAAGTTTTTTTTTTTTAATTTTAGTACTTAGCTACTAACTTTTTTTAATGTTTTATTTATAACTAAAATGTTTTAAATTGTGTTAATTAATAAAAAAAAATATAAATATTTGAATAAAATTATATATTTAATTCATAAGTAATAAAATTTGTATTCTGTTCGTACTATTTAGCGCGCGGAAGTGGTCTTTTATCAGTGTTAGTCAGCGTAATCGGTGACTATTTCTATCTCGCTTTAACCTGTGCCTGTCCATATTTGTGTCAGAATTCTTCAAGCGGTCACACTTTCTTCGTGGCATAGATTACCGCTCGTTTTGTAGTCTGTACTCGGAGCGCAGCGCGCATGCGTGAATTGTGTCAACTTTAACAGTGAAATCACTCTCTCCGAATAACCTTAAATATTTCTTGTATTTCAAGATTTAAAGTATTGTAAAAATTGTTTTAATAATGGCGATAAGTACTTCGGATGTAATCGTGATTGCGTTCATTATATATATAATCAAATGCATATATGATATAATATATACTTTTGTTATTGGACCGGCAGTGAATAAAGTGGATTTCAGGTCGAAAGGAAAATGGGCACGTGAGTACAAATTAATAATAAAAATACATATTAATGATTATCGTAATGTGACATTAATTCCGAAATACAATTTAATTATTTTCTTATATCATTATTAATTTAAAATATTATCCGATTCGGATAAATAATAAGTGGTAGGTAAGTACATACTTGTTTTTTATTGTACCCATAGAGGGAAGTTCATCTTTATACCAGCTGTTACATTGAAATATCACTTTTGGACACCGACATAACCACCAAGTAATTATAGTAGCTTCTAACTTCAATACACGATATAATTTAATACAATATGTTTGCAGTATAGAGAAAGCATCTACAAATGTTAAAAATAATTTAAAGCCATTATACGAATCAACACCAATGGACTATACTTCTATACTACTTCATGAAAGTTTATTTCATAGCAGTGAATCCATGTATGCATTTAGTTGAATGTTAATTAAAATGTTTCCTAGATACGTTTTGTTTTGCGTACACATATCAATACCAATGATATAAAGCTGAAAAGTTTGTTTGTTCGAATCCACTAATCTCGGGAACTACGGGCCCGGATTGAAGCATTATTTTGTATTTAATGGTCCATTGATCGCGGAAGTCTATACATATACCATGACGCTACGATATACAGAAGCCACGAGGCGATGCTAGTTACATAATATACCTAGTAGGTATGAGTACTTGAGAGGTGGTCAGGGGTCAGAGCGATTGTAGTAGATACCTTACGATATAGGGGGAAATTAGTAATCGGAGGCTTCTGACGACTTCCAATGCCCATTTACATCCGAATTATTGTCATGCAGGTACGTTGCCCTCAATTCCTCCTGATCTCCAATAGACCACTCACGTGTCGCACGAAACGCGACAGCATAGCCGTCACTTTACGGTGATGTCATGTGAGCGACTGGTAATTCTTCGTTTGTGTCGGCCTAAATCGGCGGCAATGCGGCATGGTACGCATCAGAGTAATCTGAGAAACAATAACGTTGCCCGACCTGGGGGTCGAACCCAGGACCCCACGCGGCTAACGGTCTAACGGGTGACACCCTCACCGTTACACCACAGTAGCATAATTAATTTTATTATAATTATTAACTGCGCCCGACAGTGTTATTCAGACAAAACCAGGAGCACGATATAGTATTTCCATAGCTTGTGTGTTATTTTTTTATATAATTTAATACAAAGTTGACAAATTTCGTCAAAATCATTTCAATAACTTTGGAATGATTCAACTCACAAATATCCATACACCCAGGCTTTCGCATTTATAACTATAGTTAGATTATTATCGTATATTATGGTGCCAGAATGAGAATATGTTACGAACTGCATTCGCGTACACGAGGGTACACTTGTAGTCTGTTGAATATTGTATAATAGAACATTGTTACTAAATGTTAACTTTCCGTACACTTTTCCCATATAACTTCAACGGTGCCAAATTTCGAATCTCTTCATTTCAGCATTTTATTAAAAAGGGATTTAATATTTTTTCTTCACGTTCATATGTTAATTTGTTTTTAGGCGAGTAGCAGGAGATCGGTCGTCTAGGCGTTCATTGAAAGAGGCCTATGTCCAGCAGTGGACCGATAAGGAATGATGATGATATGTCACTTATTTTTAATAATGATCAAATCTACGTAGCACGTTGGGTACGTATGTCTGCCAAATCTACGTAGTTACAACAATTTCTAACTAAATCTCATTTATAGGTAGGGAAACAATAATGGGGACAGCCAGGTTACTGTACTTTTACTGTATTTCTATAGCTTCTACAATTTCTAGAAAAAAAAAAATGGTTCTAAGAACAATGGGCCAGTATAGTTGCAGGGTTAAGTTTCATTAGGAACGTCTTTTTTAAAATAAGTACACACCGGGTCTCTGCTATTAACAAATTTTTAATCTGTCTACGGGAGAGGTCAGTGTACAGCATTGGACGTTCTCTGGCTGATGATGATCATGATTAAAGTTGTCTAAGTACCTAAGCGAGTCTAACATTGCCAATGTTTTTTTTTCACAGTATCTGAGTAGATATAGGCTATAGAAGCCTTAGGTAGCCTTAATGTAATTAACTGAAGAAACAGTGACCCACTGAAGTCATAAGCCAAACGCACGCGAATAAACCTAAAAAAAAATAATTATTTTATAAGAATACTTTGTTGTCCGTCTGGACGTTAGTCGTTCTATACGTCTGAGTTCCCTGTGACCTAGATTCTTGGAATTTGGCAACAACTGAGATAATACAATGCTGATAAAGAAAAAAATACCGAAACTTTGTATTTTTATAGTATAGGAGGCTAAAAGACAAATTGGAGGAATTTGGTGACTACTGACGCCCTTAGACATCCGCATTATTGTAATTCTCCTGCGTTGCGTTGTGCTGCCGTCATCTAAATTTTCAATGCATCTACATTTCTTTTTCCTTTCGAATTGGCTAACGACTACTTACAAACCACACGAAACACGACCGAATATCTAACTTTACGGCGATGTAATGTGGGCAGTAGGCAGCTCCTCGATACTGCCGGTCCAATTCGGATGCAATGCAGCATGGCACAATCTCTTACTATAACATTCCTTTAATCTTATATAGCCAAATCACCCAAAAATATGCTGCATAGGAGTTTACCAGATTGGGTCAGCCGGAACTCTGACAAACTAACTAAAGACCTGACCTGCGTCTTCACGCCGTTATCGTGTGAAAGGAGTAGTCGCTCGTTTATAGTAAAAGCGGTCAAATGAACAGTCTGAGTCCTTTGGTGAGTATTGCAGCCCAACGGCATCCGTACATGAAATTCGATTATTATGCAAATATAGTGAAAAATCTGGTTCCTGTGTTCGAATTAATCTAAGATTGGGCCTGGTTTTCTTCTATGGTGAAGAGGACAGATGGTAGTCTTTTTGCCCAATGAGTTGTGCAAGGAGTACTTTTTAAATTTTATATGGGTTAATTATATTATTGAAAAGAGATGTCGGCATTTTGTTTTATTTTTATTATACACATCAAAGCCTCGAATGACATTCGCTTTGCCATCTGTATCATCTGATTAGGTAACAAACTGTCCCCACCATGGTTCAAGCCTTGTGGCGATGGGGCTTAGTAGCCTGGGATAAACCCAGGCGAAACCAATTGAACAGGGGGGAATTTTTGCATGCCTCTTATAAGAAGAGGGGACTAAAGACCTCACCCGATTGCACTGTTCCAAAGTCGGTGGGGTTGTCTGTAGTGCGGGGCAATCCCCATCTGTGGAGACGGAGTTGGTCCCTTAGAGGGCTGACTAGCCGTCCAGGTGTCCTCATGATTTGTTGTTCTGGAGCACCTCAAAAAAGGGCGGCACTGATGGCACTCGCGGCGGTGTTTGTGGGTGTTCGGCACTATCATGTGCCGCGAGCCCCACACACCATTAGACCCCACCCAGGGCCGGTGAAAGCGCTGTGATAACATCAGATATAGAAACATGACATGGCTAGGACGAAAACAAAGATACGTCTTGATTAACAAGTATTGCCCATAGCCTGTTTGAAATTGCTATACAAAAGATACTTTGGATGAAAGATAATTTCGATAGTTTATGATCATTATTATAAGCGAATCACGTGGAACCTCCTTAATCGAGCTAATCGAATACTCGGGATCGGTTTATCATTCCGATCACATGTACATAATTATGCGAATCGCGGTTTCTGTAATGATTTGTAATCAGTACTCATGTAGTAAAGGTGCCTACAAAGCAAATATATGTTTACAATGTATACAGTTTATAATGTGAGAGATAGTGCCATGCTGCATTGCAGTAGCAATTGGCCCGTCACGACGAGGGAGGTTCACACGATAACGCCGTAAGTATGGCTGTGGTCTCGCGTTTCTTACAGTTTGGAGTAGGCGGTGGCACATAGGGGAGAAAGCGGTGCAGGATAGCAATTCATCTGCATGTGCGGCTGTTAGTGGGCGTGTTCACCAATTGGGTGAGATTCCTCGTTTGTTCCGTAGTTTTAAAAAAATGTGTGTGTACTTGTGTACACACACGTTAGAAGTTATACTTTGACGTAAAATAAAAATGTTATCTTTGGCCTATTCAACGTTAGTAGTTTAACAGTGACACACATGTTATGTTAACTTTATGAAAAACGTAATTCTTGACTATAGCTAACTTCGGGGTGTTGGGCTTTCCTCGGTTTGCGCGCGCGTGCGTCATCATATTTCCGTAACGCGCCTAAAAGAAGTATAACTACGAAAATAATACTCAATATCATTTAGTTTTTTTTAACAGTATTGGGGACAAACGAGAAATCGGTGACTCTCTTACGACTACCAACGCCCATGAAAAATCACGTAATTACAACGCCAATTCGTTGCCCTCCTTTACTCCTCCTCCCAATGGGCCACCGGCTACTCACAAACCGCACGAAACGCGACACCGAAGATATCACTTTACGCCGGTATCATGTGGGCGAGAGGCCCAAATCCGCGGCGGCGTGGCAACTACCTCTTACTATGTTGGCATGAGATGTCACAAAATTAATGTTTTTGATGTAGGTACAGCGTAGAAGTATACGTAAGTATCAGATTGGCAGGGGGGGGATCTTGACGGTATCCACAGTACCGTCATGAGGGGACACGGAAATTGATTAATTACAATCTTTTATGGTTTGTGAGTAGGCGGTGGGTGGCCCAATGGAGGAATATTGGGCAACGCATCTGCACGACGGTAATGTGGATGTCTATGGGCGTCGGTAGTTATTCAAAAGACTGAGATTCCTCGTTTGCCTCCATTATGCCATAAATATAGTAGATTATGGACTTCTACTGTAATACTGAATAGTCTGCTCAATAGTCGGATTAACCGGAGTTTCATCCGTGACCATGGATTTCCTCTAGATAACTATGCGGATGTCGATGTGTGTCGGTAGTGGCAAAATGGCTTTGATGTCACGTGGATCGCCCTATGCTACAATATCTAAAAGGTGACAAACAGTCATAGGGACCGCGCTGAGAATTTGTGAAAATTTAAAACTATTAAATTGACCTATCTGTTCAACTATCCTAAAATGATATACCCTACCACACGCGACAGCAGCCCGTGGCAGCTAGAAGCGCAGCGTAGCCGCCACGCTACGTATAGCATGTTTGCTGACGCGAACTCTTCATACTTATCCGTGACTAACACTTCTAAAGAAGGTTCTCTCAGAAAGAAATAGTGCCATGCTGCATAGAAGGAGGTAGTGCCATGCATAGTGCATGACACTATATCCTCCTATGCAACTTAATTGGGCCGACATGAACGGGGAGGTACCTCTCGCTCACATAATACCGCATTAAAGTGACATCTTCAATGTCGTGTTTCGTGCCGGTGGCAAATTGGTGGTGGGAAAGGATGGGCAACGCATCGGCATAGTATTTATGTGATATTTATGGACATCGGTAGTCGTAAAAAAGGCTCTGATTGCTTGTTGGCACCCCTATTCCAAAAAACAAAAAGGAATTTTCTCATCAAAACAATGGATTTGGGAGAAATTCGTCTTTAGTTTTAGAGCAGTAAATTGGCTTTGTTCACCAATATTGTCATGAAATTAATAAGAGGTAGTGTCATGCTGCACTGCAGAGGAATTGGACAGGCACGACCGGGGAGGTATCTCTCGCTCACATGATACCTGGGTAAAGAGACATCGGTGTCGCGTTTTGTGTGGTTTGTGAAAAGCGGGGTGGTCCATTGAGGGTGGAGGGGAGAACAGGAAGGCAATGCATCAGCACAGTAGTTATGTGGATGTCCATGGGCGTAGGCCGTAAGAAGCGCCGATTGCTCCTTTGCCCGCCTATTACATAAAAATATATTAAACGATCTTTGGAGAATACGTAAATGGAATAAAATATTTTCTTAACAACAATAATGTCAAAATGAGGATACGTAAGTTTCGAGATTCTACCTGTTGATGAAATAAAATTATATATATATATACGTTACGTAGGCATTACAGCAACATCGCACCGGAGGACAAGTTAAAAAAAGAACAGACTCCAGACACGGGACTCGGAACCAACAATACAATTGTACCAACATTGACACTCATATGCTTTTGCATTACAGCCAACATTGCCACATTCATGACACTAACATAACATATTGTATTAATGTTGTAGATTGGATAGAATTTCTTTTTTAATTTAATGTTATATTATTTTGTGAAATGAAAACCAAACCTTTCATAAAACACTCCTTATAATAGAATTACCCACAGTTTTAACGCTGACTGCATTGTAAGATTCTCCCGTCCCATTTGTCCGTTCTTATCGATAACAGAATTAATCTCATCTAGATGTTAATTACAATGAAGTAGAATGATAAAATTAATTCGTTGCTATATAAGCTGAATGTTTTAATTACTCGGAAGAGATAGTACCATGCTGCATTGCAGATGAATTGGGCTGACTTAACCGACGGTACCATTCGCGTGAGTTTTGTTTTCAACAGACTCCATGTCCCATGCATTAGGTCTATAATATAAAGCAGGGCTAGACCAACGTAGTGTGATAAGTCCACAGATATTATTATATTAATGTTATATTATTATTTGTATAACACTTATGCGGTGGATGCTTTGAGCATTGGTAATCACCAAAAGTTGCTGGGGACATCCATAAAATACGGATTTGTGTGTGTGAGTTGTTTAATATGCTTGTGATGTTTTAATTGTACAAAATAAGTATCAGGTTTTCTATGGTCAGATTTCATGCGACACAAATCGCTGCCACAAGATAGTAATTCTATTAATGATGCGTGAAATAAGAGTGTTGAATATTCATACTACACCCACTATATGAAAATAACACAACAGCTCTACGCCATCGATTTTACAACTTGTTTTTGTTGACGCGGGGAAAAGCATTTACGCGCCTTCACTGGCCCTAGGTGGGGTCCAGTGGTGTGTGGTCTCGCGGCACAGCGTAGTGCCGAATACCCACAAAAACCACCCCGAGTGCCATCAGCGCCGCCTTTGGTGAGGTGCGCCGGAACAACAAATCATCAGGACACCTCGACGGCTAGTCAGCCCCCTAAGGGACCGGAGCCACCTCCACAGATGGGGTTGTCCTGTGATGTGGGACAACCCCATCTGTGGAGGTGGCTTCGGTCCCTTAGGGGGCTGACTAGCCGACCACATTTGGGACAATGCAATGGGGTGATGTTCCCATCCTCGCCCCTTGACCCTCGCGCAAAAGCGTCGTCTCTTTTTTCTCTTTTGTCCCCCTTTTTATGACTAAAGATCAGGAGGAGATACGGCTCTGTACAAAGTACGCTCTTCCTGTAAGGGGGCCTCATAGGTTCAATTGGCTTCGTCTAAGGTGTCTGGGTTCGCTACTGAGCCCCACAGCCACGACAACAAGGCTTGAACCGTGATGAGGATCGATGTTACAACCTGGATTGTGACTCGCAACGCCATTGAACACAGCTTTTGCTTTTGTATGTCCAACATGCTTAAAAGCTCCATATTATTGGCCTCACGAAACTTTAATTTTGAAATGAAAACTCTGGGGTTCAATCATATTTTTCAAAGATTAGAGTAGTGGTGTTTTTATAATAAATGTGGGCAAACGAGCGATCGGCGCCCTTTGACCCATACTGACGCCTATAGATATTCGCGTTATTGTTGTCGTGTAGATGCGGTGCCCTCATTTCCTCTTGAAAAGTAGGGCCAGAAAAAGTATGTAAGGTAACCCTATCAAATGAATTATTTAACTTTGTAAGAAGTAATGTAGTGCCAAGCTGCGTAGTGGCAATGATATTGCATTGGTACCGCTTAAAGTGCCATAAGTGACCCTGTTCTGCCACGTGAAGTTACACAAATGATGTAAGTGAATGGACACGTAAATAACTGACGATGAAAATAATTAGAGAACATGAATCAATGTGCATATTAATATGATACCGATTTTGAAAACCTTAAAAACCACATTATACTTACGCTTACATTCGACATACGACTGCAAGCGGTTCGTACCAGAGGTCCTCCTCAATTACCACCATTGCTACATAATATTATTTAGTAAGAGGTAGAACCATGCTGCATTGCAGCGGAATTGTATCAAAAATACTGTATGAAACTAGATAACCTTATCCGGTCATAGGTAGAAGGATAACGCCTCGGCATAACCTAAACAAATGATATAAAAACATTTTCAATCTTTGGGTGTATCAAAAATACTGTATGCAACTAGAGAACCTTATCCGGTCATAGGTAGAAGGACAACGCCTCGGCATAACCGAAACAAATGATATAAAAACATTTTCAATCTTTGGGTGTATCAAAATTACTGTATGCAACTAGAGAACCTTGTCCGGTCATAGGTAGAAGGACAACGCCTCGGCATAACCTAAACAAATGATAAAAACACTTTCAATCTTTGTATGTATCAAAAATACTGTATGACAGGAAGTTTTATGTATATGGTTTGTGTCAAAAAGTATTATTAATTACAATATTAATAAACCTACTTTTAATCTATGCTTATTATAAAGCAAAGTCTCAAAAGCTGTATATGACCAGTTATATACCGACGCCTATTAACATCAGGTAATCACACAATGACCCTGGTTACTTGTTTGTTCCTCTATGCTATAAATAGTTACCTCTCGAGTGTCAAGCCTGCCCTACTAAACTGCAACGAATAATAATTATTCTCTTATGATAAGTATTTTACATACGAGTACACATTTATATTATAAATCATAAATAATTACTATATAAAGTTTTACCTACGACGGTGTTAGTGTAAAATAAATATTCTAATGAGAATATAGTTAAATATATTATTATGATTGTTTTACAAATGTTGATGTAGTAAAGTGTATTTATTCATGTAAATCTCGTGCATTTATTTCTCGCTCTTTTAGTTCCAACTAGCTCTACGAATGATATTATCTACGTGTAATTTGGACCTATTATATAATTTTTATCATCATCATCGACGTCAGTAGGAGCCCGATGACGTGTTGGATATACTTAGGCCTCCCCCCACAGAGCGACTATTTTATACCGATAATATAATTTTGAGTCAATATTTAACTCAGATTATGATTATTGACCTGAAGACTTCTCGAGTGGTGGTCCCGCACCAGAAACAGCAGTGTGAAACGGCCTTCCACCCGTTGCAGTGTTCTGATGACCCGCTGGATACGAGCAGCTTGTGATCGCGACCTAAGGCGATCTCTGAGAATGGCCATGTCGATCAGTGGCCGTTTACTGCTGGATTATAAATAGTTGTACATTCTACCCCGCCGTTTCAACCGCTTTATATTAGAATCCTCGAAGCTTTGCAGCAAAGAAATTGAGAAATCTTTAGCTGTATAAGAGGTGGTGAAATCGGTGTGTATGTTTTTTAATGCGTAACCATGCTTATCTTTTTACATTTTTCACGATTCTGACTTCACTTAACAAATACGTATGTGTTGATACTGTTTTGTTATTAGAAATATGGTTTGAAATGATTTTTGAGCCAGGATTTTTCATCCTATTCTATCACGCATAACTTTGTATCCGATTGTGACGATTATTTTTTATTGAATAGAGTAAGTACGTTTAATGATTTGTTACCTACTAATTTTATACCAATACTTCAATTCTGCAGGTATGTATCAAAATAATGTATAAAACTATAGTCCCTGATTCGTCGTATACCTCTGACCAAAAGTATTCTTAAAGTAATAGGAATAGTTTTTATTTATTATAAAGTGTCCAAAAGCTGTCTGTCAAATGTGATCGATTTGCTCAAAATCTACTCAACGGACTTACGTGTGGTTTTCGCCAATTGGTACAGTGATTCTCGAGGAAGGTTTGACTGTGTAATTTCATCGTAGTTCACGGGCGAAGCCGGGGTGGATTGCTAGTTATAGATACAAAGTATAATTCAATGTACAGTGTATCAATTAGATAAGTTCATTGAAAATCGACTGATATCACGTCGATATATTTTCTCGTTAAACCTGGTGTATACGTGACCTAGCACATAAATGCACGTGGAAACTCGCTACCTTTTAGTGACTTGGCAAGAATTCGAGAGCTATGCCGTAATTAACGTGAAATATAATGTCGTAACCTATATCCGGAATACCGCAATGGCGTTGATGTGTTGACTATTGCTTATGGTGTTATAATAATCTTAGAATAACACTAAGTTTCACCCCCGTCGTCGTACGCGTGATATTATTATAGGATATACGGGTATCAAGTTAATGTTGGTTGTTTGAATTCTTCTTTGGGGTGTTTGTTCTTAATTAGGAGATCTAAGAGGTGGAATGAGCTCTCTCATTCCACACATGTAAAAATATGTTTGAGTTACGATATATATATATATATATATATATATACCTATATGATAACATTCAATATATATAATATAATTAGAAATAATTTAATATGTATACAGATATAAACTATAAACTTAGTAATTATAGTTAGTTAATAAGTTGTTAACAAATTAATATATATTTAAATAAGTAAACAGATACATCAATAGGCTGAAAAGGAACGAAAATTTAGAGCCGAAAATAAAATAATATTAGGACTGCTTCCCCGAAGCAGAAATTACGTCACCGATCGAAAATTCTGTCTTGATCCCTAAGTTTTATTATATTCCGACGTTTCCATAACCTTTCGGCTGTCATGGCCACGGGCCGACTGAAGATATTAGTCGTCTGATTGAGTATTTATATGCAGCAGAATCATTAACAATTAATTAGTCCGATTCATACAAAATGAGCTTATTATGTCTTGCAGCCGGGATGAAACATTTTTTGTTTTTGACTTAATTATATTTATCACCGGATCCCAAGTAGGTGGTAAGACACACCTCTCTGTTAAAATTTGGATGCTTTCTAATTTCAAGTGCTTCACGAATCATTTTTGGACGGAATCGAGACTTTCGCGAGGATTTGATGTCTGTCAAATCTAATATAATGGCGGGCATTATCTTGTACATGTTGACAATCTGCAAAATTTTTGGCGGCTTGAAGAAAGTTTAGAAGCACGCTTCAGGATGTAGCCAATCTTATCAGTGACCCCCTTCATGTATGTAGTACATGCGGTATTCGCTCAATTGTGGCCGGTTTTAGTCTATTTTTGAGTTGTAGACGTGGCATTTGAAGCTTATTATTAATCAGTACTTGTTTGACATCTCACACCTCGAGCTCTTTGAACCAAGGACTTTCCAACAGTTCTTAGTTGTATTGGATGGTGGTGTGAATCACCAGTCAAATACCTGTCTGTATGGGTCGGTTTCCTATACACTGCATGACATAGAGTGTTGTTCGGATTGCGGATTACTAAAATATCCAAGAAAGTCAATGAATTGTTGTTTTCTAACTCCATCGTAAACTGTATTTAAGAGTTAATATAATTTAAATGGTTCAAAAAAAAATTATATTCTCATCCATTTATTATTTATAACTCAAACATATTTTTACATTTATTTGTCTTTCAGGACAGCACAAGTATTTTATATATTAGTTCATGACGGTGATTCTGTCTCATTTCACAAGAAATTCTAAAGAAACGCGATAAAATCCGTTAGAGACACAGTAGTGAATAACATTCGCGTAAATATACGAAAACAATAATTCGTTATTTTCAAGAATTTGTAAGAAAATTACAAAAATCTCTACTTCTCTTTGTCTTGTTTATGACAATACTGAATACGTAATTGATGAGAATAAATTATTAAATTGCTTACGATAAAATTGAACATTAAATTGGAACAACTGAAGCCTTTGATAAATTAGAAGTATATTTAATGTTAATTAGTTTCGAAATGGTTTTATGAAATTGCTAACGTTCAATTCACACCAAAATGGAAGCGGCGGGCAGCGCAGCGGAGGGTAGTTTCATTATAAACTTTATCATCATTGCTATATTACATAGTATCACTTGAGAAACTTTAAAAGGTCGTGGCATCCGCGAGCATTCTTACGAATCAGCGCGACTTCTGAAGAAAGCGCTTACGATTAATGAAATCCTTCTGCAGTTTACAAACGGCTTATAGGAATCACTTGCTCACGCAACCCTTTTGGGGTAACCCTGGTTGGACTAGTGATGGCGCGCCATCGCCACAAATCGTTTTCCCTCGTTCCCGCATGTCCCCGCACTATCACCACTGGCCCTGGCTGTGGTGATATGCGGAGCTCGCGGCACATGGCATTGTCGAATACCCATTAAAACCATCGCGAGTGTCGTCAATGCCACGATTAGTAAATTACCCCGGAACTATATATTCTCAGGGCACCACCGCCACCTCGAAAGACACGACACAGGACAACCGCACCAACTTCGGGACAGTGGTTGGTGCGGTTGTCCTGTGTCGTGTCTTTCCGGGGATGGGACCGGGTTGAGTTTCCCATCCTTGCCCGTGAAGTTCCGCCTCCTCCTGCTCTTTATTCCCTTTTTCTTATATGACGGGTATAAAACAGTCCCCTCGGTTCAATTGGCTTTGCCCAGGGTATCTGGGTTATCCCCCAGGTGACTGAAACACACCTCCACGACAATGCTTGTACCACGGTGGGGAGCCTTAGCTGCTTCGCGTGGTCGCTTGTGGTCTCGAACAATGACGGGTGACCGCCAGGCTTCTGCCCTTTCGGCCGCTGCACGCCGCTTCCATTTAGGTGTGAATTGAATCTAACGACAACATTCTTATCATAATAAAACTACTTTAACGGATTTTATCGAGGTTTTTCAATTACTTTACGATCCCCACATTTGTCATTTCATTCCACCCGTGGTCACGGGTGGAATGAAAGGTCAAATGTCCTGATGTCATAAGTTATTAAAAATGCCTACCCCAAAATTTTGTGTAATGAATTAGTTGTTCCGATTAACCCAGAAAGCGTTTACAGTAGAAGTGAGGTGCTATGTTTGGATTATGATTTGATTATGTTTATAACTGGACCCCACGCTGAAGGAAGCACCCAACCAACTTCTCTTTTTAAATTTTCTTTTAATTTTATTGAAATTCCCGCGCCCCGAACGCCCCGCGAATAATCGTAGGACTTAATCTGTCTTCTTTCGCGAGTGTTTGTGCTTTGTCAAATCTAATGTATTGACAGGGGCCAACGTCAGTGTGTTCACAGGCTGCAGATTTTTTTAACCACCTTTATGAAGAATAAGCTCACTGGAGTGGCAAAGGGCTGGTCACACACTCAGAAGATTAGATGGGTCACTAAGGTTCTGGAGTGGAAGTCGTATTTAGGAAAACGAAGTGTTGGTCGACCGTTCACCTGTAGGGAAGAAGTTTTTCGTGCGGTAGCTGGTCGGGGATAAATGCGAGTAGCAGGAGATCGCCCGTCCTGGCGTTCATTGAAAGAGTCCTACGTCCAGCAGGGGACCGATAAGGGCTGATGATGGCGATGATGAAGCTACAGTTGAAGATTATATGGAGAAGATGAGCAGAAAAGTAATTTATAAAATTTATAACTAAATAAAAAAGGACACAAAATTTTTTGACTAACAATTTTCATTTGGATCATACAAACAGGTATATAACGTTACTTATTTCGACATAAATGCGCCATTATTCTTAAAAATCGTCAATTCTCCCGCCGTATAGATTGTTCTAGAACGTAAGGTTTATTGAGTGCAATGAACTGTTGCTGACAAATGTTTTCCTTGTTCCAGTGGTCACGGGATGTACGGATGGGATCGGGAAGCAATACGCGAAGGAGGTGAGCTCATATCTACGTGTATTTATAACACATAACATATTAAAAATATACTAACATATTTTATTTCTTACTGTCTATATAATGTTAAAACGTGAAGTAAACGCCTAATATGCATTCGATGTTATTATTATAATCCAAGGAATCGATATGGCACATTGGTCAAAAGCTGCTATGTCAATGACACGGTGGCTATTGACACTGAGGGTTGACAGGTGGTTTAGTTATGCTGACCGCACGCGGAGGTATCTTTATTGAAAGATTTAAAGACAGGTAAAATTTCAAGTACCTTTTTTTATACCATATCTATATGAATCAGAATCAAAACTATGCGATTATGTACCTACAGCGTCTTAAAAAACAGCCTTCTCCGTCCTCCTTACACAGTCCAGTAAAGTTTTTATGTCGTAAATTATTTTTATAGGAGAGATAGACGAGTGATATATTATATATTCGTCATAACCATAATAGAATGCAACACAGTTTTTGCCGCCGAACAGAACAACAGTCCCAGAAGAGAGAATTATTAACGGATTTTTTAACATGTTGAGTTAGAACTAAGTTTTCGTGCGGACGTTTTGGAAAATATTAGATTTAACTTCGTAGGATTGCGTTTGTCGTGGCGGTGGGGCTCAGTAGCCTGAGGTGAGCCCAGGCGAAGCCAATTGAACTGAGTGAGATGTCTTTGCACCTCTCTTATAGGAAGAGGGGGCTAAAGAGCGGGTGGAGGATCTCTTTATACCCTTCTTATGAGAAGGGGGACCACCCTTAGGAGTAACAGGAGGAGGCGTTTTTGCGCACGGGGCAAGGGGCGAGGATGGAAACCTCACCCCAAAAAAAAAGTTGTCCCATACGTGGGCTTGTCCTGTAGCGCAGGAGAACCCCATCTTTGGAGCTGGTTTCGATCCCTTAGGGCCTTAGACTAGCAGCCGTGGAGCCCTGATGGTATGTTGTTCCGGACACCTCGGTGTTCCAGGACACCACAAGGCGGCAGTGAAGGTACTCGCGGAGGTTTTTGTGGGTATTCGGCACTATAATGTGCCGCGAGCCCCACACACCACTGGACCCAGGGCCAGTTAAGGCGCGTAAATGCCTTTTCCCGCGTCGACAAAAAAACAGGCTCTTAATTTGCAAGAAAAAAAAACAAATCGGTTCCGTAGTTTCCGAGCCTATTAAATTTCACAACAAACAAATATTTCCTCATTTTAATATTATTTTACACAATGATGATAACAATGTTGAAGTTTTATACGTAACATTTCATGTTTACTATTTACATTATGCAGAAATTCAGGAGACATTCGCACTTCAGTTCAATATTAGCATTTTATATCTCATCTCGAGGCTTTTCAGTCAAATGGAGTCTGAATCTCTCAAATGGAAAACCGAGATTCCGAATAATATATTCGTGAAATAAAATTTTAAGTTGCCCGACGTAGATATAAAAAATATAAAGGACATTGGTGCATTGCAGTCAAACTAAGCAGGCCTGAAACGATACATGGTTACCATATTGTGATGGGGAGAGAGGGGGAGGTACCCTTGCTCCTCGGTAGGCTTCAATGCAACAAGTGCAGTTTATCTTTCCATAATTGGCATTTTGTGATAATCAATTACAATTATCATAAAAAAACAAATATAGAAATCTTAGATTTCCGAACTTTTCCGTTATCCGTTATACTATGATTTTTCTCTTAACTTTAAGTAACCTTTGGAATTCTATGACCGTTGGGTTGTCCCAAGCAACCGATATTATAAACCAATGAATAACTTTCTCTTCTTTGTAGTTGGGTGCCCGTGGCTGTGACATTATTCTGGTCAGCCGGTCTCTGGAGAAGCTGAAAGCAACAGCGGCAGATATTGGTAAGACACGAGTGGTTCTCAGGTGACCATTGGAAGAAATCTACAAAGAAATCTACATTCCCAGAACAATATGCTGCCCTGCTTTACACAATGCTTCGACAGTAACTCAACTTCTAAGGCTGTGACATGCTACACTGCCGTCGAATTTGGTCGGAATGATTAGGGAAGTACCTCTCGTACCTACCCTTACAACTAAACTGTCATGTTTCGTTAGGTTCGTGAGTAGCCGGTGGCTCATTGGAGGGGAGGACGAAATGAGGGTAATGCATGCATTACAATTGTGCGGATGTCTATGGGCCCCGCTAGTGGTTAATGGGTCGGAATAAAGAAATGACAGCAGAAAGTTTAGAAATCATTCATTACCTTTTTGTTGTAATTAAATTTGTTTTTTTTTTTTGGCAAACAATTAGTGGTGCAATTCTGTATTACAACTACATGGGGCGCCCCACCCCACAATTGAGAAGAGATCTCTCGCTCACATGATACCGCGGCAAAACTACAAATATGTTTGCAGTCGTTGCATTACAATTATTCCGATGTTTGTGGGTATCCGTAGCAATCGAATTGCTTCGATTATCTTTTGCCCCTCCATATTGTAAAAAAACAATTCATATCAAGAGAACGGAAGGTGACAATATAAACTCAAAGAAAACAGTTTCCAATCGATTTTTTTTTACAGAAAAAGACTACAAAGTGAACACGAAGATAGTCCAAGTGGATTTTAGCGAAGAGGATGGAATCTACGATAAGATCTCTAATGAAATAGCGGGACTAGAAATCGGAACACTTGTGAACAACGTCGGAGTATCTTACAGCTATCCGCAGTACTATCTGGATTTACCTGAGAGGTACAAAACTGTGTATTTTCATATCAATATCGTAAGAGGTACAAATGCCATGCCACATAGCAGAAGTGGCTTGCAACGATGTGGGAGGCACCTCTGGCTAACATGAGACGGATTAAAATTATGGCTATGGTGTCGCGTTTCGGGTGGTTCGTGAGTAGCCTGTGGCCCATTGGGTGTGGGGATGAAGGAGGGCAACACATTGCATATGCGATTGTTAGTGGGCATCAGTAGTCACGACGCACCACACATTAATGTTTATTTCTATATTCCAGGGTACAACAGAGCAATCGGAGATATTTTGGCGACTATTGACGCCCATTAACATACGCACGTTCATGCAGATGCGTCCCCCACCTATAGGCACACCGGCTACTTAAAAACCGACAAACGAAACGTGACAATTTGTGATACTATCTTAGGGAGAGATACCTCCAGGGTCGTCACACAAATTAGCTGCACCATGGGACTACTCTTTCATGATATTGGATGGGTAGGAGGATAGTGAGTGAACTATATCAATTTCACCCGATCAACTAAGCTTAAGTTCAACTAAGCTTCGTTCCGATTTACTTTACAGAATATTAAAGTTTATATGAAAATAGACTGATTCCCTTTGTGCCATTAATACCGTTTGATCTGTGAAGCAATTATAACTTTTGTCAATTAAATGGTAAACGGTTTTGTTGAGAATCGTACTGTTAACAGGGGTCGAATGCTCACAATGGTATAATTAATTATATATTAATGCATGGTGCATGACACTACATCATCCTTTGCAACGGTATTGGGCCGGCACGACCCGGGAGGTACCTCTCGCTCACTTGATACCGTCGAAAAGTGTCACTTACAATGTCGTGTTTCGTGCGGTTTGAGTAGCCGGTGGTCCGTTTGGGGGGGGTGTTGAATAGAAGGGCAACGCATCGGCATAATTGTGCTTATGTTCATTGGCGTCGGTAGTCGTTGAAGCGATCAGATTGTTCGTTTTTCCACCTATAACTATATAAAAAAATTGTATACTTGTAATTTTTATTTTTGTTTTGTTGTTTAACTGTGATAATGTGGTCATCCTTCCTAGGTAATACATTCTGTTACATTCTGTCATGTACGTAGTATTCTGCAGATGTGGTCGTGTACCGAGGGGCACGACTATATTTTATATGCATTAGAAATTCGTTAAATGAAGTAAATAAAATATAAAATATATATCACAGCACGCACACGTCGCTCCTAATATAACAATAAAAGAATTGTTTATGTTTGACGACCGGCAAGCGCAGTGGGTAACGTGGCGGTTAGTGCGCGTGTTACGCCAGAGGTTCAGTTCAGGTTCAGAGGGGCGGGTTCGAATCCCCCCTAGGTCATGGATGTATATATAAGTATTATATGTATTTCTATCATAAAAAACTTTTAAAAAAGTCCACAGGTAATAAGGTATTATTAGTGCCAATCTGATTATAATTGTGTAATAAACTAATTGATTGTTTTAAAATTCCAATATCTAACACATTTTGACGTGTGCCATTTGGTTTTTATTGGTTATTAGAAATGAAATTATATTAAAATTGGGATATATAATAGCATAACTACTTGATTGACTGCCACCTGTTGCTCTGATAGTTATAAGTTTGTAATTTATCTATATATATATAATTTGTATACGAGAAATCCTAGCCTTTTGGTGACTACCGACGCCCATACACATTCGCATGATTGTTACGCAGATGCTTTGCCCTCCTATCACCCCGCCCTATAGGCCACCGGCCGCTCACATACCGCACCAAAGGCGACAGTAGCGCTGTCACTTTACGCCGGTATCAAGTGAGCGAGAGGTACCTCCCCCGTCGTGCCGGCCCAATTCCTTTGCATAGGAAGATGTAGTGTCATACACTATGCACTACCTCTTACAGAAAAGAAGTTATAAGTTTATAATTTTAATTATCATCTTTTTTTCCAATAGGCATATTACTTTATGACCTCATTACAATGAAACTATTTCTACGAATTCTGTCGCGGTTTATTTAATTATTTAACTAGCCCGACGTTTCAGATGCTTCACAACAACCATGGTAACGGGTGGACTGATTGCTGTAGAGCAGAACATGGTTGGTGTAAAGTCGGAATAATAAACCGCGATGGAACCCGTAAAAGTAGTTTTATTGTAATGAGTAAGATTCGCGTAATTTTAAGGCATCAATCGTTTATGATCTTTTTTTAACATATATACTGGTGGCGATGCTGTTGCATTTGCCTACTCAGTTAATCGAACTTTACATTACGTAGCTCAACTGCATGTAAATTGTAAAACAACTCATTTAAAAGTCTCATTCTTTAAAGTATCAAGCGTCGACTCAATGTAACAGACTGTTACAATCGTGGCAGATAAAACAAGATCACTGCCGGTAAAAGTTTTGAAACTTGAATCTTAAATCGAAAGCTTTGTATCGAATATCACACAATCAAATGACCATTAATCAAATACAGCTGTCCTTGTGATTGAAATCTGTTTATTTCTGTTGACCGAGAAATATAATCGTTTTTGGCTAATTGTCTGTTTACTCTGTTGTCCAAGAAATATAATCGTTTTTGGCTAATTGTCTGTTTATTCTGTTGTCCAAGAAATATAATTGTTTTTGGCTAATTGTCTGTTTATCTGTTGTCCAAGAAATATAATCGTTTTTGGTAAATTATGTTCTGTCGTCGACAGAACTCCACTCTACACAATGAAATGATTTATTTTATTTTAGCTGAGTTCTGCTGCTTCACCCGCGTGATTTTAGATTATTTAACATTTTGTTGCTTTTGTGACGAATACCTAAGAGATACCTATTATAGGAACAAAATGTAGCCTTTGTCCAGTCCATCCCTTTGATTTATATCTCATTGACAGATTTCATCAAAATCAAAGAATACCCCGCTCCTAGTTTAACGTTGATTACATTGTTTTTATATTAGTGTACAATATTTTATAGTATATATAAGATGACAATATTTTATAGCATGTACTAGCTGACAATATTTTATAGCATATATAAGCTGACAATATTTTATAGCATATACTAGCTGATAATATTTTATAGCATATACTAGCTGACAATATTTTATAGCATATACTAGCTGAAAATATTTTATAGCATATACTAGCTGACAATATTTTATAGCATACATAAGCTGACAATATTTTATAGCATATACTAGCTGACAATATTTTATAGCATATACTAGCTGACAATATTTGATAGCGTATATAAGATGACAATATTTTATAGCATATACTAGCTGACAATATTTTATAGCATATACTAGATGACAATATTTTATACCATATACTAGCTGACAATATTTTATAGCATATACTAGCTGACCCGGCATTGTTTTGCCGGGCCCGGTGAACAACCCCTATCACTTAGGGATATGAAAAGTAGATAGTAGCCGATTCCCAGACCTACTGAATAGGCATATAAAATTTGGATAAACATCGGTAAAGATGTTACCGAGGAGTGAGCTGACTGACATTGTGACACGAGGATTATATATATACGATAGTTGCCGTCGAGGGGACCAAAAATAACGTCTCTTGTACTGAAACAGTGTAACATACATTTTGTTTATTATAATTATTTTTATATATTATTATTAATGAAAAAAGTTTGAGTGTAAACACCCGGTTTACAGTTCAGTAATAAAACTATAATTTTGTCATTTATATTATTTTCACAATTACCTTACGTTTTACATTATTTTGCACTTAAATATATACTGTTTATAAGCTTGGAACTTAATTTTAGTAAGAGTTAGTACAATGATGCATAGGAGGAGGACATGCATGGTGAATGACACTACATCCTCCTATGCAACGAAATTGGAACGGCACGACCGGGAAAGTACCTTACACCGGCGTAAAGGTACAGCGTGCGTCTTGTGAGTTGCAGGTGATCCATTTGGGGGGGGGGGATGATAGGAGGACAATGCATCTGCGTAAAAATCATGAGGATGTCCATGGGCGTCGGTAGTCGTCAAAAGGGTTCGATTGCTCGTTTGCACCTTATGCTATATTAAAAAAACAGCAACGCACTTTTAACAGCTTACCATCACATCCTTGTATGTTACTTTTTCTTACGAGTCATCAGTTCTTTATAGCACGCAATTGTGAAAATACAATTTGAGTGAATCGATAGTGTAAACTGTATGTACACTTCAATCTATATTTTCAGAAGTGAAGGGAGTAATAAACAAATGCTAAATCGAAAGTAAAACCGACAGTTTATAATATATTTAGATGTACCTGATCCAATAAAAAAATCCTTCTCGTTATTAAGATGGATCCTTCACACAGATTTTACCATCCTATGAACCGTTGAGGCTGTTCCCTACATTTAAAAAATAAAACAAAAACACATTACCCTCTTTAACACGCATTTGGGTAAAAAAGACTAATGGTAATGATAAAACGTGAGATGCTTAAGAAAGGCTTGAATATTGTTATTTTAATGAATTTGTTTGTACACAGAGAGAAATCATTGAGTAACATTCTTCGAACAAACATTGTGTCCGTCTCACGATTGACTGCGATGGTTCTGCCGGGGATGGTGGGAAGAGGCAAGGGTGTTGTTATCAACATTGGTTCCGGATCATCGATCATTCCCAGCCCTCTACTTACAGTATACGCTGCTAGCAAAGTGAGTACTTTGTCATTTCTTATCTAGTTTTTTAACAAAATTTATTGACTAAAACGTGAGCCATGTAAGGAAAAAAATTTCTATTGATTTAACGCTTCATGGGCAGCGTGACTATAGGTTGGCGTCCCTGACAGAATAAAAAGATCGGCCGAAAAGGGTTCAATGATCAAAATTATGAGTTCAAATATATGCGCCCACCGCTCCCTTAGAGCTTTTTTCCTTGCAAACGTACAGATGCTTTAGATGACTTCAACTATCATGAACGTAGGCACAGCCATTATGCGATCGTCATGACGTAACGTCGGCTATAGCCAATCGCAGAACACGTTTTACGGATATTGTTGAGTCAATTAAAGTTTTGAATATTTTTCTTTTTTCAAATTGATCCAAATTTGTTACAGGCTTATGTTGATAAATTCACGCAAGGCTTAGAACTAGAATATAGTAAAAAGGGAATTATATTCCAAGCTGTGCTGCCTGGTTTTGTGTGCACAAACATGAGCGGTATCCGCCGTCCGAACATGATGGTGCCTGACGCAGAGAGCTACGTCAAATCGGCGCTGGGCCTGGTCGGGACGACATCCAACACTTCGGGATATTTTCCACATGCACTATTCTTTTTCATGTTGAACACTATCCACGCTATCTCTCCTCGATTTAGCAATTGGCTGATCACAAGAAGCATGGAAACAAGTCTCAGACGTGCATTGAAAAAGTATAAAAATCAATAACTTATTTATGTTTCAATATTATTTCTACTAAATTGTGATTTTAAAACGTGATTCTTTACGTTTAATTAGTTCAAAATCTTTAAGTTGTCGGCTAAAACTGTTGCCTATTGTGTATAATGGTCTTATAATTTATCGGATCATTTTAAAATCACAAATATTTGCTATGAGAAATTATTTAATATAACATCTAAAGCTTGATTTGGTTACGGGTTGTGAAGAGCACACAATGTGTTATGTCACAAATTTTATTGTAGCTGTACCTGGACGGGCTTGTTGTTAAGTATTTTTATGTTAATCTCTTTTTTTCCTTTCCTTAACATTTATTCTACAGACCTTATGATGGCCGGTTAATTATCTTCAAAATTGTATATACGATATTACTATTTACTACTATTTGTATATATTTTTTTCTTTTTAGTATAACTCACAAATTCACGCATTGTAAGAGGGTTTGTACCAAATAAAATAATTATTCTGATTTACTCAGATATAACCTTGTCACGGACCGAATGATAATAGACACTATACTAACATGCGGTTGATAGTAGGTACTAAAGTGTTTTGTGTCATATTTTATCTTCATTCATAAATTTTGTTTCTTGCATTTATGCAAAAAATAAATGTACGTCATAGCAGAGTGAAAACCAGCACCAAGTAGATTCCATTATGACTTAGTTCGAGGTAATTTTAATGTTACAAGTCTTTGTTTTTATCGTAACTCTAGTTCAAGTAACCATTTTTCTGGTAAGTCCTAGTCACATATGTCTAAAAATCCAGGTCTTGCATGTAAATATGATTTTTGTTTTGACGAATGCTTGTTTTATAAAATTATCTTGAAAATAGTCACCATTAGAGTATTTATGCATAGTCTTAAAAGGACTAAAATATGAAATGAAAAGAACAACTAATTCGTTTTAGCAACGCTATTCAAAACATTTTTACGTATGTTATAAGAAGCATTTTAGGATTTTATTAGTGCAGTTATATTTCTTAAGGTAATAGTCAATTGTTGAGGGCGGTGCAACTAAACCAAAGGTTTTTAAATAAAATAGCATAATGAACGGTGCGTTTTATTATTGTTAGGTTAATTAGTTAGCTATTTAATGAATTTTTGAATATTATGTTTTTCTTTATAGTATAGGGGGGGCAAACGAGAAATCGGAGCCCTTCTACGATTACCGACGCCCATCATCAGAAGAATTACTATGCCGATGTGTAGCTCTCCTCTTCACCTCCCCTCCAAATGGGCCATATATACGTACCTTTATATTATGAAATAAATACATTATGAAAATTGATATTAATATTTAATAGTCAGTATTATGCAACGACACGTAGGCCTTCTATAAACCCGAAAATTATCGTCGTTATAATGCTTGCGTGTTCTTTGGGCACAAACTTCTTAATGCTATTGGTTTTCAGGACATTACTTGTGAACATGACAAGAGCATGTACCTTGTACGTATTCTTCTAAGGGACCCAGTTTTAAAAGTCCACAATTAAGTCCTTGACTGAACGGAGTTCTTAACTTATTTACCATCCGGCGATTTCACTTAAGTAAAGTTATCATAAATTATTAGTAGTGACTTTTTTTTTTATTCCAAATTATTATCTATATCTGTACCATTTTCATCAACATTCGATCAATACTTTTTGCGTAGAGAAATAACAAACAGAAATATTTCCACTTATAATGTTGGTAGGATAACAAATTATGCTTCGTTCTATTTATCATTCAAGGTGAAGTTTACTATCAATACTCATTGTGGACAGTATTCTACACAGGCTATCGCACGTCATCGAGCTGATGCCACTTAAATCCATTCCATTGTTCGATGTAGCAGTGGCAGGGGTTCAATTATTAATACCTCAATTTAGGGTGACATTTTAGAGAAAACACATTAAAATTATATCAAAGGAATTCCAATAAAATGTAACCATGGTCTCTTTATAGCATAGAGCCATTAGGTGAATACCGACGCCCATAACATCCGCATACCCGTAATCCTCGCAGGCCTCCCCAGGCCAGTGAAGATGACCCACAGACATCCACTCCTCCATCCCCCAATATAACTCATAAACCGTACAATATGCGACAGCCTAGCTGTCGCTTTACACACACTTTTTGTGTCACATAGGTGAGCGAGAAATCGGTAGTACCGGCCCAACTCGGGTGTAAATCGGCATGGTACAATGTCTTGGAACTACTTTTCAACATTCAATCTGGTACCTAAGAATAAAAACGCATCGAGAGCGCACTTCAAATGTAAGTTGGTGATGGTTTTTTTTCTATGATATCAATAAAAAAATACCCTCTTTCGGATTTCCCCCTTTTTTGTATGATGATACTGAATAATTTGGCAAGAATAGACGCCATCACGATGTTTATAGGATTTCGTTTTTTTACATTCCTACACATTTGAACATGTTGCTCATAATTGGCGTTACCCATACAAGTATATCAGATTGACTAACAGATGAATGTTTTTCTTGCGAATGTTATAAATGCGAGGGTTTGTATACGGAACCCCAAGTGTATAAGAATCTGTCGCACATCACTTTTCAACGTCGAGATTTAAATTTCAATTAGAAATTTAAAAAAAATACATAAACATGTATTTGTGTCTAGGCGTTGTAGTAATGCTTAATGCATTGCCTACTAAGATTGTAAATGGCTTTATTTAGACATGTTTCTGGTGAGTGTAGACCTGGAGATGGGTGGAAAGGTGAAGGAGACAATTGGATGTAAGGATACATAGATGAGGTAACTATTGTATATTTTTCTATAGCATTGAGGGGTAAATGATCAATCACTGTTCCATTGATTGATTGATCAGATGCGTTATTCTCACATTCCTCCCTCTTCTCTTAATGGGCCGGACCGGATCTTTACAAACCTCATGAAACGCGACAGCATAGCTGTCACTTTACGCCGCACCCATGAGTGAGAGTTAGCTCCCCAATTGTGCTGGCCAAATTCAGCTGCCATACTGCATGGCATAGAAGTATTGCTCAATAAATTTTGTTATATATTTTGTCCCTATAAATAGAGCATTAGTGGTCTGGTGGTAAGTACTTTGGACTTTCACTCGGGTTCTTCAGGTTCGATCCCAGCTCCCCACCACGGTTCAAGCATTGCCGTGGCGGTGAGGCTCAGTAGCTTGGTGTGACACCTGAAGCGAAGCCAATTGAACCAAGGAGGCGGGTGCTCTTTGTAGCCCTCTTAAAAGAGGGGACTAAAGAGCAGGAGGAGGAGCCGATTTTTGTACCCCTCCTATGAGAAGAGGGGACAAAAGAGCAAGAGGAGACGGTGCTTTTGCGCACGTGGGCAAGAGGCGCGGATGAGAATCTCACCCCATGGCACTGTCCCAAAGTTGGTGGGGTGTCATATGGTGCGAGTCAATCACATCTGTGGACGTGGCGTCGGTCACTTAGGGGGTTGACTAGCCGTCGAGGTGCTCTGATCATTTGTTGTTCCGGGGCACCTCACCAAAGGCGGCACGGTTGGCGCTCACGGTAGTTTTAGTGGGTATTCGGCACCATAATGTGCCGTGAGTCCACATACCACTGGAACCCCACCTAGGGCCAATGGAGGCGCGTTTCCCCGCGTCAATAAAAAAAGTTTCGATCCCAGCTACGTATCAAAGAGTTTTTCTAACTTAAGTACGTTTTCTTAGTGATCTTACGGTGATGGATAACGTGAGGAAACCCGGTTTCGTGTATCCTAATTCGATCTAATCTAGGATTGGGCCTAGTTTCCCTTCTGGGTTCTCAGATTACAGTCGCTCTGCGTATAAACTGGCGCCGTCGTCACTTCTCCTAGATTAGGCAGCCGACCCCGATGTCATCTGATATAGAAACTGCATAAGTCTAGGACGGAAGGAGATCTTTCGTCGTTATGACTGTTAGAATCGCTTACAATCATAGGCATGTTGATAAACTGGGTACGTACATGGCGGTCAAACAAGTTTATGCTAACGAATGTATGATTTGTTTCCTGTTCCGAGCTCTGCTCAAGGTTTATTAGCTTGGCTAGTCATTGTATTGACTGGTTCTAATACTTTGTAAGAGCTATTGCGATTGTTACATAGTAACAGAACTGGTGCGGTACAGTCAGGTTGCGACCTGAGCTCATCGCGATTTAAAATGTTATGTTACACATTCACATGTAACCAATGAAACTACAATAAATCGAAAATATTGCTAATCTTGTGCACACATATATATTCTTGCACACACATATACTCGTATATATACACCATCAGCGGGCACAAGATAGCGAGGTATAGCAAGATTTGGGCGAGACCTTTGCCCGGCGGTGGGAGTGTAGCCTTCTTAAAAAAAAATGCTTATTATATTAAATAATAAACTAAATTCGGAGAATTTTGTATGTACACTGTATCATTATTTTCAGAAAATATGGGTACCGCATGATGCGGATAGAAAGTGTTACTAAATACGCTCCATGATTTTGTACAGTGTCTTAAGTAACATAGTTGTGTATTAGCTAGTTACCTATGATGATATCTACCTCGTATTACGTTTTCGATAGTGGCGCATAAAGTGGCAAGACCGCGAAGTGCAACGGACCTCGGCAGGTCAGAGAGGAACAAGGGTACATTCGGGTCCTAACCTTATTTGAGCTTCTTTGTTTTTTCGCAGGGAGCTCGGTGTAGTTGTTAGTATATCCACGGATTTTATTAAAAATATATCTACAAGTTGCTAGTGGAAATAATTACTTTAATCACTGCAGGGTTTTGGAAGGTTAACCACAAATTTATTTTAAAATAATAACAAGAAAACATATTCTTTTGATAAAACTTGATTACCTACAAACTAGGAAAACTTCTACAGTGCACAATGCACCTAAGTAAATCCAAGGCTGCATGGAAACGTTATTTAAACTTAACGAGTGTTGATGTTCTTGTCAAAGATACATTATAATTATATTCTGTCGCAGTTTTGTAACATTGCAAAGATATGCCGTGCATGCTTAGCCAGAGGTCGCGGTTTCCAATCCTGTCTGGTTCATAGATTTTAATTTACTTGATATGAATTTCTATATATTTTTTTATCAATTAAGATTTATCTTAAATTTATAACAAAGAATATATAAATTATAATACATATTTCCGTTGTCTGGTATCTGTAACATAAGTCCTTGCAGTATTTAACACGGGACTAGGCGAACGTGGTGTGATAAGTACACAAATGTTATTATTAACACTATTAATAAAGTTATTATTGAGGATGGTCTCCTCCTTCATTAAAGAATCGATACAGGTAGCGATGTTTCTGCTGATTTTGGGAAGAAGTGGGTAGATACTTGAGTATAAATTATTTCTTAAGGGTGAATATTGTTGAGTTTGGTCTGGGAACAAAACTGTACGGTATTTAAGATTTCTATAAAAATCAATCTTGAATTAATATTAAATACAGTAAGATTTGATAAAAACAGGTTTTAGAGGAACCTGGGATAACATTAGATAATGAGAGGAAAAATTTTCTGAGAATCAATTGAGCGTTTGATTCTTGTTTTTAGTTCCAAGTGACGTCCGAGCTAAAATGCCATCAGTTAATATATTCATAGACATTCATAAACGCTAGGATCTTCCGGTTGTGGAACTTTGACTTAAATGCCAATTAATAATACTACTACTTAAATGTCAATTAATAATACTACTACTTAAATGTCAATTAATAGAACACAAACTTTATTCATCAACTTGTATAACTCGAATATTACTTGTTTAAATTATTTAGACCACAGTTATGAGGTACAGAAAAACGAATTACTATTAGTTTATTAATAGTAGGTAATAGATTAAGTCTAATAACGTCAGAAACTTACTATTCTCTTTAGGTGAATCGAAGGATTAAAATTTCGTGAACACTTTTAGAGATTACTTTCGGGCAATATAGTCAGAACGTCCAAGACGGCCTCTCTCAAATAGGCATTTAAGTGAACTAACGAATTTATTCATTTCGGACGACCTAACAGAGAAGTCAAAAGAAAATATACAAGAATTCATATTTATTTATGGAATTTTTGTTTTCTTTTTCTTTTTTCAAATATATTGATAAGATTCGTTCACGACTTGGTTAAGGTAACGGGGAGACGCTGCATGCTCTATGGGCGAGGCCCATGTCCAGCAGTGGACGTGGTCAGGCTAATGACGATGATGGTGCTAATGATGACGATTCATTCACGGCTTAATCGGTGCCAATTTAAGTATAATGAACTACTTGTCCGTTCCGACTTTGTACGAATATTTCACGAAAAAACGTTTAAGAAAATATTATATATGTCCATCGCTGATAGCATAGGATTCTAATGGGACCCCATCATGGTTCAAGCCTTGTCGTGGCGGTGGGGCTCAGTAGCCTGGGGTTAACCGAGACACCTTGGGCGAAGCCAATTGAACCGAGGAGATGGCGGCTCTTAGTACCCCTCCTATAAGAAGAGGGGACTAAAGAGCAGGAGGAGTTGCCGCTCTTTGTACCCCTCTTATAAGACGAGGGGACAAAAGAGCAAAAAGTGACGGCGCATTTGCGCACGGGGCAAGGGGCGAGGATGGGAACTTCACCCCATTGCGCTGTCCCAAAGTGTCCCGCGCCACAGGACAACCCCATCTGTGGAGGCGGCGTCGGTCTCTTCGGGGGCTGACTTGCCGTCGAGGTGCCCTGATGATTTGTTGTTCCGGGGCACCTCATCAAAGGCGGCACTGGTGGCACTCGCGGTGGTTTTTGTGCGTATTCGGCACTATATAATGTGCCGCGAGCCCCACACACCACTGGACCCCACTCAGGGCTAGTGAAGGCGCGTAAATGCGTTTCCCCGTGTCAACAAAAAAAAAAGATTCTAATGGGAAAATATTTTTTCAAATCGGCGCAGTGTTTTTGGAGCCTATTCGGTGCAAGCAAACAAAACGTACAACAAGCAAATATTTGCTCTTTATACTCCACCTCAGTATAGATATCATCTCTACAACGTTTACTATGTAAACCAAACGCACGTTTTGGTGTCTACTCTTTTTATTTGAATAAAGTAGGGCTAACGGGAAATTGGAGCCTCTGACCACTACCGGCGACAATTGACGTTCCTGCAGACACAGATGCCATCTCCTTTTTTCATCTCTTTCCCCACAATGGAATAAAATAGAAAAGCTATCATTTTACAACGGTTTCATGTCTGCGAAAGGTGCCCCAGTCGTCCCGGCCAATTCAACTGTAATGCAGCATGGCATCGCTTCTGTATGACGTTATGTGATATGACGTCATTTACCACTACGAGTATAAGGCCGAGTTTAGACGGCACCGCTATCGTGTGCACACGGCACCGCTATCGTGCGCAAACCGTACCGAAGCTATGTAATGCAACACCTGAATGATTTTAATCATTTAAAGTGCATGCATGTAGCTAGTGATTTGCCATCTCAGTCCTGGCTATATGATGAGCAATGGAAGGCTATTTTACTACGCAAAGTTTAGTCGTTGGAGGTTTTATTATAAGGACGGGACGATACTATTTTTTAGAATACTCAGGTGACGGTTAAGGCTTTGTATATTACAATAGGTGTATGTATTAACTGTAAGTGAATATTGCAATCTATAAATGCTGTGAATTATTTTTTGTAAATATAAATCTTAAGGTATGGTAGCAACCCCATAATCATATATTACTTACAATGTAAAGATCCAAGAGATTTATCTATACAAGTTTAGTGTTCATGGCATCGTGATCATCAGACTTGTATTTCCCGCACTCAAACACTCGATTCACTCGACTCGAACACACTCAAATATTAAATGTTATGCCGATCATGCATTACCTGCTTTTCGCAAATATTATTAGTGGACAAATGAGAATGTACAGAATTAGTTGTCATCGGTAGATAGACGACTACCGACGCCTATATACCTGCATCTGCTTGATTGCTATGCAGATATATGTTCTTCCCCTCCTATGTCTTAACCCAGACGAACCACAAGAAACCCGGTATTCGAGCTGTTTTTAAGCTATATTATGTGATATGAGGGAATAATCCACACACGAAAGCGCAGCGGCTGCATGGCACTTGAAACGGTATTGTGAAAAATATTTTAATAAGCCACTCATAAAATCCGCCAATACAAAAACGAGTAACGTTTGCGTAAACTTCAGAAATCATTGTAATGTTATATTGATGTTATTTTTCAGGCATGAAAAACTAGAAGCATGACATAGTCAAACGTGGTCAAGAGAAGCAGTGACTTCATGAAAGTGCTAATTTAAAATAGTGATAGTATTTACTGACTACCTGATATCTACAGATTCGTTTGCGCATTTTTTTGGTATTAAATTGTGATTTTTTTTAAATTTGCACAATATATTTAGGTACATACTCATTACACATGCGCTACCAACGCACTTGGGGCACATACGTAATAAACGGAATTGGAGGCCATCCATAAATTACTTCACATGTTAAAAAGGGGAGAGGAGGGGGGGGTCTGTCCAATTGTGACCTCGTCCTTTTTATTAAAGAAATGAGAAGTGCGTAATTTAATATATATAAATCTATTTTATTATATATTTATAAATAGAATTAATAAAGAAGCAGATGAAAGGAAAACTAGGACGCATAAAATTTCATTGGATACTTTGCAGTTTGTAAACTATGAGCTATCTATCATTTTATTTATATACTTAAGGGTAATGGGATCGTGACTAAGTCAGATGTTTCCGTGTCGTTCCGTACGTTAATATATTCAATATAAGCTGGTCCTTACCTAAGTAAAGTGATCATTTAATATACTTTCAACATTACTTGCTGACGTTCTAAGTGCGTGCACGAAAAAGTATTAAATCGCAGTGACGTTCTGACTTTACGAGTCATTAATGTTACGAAAAGGCGAAGCCTGCGAGAGAGTGTAACAATTCGCCTCTTTCACTCCATCAGGCGGTATGTTCACAGGTATTAGAGTGACTGCACTTAATTGGAGCACCGTTATCACATAAAATTAAAACCACCTGACAGACTAACATTTTTTTTATTGTAAAAAAATATATGTAGCTACGTAAGATATTTATTATTATTATTTTATACCTTCATCAGCCTCATCATCCACAGAGAACACCCACTGCTGGACATAGGCCATCCCCAAAGAACGCCATGCGTCACGGTTACGAGCCACTTGCTTTTAATATTACACTCTTAATCACTTATGACTTATAAAACCTAGTGATATATTTTACTGTTTATTCAAATGCCGATTAAAAATAAAAATCACTCGTCTTACTTTCCGACTAAGCAACGAGTACAAGTTGCTGACCTACACCACGAGCTTACTTTGTGTACTTATATAGTCTCAAGTGCAATATTTATAATACGAACAATTATAAATATTGCCCATGAGAACAGTAAATATTGTATTTTTTAGACTTGTTGTTGGAAATTATATTAAATAGGTACTGAGCGAATTCTCAGATCCAACAAATCGTTAATCTTAAATGCCATTCAAAAAGCTCAAAAGTCCAATTAGTAAAGATTTTAACACGAACCTTCAACAAAAATACACCGAGAAAAGGATAAGACTGATAGATTTATGTGTCACCAAAATGTCAGATATTATACAAATAGAAAAAATGCACAATAGACCATACACATAATAAAAAGCTGCAAAAAATGCTGATTTGTGCCGCAGGTAAATCAAAAGTGAAGCCTACCAACAATTGCCAGAACCAGAATTTGAATCAAGCGCTAGTTGTGATCGGATCAATTGCAATCTTAATCTTGCTATTCATAATAGTTTGTCGGTTAAGACAGAGCACGTAAATGTTGGGTGATCTGAAGTAGATATACAAAACAGTTCAAAGATGAAACAATATTATATCTAAATTAACAAAAAGTGGAAAAATACACGGCCACGAAGACCATGCACTTTACCTAAGTTTTAACACATTTCGTGATTGTATAAATGCAAACCATGACTATTTATTAAAAAGTATTGTTTATTACAAGTTTTTATTTGTGTCGTCCTATTTATAGAACAACAATGGTTGACGATTACTAGTACGCATAGTTCGTTAGTAAATACGATGTAAGTAAACAGTGATGGGGCGCAATCCGACACGACCGGAGAGAGAAGAAATCAGACGCAGCCTCGGCTTTACGTGCTCTTCGCGGCACGGAGGAGTCACTACGCCTTCTTCCCGACTTCGGACAGTTATTAGAAATAAAAAATCACAATATCAATCCTTGTGTGGTCAGATTCGAACCCAAAATCTCACGAATGTTGACATCTTGCTCAGCTGGACATGCTTACCACTTGACCACGAGGCAGTTTGCAATAATATTAACCATCAACTACCAACCTAAACGCCATAAGCCCTTTTTCTTCAATTCACGTAAAGAGTAGTAAATGTCAATTTGTGGTCACAGAGAAGTCCGGAAATCAAACCATTTTGGTACTACGTCCGGCATGACCGCTACTTCTCCGGGAAGTTTGAGTTTTCGGTGGTCCATTAATTAGGGGAGCAACACGTTAGCACAATAATTATGCAGATGTATATGGGCGTGGGTAGTCATCAAATGGCTCCGAGCTCGGGTGCTGGTTCTGGTACGACTGGTTCCTGGCACCATGAACTCTCTACTTTTACGGCGCCACGATGTTTTATGGTGTGCATTAATTAATAAAAATTATGAAGAGGTAGTGCCATGCTGCATAGGATTCGTGGTGCCATGTATAGTGCAGGACACTACATCCTATGCAACGGATTTGGCACAACCGCGGACGTACCTCGCTCACATAATACCGCCGTAAAGAGACATCTTCAGTGTCGCGTTTCGTGCATTGGCATAGTGATTATATGGATGTTCATGGGCATCGGTAGTCGTAAAAAGGCTCCGATTGCTCGTTTACCCCCTATTCGATTATAAAAAAACGAGCGCATCTCGCCCTCAAATGTTACACTTTGGCGAGAATATCTGCGAGAATGTTTGTAATTATTTTGGAATAAATAAAAAAAACTTCTGGTTATGGAGATGTTTGCAGCTGATATTCAAGACGACATAGTCCGATTGCTCATTTGGCTCTTGTGTAAAAATAGTCACGAACATAATGCACACAATGGTTTAATGTTAACTGGATATTGTTGTAAGATGAGTTACGGTAACTAAATTAAACTTCACCTGGGACGCGGGCTTAGTGTGATGGAAATTTAATATTAATCACAAACTAAAAGTTTACAGCTAACCGCGGATCTAAAAGGAACGAATAATGGCTTTATTACAAATCCACACTTATAACTAGCATTACCCCACGGTTTCACCCGGTCCTATTATCTACCCAACCCTACGTGGCATCACGGTATATAGCCTATATTATAGCCTTCCTCGACAAATGGAGTATTCAACATAAAAATTATGTTTTTTTTCGGTCCAATAGTTCCTGTAACTAGGGCGCTCGAAGAAACTAAGAAAAACTATTTATCTCCACATTATTATTATAGATGTCGTCCAGGGAAAATTTCGACCACGACGGATGTGTCTGTAGAGACTAGCCAACTGTGCAGGGCTTATTATAGTGCACAAGTCTCCGCACAAACACAAGAGAACTTTTTTACATTCCGATGGGAAGGACAATTATTCTACTCGACTAAAAAGAAATCAGGCGCAGGACTGACAGCTTCACGCACTCGCCGAGGCACGGGCGTTTAACACTGCCAAGTTTCTGACTTTGGGCTGTTATTAGAAGCTTCAAAATCCCAATAACACTTTAGTCCGATCCTGGACTCGATTTCGGGTCATCGCGACAGCGGTTGAACTTTTTTTTATAGTGTTGGGGGACAGATGAGAAATCGGATCCTTTCGATGATTACTGACGCGCATGGGCATTCGCATAATTGTCATGCCTCCTCTTCAATGGGCTATCGGCGAGTTACGAAACGCGACAGCTTAGCTGTCACTTTGTGACGGTATAATATGAACGAGAGGGTCATGCCGGCCCAATTCGGCTGCAATGCATTATGACACTACCTTTTTCTAACTATTATCACATTTATTGGGAACTTTTCGAAGTACATAAAGGAAATAATGCGGAAGAAGCAAGACATCTATAAGAATCGCAACGCTTGGCACTCATTTCTCTGCCTTTTTTTTACGCGAGGAAACGCACTTACGCGCCTTCACTGGCCATGGGTGGGGTCCAGTGGTGTGTGAACCTTGCGACACATCAATATAGTGCCGAATACCCAATACCCACAACAACCACCGCCAGTGTCGTCAGTGCCGTCTTTGTTGAGGTGCCCCGGAACAACAAATCATCAGGGCACCTCGACGACCAGTCAGTCCCCTGAGGTACCGCGTACAGCTACGCGTCCTCCACAGCAGGGTTGCCCCGCACCACAGGACAACCCCACCTATTTTGGGACAGTGCAATGGGGTGAGATTCACATCCTCGCCCTTTGTCCCGTGCGCAAAAGCGCCTCCAGCTGTTTCTCATTTGTCCCCTCATCTTATAAGAGGGGTACAAAGAGCATTTCCCTCGGTTCAATTGGCTTCGCCTGGGTTCAATCCAAGCTACTGAGCCCCACCGCCACGACAAAGCTTGAACCATGGTGGGTACTCATTTCTCTGCCTAACCTAACCTAACATTTTAGAGAATTGGCGTAAGGGTGAGTTTTTGATTAGGGATTCAAACCTGTTCACTTGTAGCTCAACAATCTTAGATTGAATGAGTGAATGAGAGTCATTGGTCAAACCCATACAATTTAACAGACCCTGCATTCGGGTAAAAACAACAAACGTGTAAAGGACCACGTGTGTTCTATAATTTCGAAAATGTCCTCTTTGTGATGTTAATATATTTAGTATTTACATACATTACTACGCAAACCGTTTGACCTGACGAACGCTGAATAAATTCACTCTAAACGCTTACTTACACATACAATTTAATGGTAATAGTGTCTGTTTTTTGACTGGACTCCGTCAGGAGGCCAATGGTTTTCAAACGTCTGTGTGTTATATAATCTATATGTACTAGCTGTGCCCCGCGGTTTCACCCGAGTGCGCAGATGAAATCACTAAGAGGTATGAAAAAGAGATTCTCAAACCTACTTAGTAGGCTCGTAAAATTTGGTAAAAATCGGTAAAGCCGTTTCAGAGAAATACAGTGACTAACATTGTGCTAACATTGTGTCACATTGTGCTAACATTGTGTCACATTGCGCTAACATTGTGACACAAGAATTTTATGTATAGGATATTATTACATAAAATCGAAATATCACTCACTGATTAATCTAAACCACCGAAAATATAACTTGAATTTGGGCAGGTTGACCTTTTAGGGTCCAGATAAGAATGCATTTTACCAAAGTCCATTGCCAAGTGTACATTTTTGGAGATGGAGTGCCCGGATTTAGGACACGCGGTGTTGATTTTATGTATATATGTACACAGAGGCTCAGCTTCACAACGTGAGACACGGGACTTACACCGCGATGCCTCGCAGAACACGCCGAACCGTCAAGCATCTGGTTGACAATTTCTAATGACAATCAACGATTAGAAGAGTTGACGGTATGGACGATACGATCCCGAATCTCAGAGAGCGCGATTTGCGCGAGCAACGATCCCACGCCTAATTTCACTGCGGTCGTGTTGGTCTGCCGTCCCATAGGAAAAGAAGGGGAATAGAGTGCACTTGTGTCTGCGCTCACACTCGTGCGATATAAAATTCCCCGCTAACGACGAAGCTATTTATTTCCTTTAACGTTTGTGTGTATGCTGTGACCGTATCCGAAATTCAGCAAGGAGGATATTATAGAAGAAAAGACCGGGGATTAGTTGCAATATTTTCTGTGATATGACTATAATTTATCAATTTGTTATATTAGTACTTACAGCGGCACCATTTCTTCCGGTACAGCCTTTCTTTTTCTTTTTTAATATAATTTATTTATTTTGTTCAAAAACGGTAGGATTATATCGTTCTACCAATCTGTACAGCACCGTTAGAGAGCCTATTGACATGACCGGCTGGCTCAGTTGGTAACGTGGCGGTTAGTCCGCGTGTTACGCCAGAGGTCGCGGGTTCGAATCCCGTCTAAGTCATGGATGTTTATAAATGTATTTCTATAATAAAAAACCTGAGTATATACAATTTCTTAAATTTATAAGAATATTAAATATATTTTCATTGTCTAGGACCTATGACACAAGTCCTTACGGTAGTCACTGACTGGTGTGACAAGTCCACAGATATTATTATTATTATTGACGGACATATCCACAAACGAACAGCGGATGTCTTGGTAACGTCTTTACCTTAGTGTACGGAGCCCTAAAAATGAATATAAATTTATTTATTGCATAGGGGAGCAAAAAAGAAGTCGGAGCCTTCTTACGACTACCAACACCGCATAGTTGCTATGCCGATGCATTGAAAATGGGCCACTGGCTACCCACAAATCATATTAGCAAGAGATGCCTCTCCGGTCGTGCCCATCCAATTCCGCTGCAATGCAGCATGCCACCATCTCTTATAAAATTAACTACGTATAATATTTCATCCCGATTAAACATTAGCAACTAGCCCAGTTTGGATTACGGATTAAGCGACAATCGGTTCATTTTCCAGCACCGCGGTATCGATGATGTCAACAAATATTTACAGCACCTCTATTTGCCCAATACTCTCGTATACACGTTGCATAGACAACAAATCTTTGTTGTTTGCAAACTGGAAATATACATACAACACTGTCATAAATACTGATATTACATAAACTGGTGTGGGAAATCTCACTCACGTGATACAGGCGATTTTGATGGATAGGTTGTCGCGTTTAGTGCGGATTTGGAGTTATGTAGTATAAGGGAACAAAGAATGATAGCTGAGGGCCACATAAATATCCGCAATTTTGTTGTTGTTTCTTTTTTGGTGACGCGAGGAAACGCATTTACTAACTATTGCCGACCCGATTATTGGGTTTGCCGCACGTCATTTTACTAAAGAATACCCACAAGAACCACCGCGAGTGCCATCAGTTCCTTGGAGAGGTGCCCCGGAACAACAATCATCAGGGCGCCTCGACGGCTATTCAGTCCCTAAAGTAACCGGTTCCATCGACACATAAGTTTTACCCACACGACAATCTCACCACATTTGAGACAGTGCATTGGGGTGAGGTTTCCATCCACGCCCCTTGCGACATGCCGAAACGCGCCTCCTCCTCTTGCACTTTAGCCTTCTCTTCCTATAATAGGTGTACACAGAGTAGCCCACTCGGTTCAGTTGTCTTTGCTCAAGGTGACTGGGCTCACCCCAGACTACTGAGCCCCACTGCCACAACAAGGCTTGAAGCATGGTGATGACCCCGCTGAGCCTTTTTTTTATTCAGTCACAAAGATTCGATTGACCGCTAGACCGCATGCCGAACTCGGCACATTCGGCACTCAGGGTTGCAATACCGACTAAACCCCAGCGGGTGTCTTCCGCCGCTATACTGGATGGTCCCAGACCTGCAGGCAACAGGTTCCAACCTGTCGTGCCTACCATGTAGTATGTTTTCCTGTTTCTGTTTTTTTTCCTAAAACTCCATTTTATTTTTGTTTGTCAAAAAGATAAAGTAATTATAACGGTATATAGGAAGTTGCCAAGAATTTATGATCGGATAGAACCTAAAGTAGTATAAGCGAGCAAACGGCGATATTTTTGGTGAAATTACAGGCTTAAAACTTTTTCATACCTCTTACTTACATATTTATTACTACTTTCTTACAGTGGATGGCTGGAATTACGAAGAAAAATAGAGCTGTTATTTAAAAAAAAATCGCACAACAAAAATATTTATTGAATTAGTGTAACGCCTTCGTTTTTCGGAATAGCAATAAGAATCATCTAGTCATTGGTATACACTTTTTTGTTATAGTTCTAATTTCAGCGATACTTCTAGTCTTAGATTGGGGTGCTGGTCTAAAAACAAATTACAAAATATAACGTGTTGGATTAATGAGGAGTGCTTTAAAAAGCACATATATCACACGCTTCATTAAATTCCTCATTAGTAAGAACGTTTAAACGGGGTAGCAATATATCTCGCAGGTATTAATTAAGAGGGGTCTTTTGTCTGCGCTCACATGACAAGAATGCAGAACATGTGTTAGGAACACTTAGTATTTAAAAAAGATTCAGCGCGAAAGTGATGATTTTAAGGTTGTTTGTTAGAATCGTTTGAAAGTGTAAATTCACTAGTTCCGAATATTTTTATGCGGGTAAAATACATTTTAAAACATTCGTTCCTTTTGAAACTCCATTTGTACTATTTATAGCGAAATAATATGTACGTGAGTGGCTTTTGCGTAAAGGAATAACAAACACATATAAAAATAGACAAACCTTTCCATCACGTTTCTCTGACCTTTAATCGAAGTCTCGAACATCAGTCAATCCACGACGGACGACCTTCCAGCCTGGAAAAAAGAAAAGTATCCTAGGCCATATTATAAGTACATTGTAAGGCAGGATTTCAGTACTCTGGAACGGAACGGAACGGAACGGAACGGAACGGAACGGAACGGAACGGAACGGAACGGAACGGAACGGAACGGAACGGAACAGAACAGAACAGATTGCTCACTGTTTTTGGGTACAGGGGTAACCCTTTGTATTCGGATTTCGGTGAGATTGGTGGCGTTGGATTGCTCTCTCCAGTGCGATTCTCGTGGTATATGAAGCGTTTCGATCGGTCTTCGGGTTACAAATATTCGTGTTTTTGTGACTTTCAAAATTGTGTAGGGAAAATAACAAGCCATCCGTATAGGCGCGCTTTTGGTTTTGACCGTTTGATCCCGAAGCGTTACTGCATCGGCGACTTGTTAGGGGTGTGGCTTTTCGGGGTTTGTGTTGGTGCGTCTTTTGGCGTTGTTTCTTGTTGTGGTCACCCACTCCTTCTGGGAGCACTAGGGTTTGTTTACAAAATACTTTGACCTTCAGTAAGCTTCGCTTATCTGTTATCGAAGTATTTTGTGATCGCCGCGGTGTTCCCGCGGGAGTGTGTCCGGAGGTGTCGGTAGTAGTGGGGGGAGACGACTTCCACCTTGAGAAGTTATGGGGGGAGAGGGACAGAACAGAACAGAACAAAACAGAACAGAACAGAACAGTACAGAACAGAACAGTACAGATTGCTCACTGTTTTTGGGTACAGGGGTAACCCTTTGTATTAAGGCGGATTTGAGGGTCACGGGCCTCAGCGACGCGGTAACAGCGGAGCGCCTCGCCATCGCTGTGGCACAGGAAGGGGGCTGCAACCCGGGCCAGGTCCTCGTGCGAAACATTCGCACGGGGCAATTCGGCTCGGGCACAGCCCACATCGAGCTCCCGGCGGAGGCTGCCAAGAAGCTTCTGCAGGCCGGGAGCATAGCAGTGGGGTGGAGCAAGGCTAATCGCCATCTCCTGCAGGCGCGCCCCAGGCAGGTTTCCAGCACGTGCCCCGCTGTCGTCGACCGCAGCGACCTTTGTTATCGCTGCGGTCAAGCCGGCCATAAAGCCGGCGCTTGTAGAGCCGCCCTGCACTGTGCGGTGTGCGCGGCCGCCGGCAGGCCGGCGAGTCACGTGATGGGGGGCATGGCGTGCAAACCCCCTGTCACCCGTGGGAAGGTCGCCCCTCGCACACAAGGGGGCAACCGAGCGGGGTCGGCTGATGCTGAGATGACCTAAATGGCTAGGCATCTCAGCATCCTACAGGCGAATATTAACCACTCCGCTGGGGCTCAGAACCTCTTCCTGCAGTCTATGGCGGAGTGGTCGATTGACATCGCGATCGTTGCCGAGCCGTACGCCGTGCCCTCCAGTTCAAGCTGGGTTGGCGACACCGACGGCTCGGTGGCGATCGTGATGAGGCCAGGAGCCGGCTCCCCCTCGTCGTCAAAGCGAGGGGCCGCGGTTACGTGGCGGCGGTTCGGGGAGGGGTTGCCTCCCAGTCGTCCGGCGTCGTCGCTGTCGTCGTCATCGTCTGGAAGGGGGCACAGCCGGTTTAAGCGTTGGGCGCTCACCAAGCTCAACCGGGAACTGGAAGAAGAGGCACTGGTCGTGGGCCGCTGGAGCCTCCCGCCGCTGTCGGAGATAGCGGTGGACGAGGCGGCTGGTCTGCTATGCGACGCGTTCACTGCGGTGTGCAGAGCGGCCATGCCGCCCGCGAAGAGTCCGCCCCAGCAGCGGGCGCTCTACTGGTGGACGGCCGAAATATCCGGCCTCCGGGCCGCCTGCAACGGGGCCAGGAGCCAGTCGGAAGAGGAGGAGGGTGTTCCGCCCGTCCCGGAGGCTGAAATGGAGGCGATTCTGACTCGCCTCCAGAGTAAGAAGAGGGCACCGGGTCCAGACGGGGTGCACGGGAGAGTGCTGGCGATCTCTCTCGTGCACCTCGGGGATAGCCTCCTGGAAACGTTTGACCGCTGCCTGCGGTCTGGTCAGTTCCCGGCGGCATGGAAGGAGGGTCGGCTTTGCCTACTTCCAAAGGCAGGGCGGCCCATGGACTCGGCTTCGGCGGTTCGACCGGTGGTGCTGCTGAACGAGACAGGGAAGGGCCTCCCGTCTCGTTCAGCATCTGGAGGAGGGCGCGGGACCCGGACTCTCAGAGTCGCAGTTCGGGTTCCGAGCGCGCCGGTCAACCATCGATGCCCTCAAGCGTCTGCGGGCGGTGACGGGTGAGGCGGAACGCAGGGGGGAGGTGGTGGTCGCGGTGTCGTTGGACATCGCGAACGCTTACAATAGCCTCCCGCACAGCGTGATACGGGAGGCACTGAAATTCTTCAGGGTGCCTCCCTATCTCGTGAGGCTGTTGGAGGCGTATCTCTCCGATCGCGGAGTGGCTCTCGAGAACCGGTCGGGGTCCGTGGAGTGGCGGCGCGTCGGGCGCGGCGCCCCGCAGGGTTCCGTTCTTGGACCAATCCTGTGGGACGTCGGCTACGACTGGGTCCTGCGAGGCCGTCTCCTCCCCGGGATGGGTGTCATCTGCTATGCGGATGACACCTTCGTCTATGCCCGGGGACGAGACTATAAGGAGGTGGCGCGGCTGGCCAAGGTCGGCATTGACCTCGTGATCAGCCGCATAGAGAGGTTTTAGGGCTTCGGGTCATACTAGACAAGACCGAAGCCCTCTTCTTCCGCGGGGCCGGCCACAGAGGACTGCAGATCGGAGAGGAGAGGGTCAGGTTGAGCCCCCACATAAAATATCTGGGGCTCAACCTGACCGTCAACGGAGGGTGGACCTTCGGCTCACACTTCACTATGGTGGGACCGAAGGTCGTGAAGGCGGCGAGTGCGCTAGGCAGACTCCTCCCGAACCTCGGAGGACCCAGCGCCGCCTGCAGGCAGCTGTACTCCGGTGTCTGTCTGAGTAAGGCGACGTAGGGTGCCCCGGTTTGGGCGGATCGTCTCACTGTGAGGAATAAGGCCCATCTGCGCTCTGCGCAGAGGGTCGTCGCAGTGAGGTCGATCCGGGGGTACCGTACGGTATCGTGGGCTGCAGCGACAGCCCTAGCCGGCGATCCCCCGTGGGAACTCGTGGCGGAGGTTCCTGCCGAGAGCTGCTCCTATGTCTCGGATTGGAGGGCTCTCGGTCTGAACCCCACGCATGACGAGATCCTACGGATTCGCCGGCTAGGGCATGTGGCGTTAATGCAGAGGTGGGGGGAAGACCTGG
>JAFELO010003618.1:0-14969 GCA_017140195.1 Eumaeus atala
CAATCGCTACTCACCACAGTCACAACACACCACATAACACACAGGCCCTAAATAGACCTACATTTCCCTGAGCCAAAAGCCAGGATGGCAAACCGCAATTTTATTGCGGCCCCGTTACCCAGGGGATAGTCGTCCCCTTGCGACCCAACCCGGGTTATGAGGTTCGCCTCGATGCCCGTAACCCCCCACAGTTTCTGTGGAGATGACCAGCAGTGGATTTTTTTCCCCAGTTGTGGGGATCTCTACTTAAAAGATGAGTATTGCTTGAAAAGGAATTGGTACTAATCTCCATGTAAACGTTATTGTTATTGCGGAAAGAGCGCTCACAGTTTAGACATCAGTAAGGCTGATTTTAGTCCCACGCCGACGGCACGCGCACCGTCAGCGCTGATGGCCGAGATATATGAACTCTTAGGAAGCGTTTTTTGGTTAACAGCGCGCATCCGCGCGCTGATAGCTAAACGTCCCCAAAAAACGCTTCCTAAAAGTTTATATATCTCGGCCATCAGCGCTGACGGTGCGCGTGCCGTCGGCGTGAGACTAAAATCAGCCTCAGAATAAAAGGAATTATATTTTTGTACTCTTATGAGTATATATTATATGGACCTACCTACAAAAAGATTAAGTTATTTACACAGTACGTTGTCTGTCCGTCAATTTGATTATACTTCGATCAACTTCATTATGAATACGTATCTATGATACCGATGCAGTCATTTATAATCATCACACGACCCGTGTTCCCCAGTGGATGGTTCGACCACCCGCGCATTTCATCGTTCTGACCATCCTCGCAACAATATGGTACTGAGTTTAACGAACTTTTCTGATTTTATTCAAAGGTACTATGCTGTATATCAGCAGAATCGCGTTACTGTCACCAGTACAGAGGGAACATTTGTTTGAAACGCCGCGAAGAAGCGACAAATGGAAATAGGAATTTTGAACGAATTAAATCCAACCTACGTATAAAATAGGTAACATAGGTACGACTGCCTATCACAAATAGCTAAAGTAGGTAGAAACTTTTCCGTTCTAACTTTCGTTGGAAAGTTTCTATAAGCTCTAAGAAACGAATGGCAAAATTGGGATTTCGACTGAATCTAGAGCAATAATAGCGCTAAGCAGGCAAAATGTAAATAATAGTATAATTTAACTGCTTAAACAGGTTTAAAAGAAATATGATGCAATTTAAAATCAAACATAACACCTCAAAGCTGCAAGATAAGTACGTTTTGCATCTTCACTTCATTCCTAAATATATCATATAAAGTTATATATTTAGTATTTTATAGTAACTTCTAAAATTAGGACATCTTTCATCTCAGTACTACCATGGTTTCCTGTAAATCTTCCGATATGATTAAATATTAAGGATTGTAAAAATACTTAAATATACCGTATAAAATCGTTTGAAACAGTGGTTTTACAACGTGTACCTAAAATCGTGGAATCATGATTATTACAATTTGAATATAAAATCCTGTAGATATGAAGCATAACACAGTGATTCATATTATTGGTCCGCGGGTAACCAAAATCCCAACTAAGCATTTTCAATCACATCACATTGTGACGCCGAACTCCGAAACGGGCGGACTGCAAAGGATTTAATAACTCGAGAAGCAATAAATCAATTTTTCATTATGAGAATGTGGAAAAAGGTGTAACAGGCCCCAGACCATGAACTCTAACCGGGCGTGGACGAGAGTTGAATGCGAAAAAAAATCCTCTTCATTACAAGATAATTTATTCGTTGAATAAGTACTAAATATGTAAACATTACAATGAAGAGGTTTAATGGGTTCAGACGGGGCTGCCGCGCGAAAAAACACCAAATCGCACATCTCAAAATCTCAACGTCGTGAGTGGAGAGACAGCAGAATAAGTTCCGCGTCTTTTGTCTACATTAGCATGGGTTCGATGTTTCCGTCCAAGCAGGCGAGCCTCATTCACAGTAGGACAAACCAAGAGGAGAACACCAACATCAGGAAGAGGTAGTGCCATGCTAACAGAAAGAGGCAGTGCCGTAATGCATAACACTACATCCTCCTATGCAACGGAATTGGGCCAGCTCGACCGCTCGCTCTCGTGACATCTTCAGTGTCGCGTTTCGTGCGGTTTACGAGTAGCAGGTGGCCCTTTGGGGGGTGGGGGAAGGGGGCAACGCATCGGCATAGCCATTATGTGTATGTTCATGGGCGTCGGTAGTCGTAAAATGGCTCCGACTTCTCGCTTGCCCCCTATTCTATAAAAAATTTAAGGAATATCGGTTGCCACGCATTACGTTACAAAAGTGATCTTAATCATCATCATTATCAGCCTCTATCGGCTCACTGCTGGACATATGCCACTGTCAATTAACGCCGGAACGACCGATCTCCTGCTACTCGCATCCATCCCGGATAGTTAAAATAATCTAACTTAACTATTTATGTAATTATTATTTGACGTTTCCATCCGTTAGTGGAAGATATTTCAACTTTTCCCCCTAAATTGGTCACTGAAAAACTTGTGTACGTTATCTAAGTAAAGCAAATTTCTATGGAGTGTCGTTACTTGTTATTTTCATTTCCGGATGGAAATAAAACATTTATAGTCCCTAATAATTCTTCGGAATTGGAGAAATAAGTGTTCATAGCGTCCATCGAAAAGTACTTATTTTCAGCACTAATAAATATAAAGCCTAATGATGTTCAATCTGTAACGTACATTCATTTTCAGATCCAAAAATCAAACCATTTTAATCTTGTTAGATTCTCTTCACGCTGAATCGATTTTAAGAGGCATGGAAATGCAATTCTACATCAATAGCATTGTAGGTGGCGACTTGGATGTTAAAATTTATCTTCATCGAGAGTTATGTTGCTATCGGTACCCTCGTACCGTAATAAATACGAGAGTCCATATATCTGTCCACGCTTGGCCGCCTTATTTATAGCAGGCGAATAAATCGCGCCGCGTGTAAACAGCCGCCTCGTCGCCTCTCGCTCGCCCGCACCTGAACCTCCTGCAATTATTTCGGACGCGGCTTCCTGCATTGTAAATATGAAACTTGTCTTATGTATTTACTTTGGGTGAAAGGTGAAATGATATTTTTTTAGATAAATGCCTTAAGAAGAAACACAAAGCTTTGACGTGGGCACATATAGGTAGCCTGGGGGATAGAAATGTTTGAATATATCAAAACTTAATTCAATAGGTATTTCGTTGTAAAATAATCTACAATTATGGGTGAAGAACTTTTGCTGCAAACAACAAGGAAATTGCAAATATGAAACCACTGTTATAAATGTTCTTATGGTATACAAAATTACACTATGTATGACTTCCATTCATTTTTGGAACTCTATTGTGTGCAGGTCATACTATTATAGTGTACAAGTCCGACGGGACGGTAAACGGGAATACTCATTATCTTTATAGTACACAGAAAATAATTGTCACTTTACAGACAATTTAATGAAAATTAATTCTGAATGTATCAGAATAATTCAGTTCTAATTTCTGAACTAGGATAGACAAATATCATGACAGTAAGTTAGGCTAGTGGTCAATCTTCGGTGATTAACGACTTGTCCATCCCTCTACGGTTGTGACTTTTGAAATTGAATTATAAATGGTACCTGTTCGAGATTAGATTTCGCTAACCCCCATACGTCCACGTCGAGAATTGACTAATGTAATTTTAACTATTTATTTAAAAGGCGATAATAGGTTAGTTGGAGCCTTTATGTTGCAACTTAAATGACAATTGACACCCATATATATCTGCACGAATTATACGAATTACAATCATACCGTAGACCAGTACAGATGGGATGTCCATTGGTAAGGCGAAAAGTCTTAGGCCCCCATTCGTACTGGCTCAATTTGGCTACGAGTAGAATTCAACACAAGTGTTTAAGTACATGCTGCTCTTGTATAGTATTACACGTAAGAGTTAGTACGATGCTGCATTACAGCGGAATTGGGTACCTCTCGCTCTCATGTGAGTATTACGTCTACTATATACTGACATATTACGTCTAAGGTGTCGCGTTTCTTTCTGTTAGTGAGTATTCGGTGGCCCATTGGAGGGGAGGAGGAAAAGAAGGCAAATATCAATGCAACATCGGCATGGTAATAATTCGGATGTTCTTAGGTAGTCGTAAGAAGGCTCGGAATTCTCGTTAGCCCCATACAAGAAAATAGCTTTCAATTTTTCTGTGTCTACCCCATCAGGGAACTGGCGTGAAGATATGTTGTTATTATAGAGTAGGTATTTGACTGAATATTTTGCGTAAATATCGAGTAGGAGTGGACAATGACAGGTCCAGGGTGAAACCGCACTCATTAGCCTGGCTACCGACGAACTTTCATTACGGGACTTGTTATTCAAATTTATTCAGCGACTCCCCGCTGGATCCCGGGTGGTTGTGCAATCACAGTAGCTATTGGTTCATATTTATATTATTGCAGACGCGGCTAGGAACCGTAGAAACATTTTGTATTGTTCATGCTGTGGACATTATGATATTTGTCGTTTTTGATATTTCAAAATAAGACATTGTGAAAAGCTCCAATTTATGTGTGCATGTTAAAGAACTACTTTCAAATTTATAGTTAAAGTGTGTGTGGCAATATTCGTTTTTACATACTCATCCATAGCATAGCTGTCTCTAGCGGTGGCGTCTTGTGAGCGAAAGGTACCTCCCTGATATCCTATAGTTCTAGTCTTGCCATAAAATTGTTATAAAGAAAAAAATAATATTTTTAATCGCAAATAAAATTTATTACTTTTAGAGTGTGTAAGCTTAATACAAAAATATAAAACAATTAATAATATAAAAAGCTTATTCGAAGTGGACTCTACTGGCCGCAGTAGAGCCCTTGAAACGTTAAGTCTCGACATCAATAGAAGCACGCAATCTTTCTATTGGTAACTTATTCACTGTCAATCGTATAGATTGTTTTACGTACTCCAAATTATCATGGCATTAAGAGCAAGCTGTACTCACTAAAACTGAATATAAATCATAATGATTAAGGTTAGGACTCGATGAAGTGTAGTCTTCAACTCCGAAACGTAACGTTCATTTTAATCAAGATTCTGCGGTTTACGCTTTATGATCTGGTCCCGAGCGTTGCTGGAAGGACCATACTTGGTTATTGCACATGGTGTTCTAAATTTTGTAAAAAAAACCAAGTGTACGGAGAATTTAAAAAATTACATTTGGCTCCATACCTACTTTATGTAATATAATCACAGCGATTTTCTTCACTTTATCACCCATTCCATTTATATGTCGCAAAATATTGTATAATGCATTTGCGCCAAAATGAGGAAACACAATGAACAATCGTATAAAAATGACAGATTCCTAATTCAAGTGTTTTTTTTATTATTTTTTATTGTAACAGTATTTATGGCCAGACTAAGTTTAGTATGAACAATGTTCCTAAAAGCTGTCCGTCTGTATGTGTTCAAATTTCTCAAAATTTTACGGATTTTCATGCGGTTTTCACGAATGGAAATGTTGGTATAATTTGGTAATGTCCCGGACCCTATTATTCACAGACGAAGCCGGGACACATCGCTAGTCGCTAGTCTTCTCATATATAAAACCAAGTTCCCAAAAGCTGTCTGTCTATATGTGATCGATTATCATAAATTAACCGAACGGAATTTCTTGCGGTTTTCAACTATGAATAGAGCGATCCGTGATAATTTTTTTACATTACGCACATGATTTTAAGTCGTTTTTTCTAAGCAGATTCTATTTGAAAGAAATTCATCATTAAAACAATTTTTTTGCAAAGTCAACTTTCCGACCATGATTTTAAGTAGTTTTCACAAAGTACATGATTTGATATGTGCACAACTTTTGTGCGGACGGTCTTGCGATATTGACTGTGCGTCTTGGTATTTTTATAAATCAATTACGCGAACATATCATCAAATAACAAATAAAGGATATATATATAGGAGGTAAGTTCCCTACAATCATTAAATTTACATTTATTTCTATAATCCATAAATATTTTTCCATGACCAATACAATCGCAAGGCACGTCAGTAGAGGGTAGTACTTGTACACCTGTCCGGGGTCTCTTAGAAGGTACTGTAGTGTCTTGTCGACTGTTGGTACTGGGACTTCCCCTTTCATTTTTCGAGGGTCTTTATATCTACACAAAGTATCGGCAAGCTCAGTTCTAAAACCTGCTAACTTCATATTACTCATCTGAATTTTCCTTTCACTGTGTTTACCTTTTTGTATAGTACCCAAGCATTGATGACAGTCATGACGCAGACTAACTAGTGGTAAAAGAGCCTCGTCGTCCACTTTCTTGACTTTATGCGGATGCGATATCGACAAATGAATCTATCCATCCAATCAACGCCGCCCACGTGTGTATTATATTCTTCTAAGACCAGAGGACATGATACTTGAACATTGGCTTTTAGCTTTTTTTCGTAGCGGGTTATAGTATCCGCTGGTTCAGCGCCAACATACGTGGAAAGTAATAGTACCTGTTTGTTGTCCTTCCAATTTGTGGCCGAAAATGCTTGGCCTTATTGAGAGGCCACATTTTCGTGATATGTTCCTCTGGGTACGTTAGACTTCATAATTTCCCGTTTCTCCCGTAACTTGCACGACTTTCCAAGCCTGTTTTTCTGTACTGTTTCAAGAAAATAAATATCTTCGTTGGTCAGGTAATGTAGCAGAAGGTTTTATGTAAGGTTTAAAGATTTAATTAGACATATAATTCATTAGCTTGAAACCGCATAAAATCCGGTCACTGAAAAAAACCTTTTGATTCCAACGAAGCGTATTTTATACCGACCGACTGTAGGCGATTGATTGTCTCAAAATGTACTGAACGTATTTTCCTACGGTTTTCAGCCATGAGGCCTAAACATATATATTTTAATATTTTTCAACATGATTTCCAGTCTAATTAAGTCACTCGATCATTATATTGAATGAAATATATAATTGCACACAAAGTTAGATACATAAAATCCGACGGTGTTAAAATCAGATGTGTCAGTAAATATTGGTGAAAAGGCTCCTCAAGTTGGAGACTTCGTTACACATCTTCAGTCGTAACGAACTGTTTGCAGCCCACGGGGGCAGGTAATCTAATAACATCCCAGCCCGCTGCCACCCTCCACCTAGAGCGTTTTTCACTGTTTATTTCAGTATCAGAGCGAACGAGAACGTGACTGCAATATTGATGTGCAAAATCAATGTTTGGCTTGTATTCGATATTTCTTACCTATTTACCTAACCGCTATTTAATGTTAAGAGACTGGTTGGTTTTACATAATCCAGCTACTATTATAAATACGTTACTTTGTATGTTTGTTACTGTAAGAAACAGACACTAATGAATGGATTTGAATGAAATTAGACGCAGCTATAGTTTACATTATGGAATAACATAATTTTAATTTTATTTAGTTCCCTGTTATAGACGACCGGGTGGAGCTAACGAGAGGGAACGTCGTTGGTGGCTTAGTGGAGTCAGTGCCTTCCAGGGCGCTGCGAGTTCCACATAACCCTCGAACATGCCCGTGCTCGACGTTAAGTCATTGCGTTCCCCAACGTAAAAAAATAAAAAGCGCCAGCACTTAGTTGTCTAGCACCTAATGATCTGTACCTGACCTGACCTGACCCCATGGAACGGAGGCATTCAACCACAAACAACGTAACACTAGTTTATTATATGTGAGACTAACGGTCCGCCCCAGCTACGCCCGTGAATGCCAGATTGTTATCTCTGTGAGTCTCGTAAATTGGTGAAAACCGCGTTAAAATTAGTTCAGTAGATATTGAGAAAATCGATTCTATACAGACACAGCATTTGGTTCCTTTATATTCTAATATTTACCCTTCGATCAAACATGCAACTAAGTATAAAATCCATATAAAAACGTCACAGCCACATGGTCTTCCCACTGTAATTTTGGGTAGACATTAACAATGTTTTGTCTTCGACCTTATTCTAACTAGTTAAGGTTTAAATTACATGAATGCTTAGGACTCTTTTCGTAATACTTTGTAAGTATTAAAGTTATGACAAGAATTTCGTTTATTTCCATAAATAATTGTCCATCTACTTGTAGTGCATTTGTTTGAAGTATACACCTATAGATAATCGCCACCGCTATACAAAGCTAAACACCTACGGATAACGAATCTTCGTAGTCAGTCGAACTGTTGAGGCTGGACTAGCGCCGCCAACCAGTATTAGGTCCCTCCGAAAAAAAGAAACGGATAACGAATGCCGCAGGGTACTGTGTACAATGATACTTGCACTCATAGCAATGCGACAAAGCTGTAGTGGGCTTCTCGTCGCTTCCAGAGCACAAGTTCAGTTACGACCAAAATAATAAATAAATGATACATTAGATTGGCCTTCTTTATGCATTGAAATTGCAAAACATGGTTGAAGGTTGTCCTAATATGTTACAAGCCAATGTTTGTGTCTCGGGAGCCTTGTCAAAATACTTTAAAATATATCAGCTTTTACCAAGGGCACGAATTATTATATATACTAATGGCTACGGTCTGATACACGAGTTGATACCTTCAGGCTGCGATTGCTCGTTTGCACAATTATAGCCCGTATGTGGTCATCGAAATGGGATTAAATGAACTGTCGGATGACTGTTCATTATCCTTTTAATCCCATAAAACACACTTGTGAGCCCCTCACATATACTCTTATTACATCCCCCGTTTGAATAAAACCAGCTCTGAGATGCTTCGGTTGTCTCGAAGATTCTTCAGGATTCTTTTCGAAGAATGTTCTAAATAAAAAATTCGCTAACGATGATCATAACATAAACCTTAATAATATAAAATATACTTAAATATCCTTAATAAACATCTGCTGATATGTTCTACTACGAGTAGCGCTACGCGTTTTCAAGCTTTACCCGCTAATCAATGACTATCGCTGGGCATCTGGGAGCTCTCCCAAAGACCCTCGAGCGAGCTACCGCTCATCCTAATCCTCTCGTCACTAAGGCAGCGGACTACAATCTCAACTGAGTTACAAACGTGGGCCTCGTCCCAGACACGTTCTGATCGACGAGGACGATCAGATCACGACAGTTGTAACACACAACAACACAGATACAACACCACAGCTGCGGTGCAGGTACACTGCACCCCGTCCGAGGGATTCGGGCGCGGACTATAAGATTCAATCCACAATGACCACATCATGACAGACTCCGAATAATCAGAAGCATTAGTGCAGTCATAGGAGATAATTCTAGTACCTCTAATCAAACCGTCCTACCGGTTAAGTTAGCTAAGATGACCCGCGCGAGTTGTACCACCCACCCGTGGTGAAAGGTGGGGTGGTTCCCCCAGCCATGATAACTCGACGAACACTTCCAGCCCCCATGTCGTTAGAGAGAGGTGGAGGGGTGGGTGGTGTGTTCTCTCCCCTCTGCCAAAAAGATAATTGTTACTTTAGCTAATATTAAATAACTATCGGGATGTTTTCTTCCCATCTGCGGAAAAGGAGAGAGGTCTGTCCCCCTATCGACGACTTATAGTATATATAAAGCAGCACCGGACACTTCTTTCAGCATAGAGCAATCAAAAAAATGTTAAACTTGCAAAATTTGCAAAATTCGTAAAAAGATTAAAATTCGTACTTAGCATAATTATGTCTGCACCCTAAACGGAACCTACCTGCGAAATTTGAAGTTTGCATGTGTTATAGTTTCTGAGATTTCGTGAATAGTCACTAAGTGGCATCTCGCTTTTATATATTATGTAGACTAGCTCTCACTCCGCTCGACTTCGTCCGGCAATCAAAATTATGCATTAAATTCTTCCTTTGAAACTATCCATGGATGAAAAGCGCATGAATTCTCGATCCGTAAATTTTGTGAATTTCGATAGACATACACTTTTGGGGACTTAACACTTAGCAAATAGACTGATAATGCAATAGAGCAAAAGTCATAATTGAAATACAAATCGTAATGAGCCAGTAGATATTACACATTATTTCTTGACTTAACCGTAGTGAAAAGACAAAGTAAATTCGCCTAACAAATTCAAAGGCCCGCAATTTGTGATGATCAAAGCAGTGAACAATTATCAAGCTCGAGTGCCTCGTAATTTTCGCATTATATCATTATTCTTCACCCATTCATTCGGTCGCTCTTGGAGGATGAGTGAACGAATTGCGTGAGAACGACTTTATTGACACGCGTCTTTTCACCTCACTGCTTATTTGATAGTGATGCAAAAAACTGATTTATACTGCTGAATGATTTAAGACCTTATTACAAAGGAATAGAGTGGACACATCCCCCATTATTGTCATCAACTGTTCTAACATTAACACTATTACGGTCGAACACAATACGTTTTAGATAAAGACGTGTGCTCGTACAAAAGCTATGTAAACAAAGACTATGTAAATATGGGGGCTTGTGTTAATATTTCTCGTAGCGATTTTACAAGGACTTTTGACATTCAAACATTGGTACGTTCATGAAAAAAACAGTGTAAAGTCAAGACGAAGTATTTATCGCAAGATCAACTTTCGCTACCGCGCAAGAACCCCCCCCCCCCATCTAAAATTCTAAATTTTTGAGATAAAGGTAATATATAAAAATGAGATAAAGTACCTTCACGCCTGTGAACGTACTTTATCTCATTTTAAATTTTTCCCCTCGGTAGTTTAAGAGTTACGAGGGGCTCACGATTTTTAACACTTTAGAAGCAAATATCTCGCAAAGTATTGGAAAAATCAAAATACTTTCTTAGAAACCTCCATACCATTTAGAAATACCTATCCAATGACACCCCACACGGCTATGCCCAATTGACTTTTTCCCATATCCATATCCTAGTTACATATTGTGAGGACCCTCAATAACTTTATTTTTGAAAGTAATACTAAGTACATCATTTTATAGCGGTTCATGAAATACATCTGCATTTCTTTTTCGGAGGGACCTAATACTGGTTGACGGCGCTAGTCCAGCCTCAACAGTTCGACTGACTACGAAGACTTTTTTGTCTTCAGGTTTAGGGAGACGATAGGGGGACAGACCCCCTCTTTTCCCGCAGATGGGAAGAGATGAACCGGGTTGATTGTGGGCGAACCCTATGGTGATTATTTTTGGGACCGAAAAAGGGGAAACGGTCCCCCTCCCCACTCTGGTGGGACGGCGCGCGCACGATGCCGTTTAAGTTGCGGTGTCGTGGATAAGGATAATTGAGCTCGTTTAGTGTTTGGCTTATCTGAGGAGGCAGGCCTCCTCGCCCCCCCTCTGACGGAGGGGGTCGATTTGCGCTACAAATCGGCAAAAGCCGTATTCTTAATTTATTTATTATTAGAGCTCTCTAAAGTCGCGTTATTTTATTACTATTAATGTAAGCTCTCGACTTACGGATTCGAACCCGGGCTCGTTTCCGTAAGCGGTGTGTGAGTTTGACATTCTGTCAGTCATACGTTACAACTGTGTCACTATATGTAAGATTTCATCGCTCGACCGGTACGAGCGGTGTATATCGTATTGGTTCTAGCAGTAAAAATACATTTACGCACCATCCAGCCGACCCAAGGGGGCCTGAAGTGTGTGTCGGGCTCAGGTCGTGAAGCGATAGCTACTACCGACTATCCGTTATCCGTTAGTTGGCCCTATTGGCATTTCACTGCGGGAGCGTGTCTTGGTGTGTCTTTGCTTGTGTTCTTGGACGGACTTTGCTACTGCTATCGCGATCGGGTCGTCGGCGTTGTGCAATACGTGCTTCGGCCGACGATAACGGGAGTCGGTTAGTAACGTCGGGTCGTATTCCGACGTTTGAACGATTAATTTATTTTTGTGATTCAGGGCACGATCAAAGAACTTTTGAGACAGCTCTTTGAAATGTCCTTTTATCGAGGTCAGTTGGAAGTCACAATGTAGGTCGATGTTTCGGAAATATCACGGGCATCCAGTAGCCATGCGTAAGAATCTATTTTGCATTTTCTGCAAACGTTCTATTTGGGTAGGGGATATGTGCGCGAATGCTGCACTGCAACACGACAAGATCGGTCGAATGCATGTAATAGACAAAGTGAGCTTATGTCTATACGCCATTTTGCTCTTTTTGTTTATGAGAGGATAAAGTTTAAAAAGGACATATCGTGTCTTTTTCAGAACGTCATCTATGTGATTCTTGAAGCTCATCGACCTATCGAGAGTCACTCCCAAGTATTTCACCGTCTCTGCTCTAGGTATCTCGTTACCGTAGAGCAGGATAGGAGGCATGTTACCTCGTCTATGCGAGGGGCGGTTTAGTAAGAAGAGTATGTACTTACTCTTCTCCGCATTAACCTCTATTCTCCATTTCAAGAACCATTCACCGAGTTCGGTGACGGCTTTTTGGAGAAGTTTGGCTCTGTAGTTGGGGAGGTATCTAATGTTCAGTGCGGTGTCATCCGCGAACATCGCCAGCTGGACGCTGGGGTGTCGCGGTATGTCGCTGGTGTACAGATTGAAGAGGGTGGGATAGAGGACCGATCCTTGCGGACAACCGGCCCTGAGGGTACGAGGGGAGGACAGGGTGCCCTCCACTCTGTAGCGGAACTGCCTGTTCTCTAGGTAGCCGTTTACTATCAGTACCAGCCTGTCAGGCAGTCCTAACTGGTATAGTTTGAAGATGAGACCTTGATGCCAAATTTGTCAAACGCCTTTGCTACATCAAAGAAGACAGCGGCCATGCCGCGTGGCCGGCCCTGTCTTTTGAGTCCCGATAGTACGTACTCAGTGAGGCGGTGTACTTGTTGTGGGCAGCTGTGACTGTCGCGAAATGCGAACTGCTCGTCTATGAATAGGTTTTTCTCTCTTATCTCGGTTTTAAGGCGTGCGAGAATTATCCTTTCATAGATTTTACCTAGCGAGCTTATGAGACTTATGGGCCGGTAACTAGTGGGATCCATCCGGGGTTTTCCCGGTTTGTGTATGCCGATCACTATGGCTTCCTTCCATGCGTCTGGGAAAGTGCATTGCGCCAGAAGGGCATTAAAAATGCACAATAGGAGGTGTATAATAACGGGAGGCAGCTGTTTCAGCGCCTTGTTGGTTATTCCATCGGGCCTGGGGGCCCTCTTTGAGTGAAGGTTCTTTATAAGATCCTTTACTTCCTCTGTGTCCGTCAGACGTATGATCTCATCATCATCATCCGGTGGCACAGCCAGTCGAGCCGTTACTATACTTTCTACCTCTTTTATGTGAGAGGGGTCTGTGGGGAGGGAGCTAGGAGTGCATTGACTCTCTAGTGTGTCGGCTAGACACTCCGCTTTTTCGTTATCCTCTAGAGCAGGTAATCGATTTTCGCGATTTAGTGGTGGCATTTGAGCCACCGGTTCGGACTTCATAGCCCTCGCTAACGGCCAGTAGGCCGTGTGTGACGGAGATTGTTCGCTGACGAAGTGATCCCATCTCCCGTTTATGAACTTGGGTATAGCCTTTTTGACTTCTCTCTCGAGTTTTCGGATGGCTAGCCGCACACTTCGCCACCGTTGCGATCGTACAGACGTTTCGCCGCATTTTTTCGACGGATTAGGTCCCTAACTTCGTCAGAGAGAGCTAAACGGTCCTCTGGGACGGTGGAGATCTCTCTTGACGATTCTCTTATATTTCTAACCAGTAGTGCGGTTAATGAGGATGAGGCCGCAATAGCAGCTTGGGGAGAGTCTATACTGTCTGGGATGCTGTCGAGTTCACTCGATTTGACATTATCTAAATTATCTTTTAGCAATTTATAGTCGATGATCTTTTTCTTAATTTTAGTATTACTATTAAATCGATTATCTCCTATTTCTATTAAAACGGGTCTGTGGTCCGAGTTAAGCTCGTGTAACGTTTCAGCCGTCTTTATGACGAGTGAAATGTTTTTAACCAGTGCTATATCGATTATACTAGGTGAACGTATATACCCATTATCATTCGGAGTATAATGGGTTGGGATATACGGAGCGTTGATGATGATGTTACGATCATCGACATATTTTCTAAGGACGGTCCCGCGACTGTTATTGTATCTATTGCCCCAGGTCACGTGGTGGGCGTTGAGGTCTCCAGCTAAGATTATTGGGTCGTCTGCGTTTAAATTTTCAAATATAGCGTTGAGATCGCTAACTAGAAGCGGTTTCGAGCCCGATATGCAGAGACTATCGTGATGGGCTGATGGCCCGCCATGCATAGCTTGCATAGGGATACTTCTAGATTATCTAGAGGGGGCGGGTCGAGAGGGATACGATGAAGGGACCTCTTGTAATAGATGACTGTACCCCCACAGCGGAAACGGGTCCTGTCGTTTCGAACAATATTATAATTGCAAATACGCGGGTTTGAGTGGCTAGGTTTCACTACAAGGATGTCTACTTTATGTTTCGGGAGGAAATCCCGCAACTCATGGATGTTAGATCTAAGGCCCTTTGCGTTAAACGACACTAGCCTTAATGAGTTAATATACCTGCATACCAAATTTCAAACATACAGTACCTCTAATCTCCGTGTAAAACGTCTGTAACAAATGGACGGACAGACGGACATGACAAAACTATGGGGTTCCGTTTTTTGTCATTTGGCTATGGAAACTTAAAAAGAGCTAGTTGGTTGTTTAATTTGGTTAAGTTAAGCACACTTTAATGTGATTAATACTCACGTTGACTCCCGAATACTATATTTTTCTTAACACTTACAATATAGTAAAAAATAAATTAATTAAAAGATAAAAAATAGTACAAAACTCAATAACAACTATGACATATTCCCTATATATGACATATTACCTATGATATGTAAAATATCACAGGAGAGGACATTATTAAGATATATCAATTTTGCAAAAGTATGCAGAATATTGCTGACATGAAAATCATGGAGCACAAGGAATTGATAAATTTATATCGATGCTTTAGAGCCGGTAAGGAATCATGTAATGTCAAATATT
>JAFELO010003621.1:3452-16679 GCA_017140195.1 Eumaeus atala
CTCCAAAGATTCAACGGAAACCTCTAGAACATAACTGTCACTTTAAGGCGGTATCGTGTGAACGCGAGCTACCTCCCGGTCTTGCCTGCTCAATTCAGCTGAATTTCAGTGTAGCATTACCTAATACTACATGGCTGCATTACAGCAATATTGGGACCAGGAAAGAAGAATTAATTTCTTGCGAGGACTACAGTATACATATCAAATTTATTTTTGTTTTCACGGGAAAACTCATTTATAAGCTTTCACCGGGCATGGGTTGGGTCCGTGTGTCTGGGCTCGCTAGATTCCAATCCTCGTAAAGATAAAGTACTGGCTAAAAGCACTGCGTATTCCACCGGCTGCCTCGTTTAAAAGTCCCAGATTTATTAGCCACAGGGCACCTCTTTACCTGCCAAATCTTTGGAGATACGAAATACAGTAATCGGTTCTATACTGATAGAGAATTGGTTCAGTTCAGATAAGAAGCTATCAATAGATACCCACCTCCATAATAAAGACAAAAGTTACCGCGTTAAGCGTATTCACGAGTAGGAGAAATGGGGTACGTGGTGGTACCCCATTCCTCCTACTCGAGAATAAGCTTACGCAGTACGTGTTAACACAATCGTACTTTTGTAACACCTAAATTTTAAGTGTTGTTTAACAGTTTCCTGTCTCATATGATCCATTCCATTGTCTAATTATTATGTCTGTCGCTGAGATAGGTTAACAAAGACATATTTACGTTGCTACTGTCACTAGAAGTTTTAACTAGAGATATTGCTCGTGCATCGTCGAACCGGCCCTGGGTGTAACTGAATGGTGTTTCAATGGGATCAGCAAGGGTGCCACTACTAACTAAATACCTTAGCGGGAGCTTTCAGCTGCAATGAGGGTCTTTCAGAGATAGATCACCGCACTGACTAGCAGTCAGATAGACCACCAGTCGGTGCATGATAAATAAATTTATATAAATGTAATAAATCAAATCGAGCAATAAAATTTATTCGAGAATTGAAGCTTTTTTGTTTAACACTTTTGTTTTGAAGTGGCATGTCATATCTGAGTCATACTGATATTTCCATGTCTTTTGATTTAAAAATATTTGTAAATCAATTATGCCTATCTGTTCCTCCGTTTTCATGTTTTATTCTAAAGAATGGCGGCGAGCAAAAATCAATAAGTACCTATACTTTTAGCCACTGATACACTCCTCAAAACTTTATAGACATGACACGAGTTCAAATTAACTCTAAGCTGGACGATAGATCATTAGAACGGACTGCCGCTCCATCAATTTCGAGGCATTACCTCTCGCTCATTTGATATCAGCGTAAAATGACAGCATCGCTGTCGCGTTTCGTGAGGTTTGTGAGTAGCCGGTGGCACAATGGGGGTGGGGGGGGGGGTTAATGGAGGGCAACACATCTGCGTATTAATCATGCGAACGTCCATCGGTAGTCATCAGAAGGCTTCATTGTTGCTATACTATAAAAAAGGTAAGTTAAAAAAGGTTACTAGGAAAATGACGCTAACAGTCTATCAGACAGTCACCAGTGTATACACACTGCCGCCACCTGGCCACTGTACTTACACCAAAGCTTGTCAACCCCAATTTTGCCTTCAAAATTTTGACGATTCTAAGTGGGAAAAATTCAAAGGTTGTGAGCATACTTTCACTTAAAAACTCCCAAACTAGATCTAGATTAAATAAGCAGAAGATCGGATATTACAATAAAACTATTTTTAGGGATTCTATCGTGGTTTATTAAATTCTTTAACTAGCCCGACGTTCCAGAAGCTTTACAGCAATCATGGTCACAGGTGGAGTGTCGTTATTTTCTTACCTTTGTAAATGTTTCAATGATCTCTTTTATTATACTAAATATACAATATGGGATAATACTGGAAGGCGCCCGTGACCATGGTTGTTGTAAACCTTCTGAAACGGCCACCCGTGATCATGGTTGCTGTAAAGCTTCTGAGACGTCGGCCTAGTTAAATAATTAAATATACTACTACAGAATCCGTACAAGTAGTTTTATTGTAACCAATTTACGAATCAAGTATCACAATGCTTACACGCCTCTATAACTTAATAACTAAATAATCTGACCGACCGACTCTACATAATGAAAAAAGTTCTCGGAACTCTCATCTTATATATAGCTAATATGCGCCTCTCCGAGTTGATAATTCGATATTGACTTCGCCTAACTTCGTTTACCTCCGACACTCAACGAATCAATCAATATTCATTTACTTAGTAATTCTCTACGACTTGTAATTTATTTCTAAGCAAGTAATCGAAACCTCATCTTATTATTTTGAGGAGGATTTTTTTTTATAAATGTTAATAAACTTCTACAGGTGACCAAGTCACTATTGTTATTTTGTTTCTATAATGCGTTGAATTTCTTTTCACCGCACCGGGGGATAATCAAGCAATCAGTCATCCGCATATGCAGAGGATTACCGCATAAGGAACAGCTCCAAACATTACTACGCTTGTTGCTTTTGCATTTAATTCACTTATATTTTGTAGATCCTGCCACCGGCTCTGTAATGTCGGTTCCTTTACGTTTGGTGATAAATACGATCTACGTTACGTACATGAGGATGATGATGTAGATTTGTAATTCTGAAATTTCTTATGTTGCAATCATTTAAATATTTTCACTTTACCATTAATGTGATTTCAGACTCGATAAAACGTGACGAAGGCACATACGAAGGTAGAAAAACAAAATGCGGGAACGAGTAGATCGGTATTATTCTGAGTTGAAACAAATTATTTGTATTGCGTTTACAAAATTCAAATCAAACGTATAAACTCAAGCGCTGATGCGTGAAATTTCGTTTCGTTATATGCTATCATTATATTTGCTTAAGTAGCTTAAAATATTAAAATTAAGCTATTAGACAGTAAACGTCCAATATTTCTGTATGGTGGTTTAAGAATCGAGTGGTAGTAAATGTCGGAACCAGGGGATAATTATTTATTATATTATTCTTCGGGAGATAAACGGTATATATCACTGTTATGTTATTGTTAGTAACATTTCAATTAATGAAATAGTCTAGAAACTAAATAAAATTTGGACAAGAAAATAGTTTGCATTAGTACTATAACATGAAGTGGACGATTTAGTGGAGTAAAAGTAGCAACTATAATTAACAAACTTAGTTCTCCTTGAAATGAACTAAATAAAATTTATATTTAAATAAGGTCACAACTGGGGCGGTCTTGTTACTTGTTAGCAACAGGCTGTGATACATGAAGTTAAAATAACTGAATTACTGTTCTGTACCTGTGAGCAATCGAATCCGAGAATCATTTTTAAGAGGACATCTCATGCTGTAGTGCAGCTAAATTAGATCCAAACGAACTGAGAAGTAATTTTTGCCAATATAACGCCAAAGACTGATAAATATTCTGTCAAATTTAATATTTTTAATAAAAAAATAGCTTTATTAAATATCCAACAGCAGAAAACTAAACGCTGAAACTTGAGTATTACTATATGACTACGTCATTTGTAAGTTAGTTATTATATATTTTTTCTGCTGATTTAAATAAATTTGTGACAATAATAATTTATAGCAAAACGTACAAACTAGAATTAATTTATATACGCAATATGGCCCACACACGACATTAAGTTTCTACTGAGGAGGTCTGGTGTGGACGGTCCCGGTTCCGTATCCGGAATGCCAGTAGAAAGGGGTTGGATGAACTGACATTATTTGGAATATTACATCAAAAGTGATGAAGTAAAACTAATGATGATGATGATTAAGGGTAATTACTTTAATACGTGGCGCCGCTGCTTTTACCATAAAACATTCACAAACTTTCTTCTTACAGATTGTGTGCACAATTAATGAGATGTAAGGGAATACTGTTGTTGTGTTGTGTCGACAAGCTTATTACAAGGCTGCCATATGTTACCGTCCTGAAGAGTAATATATTACTAACGTCTAAATGAAGTATTTAAAATTTCCTTGCATATGCAAAAGTTTTGTATATCGGAGTACTGCCTAGGGAGAGGTTTTGACCCCACCGTGGTTTAATCCTTGTCGTGGCCGTGGGGCTTGGTAGCCTGGGGTGAACCCAGGCGAAACCAATTGAACCGAGGGCGATCTTTGCACCCCTTTTATAAGAAGAGGGGGCTTAAAGATCGGGACGAGGAATCGCTCTCGGTACTTATAAAAAGAGGGGACCTAAGAGCAACAGGAGGTGGCGCTATTACGCAGGGGGCAAGGGGACAGAATGGGAAAGTCACCCCATTGCACTGTCCCAAAGTCGGTGGGGTTGTCCTGTAATGCTGGGCAACCCCATATGTCGAGGTGGAGTTGGTGCCTTAGGGAGTTGACTAGCCGTCGAAGTGCCCTGATGGTTGTTGTTCCAGGGCACCTCACCAAGGGCGGCGCTGATGGCACTAGCGGTGGTGTATGTGTGGGTATTCGGCACTGTTATTTGCCGCGAGTCCCACACACCACTGGACCCCACCCAGGGCCGGTGAAGGCGCGTAAATGTGTTTCACCGCGTCAACAAAAAGAAGGGGAAGATTTGAGCCGAATATGTAAAGCTTCAACTTTCAATGCGTAGTAAAAATAAATAAATTTCATGAATTTATTATTGGTTAAAAGAAAGAAAATTGATTTGAAAGCATATTTTAATCGTTTCCATGGTTTCCGAAATGGGTATTGCAAATATAACGGTATTCATACCTACATCATGAATAATTTATCTTTGACTAACATTATAGTGTATACAATTAATTAATTAGAATATATGTACCTATATACATATTAAAAAGAAGGTACTTTTTTACATAATTATTTTAATAATTAAAATACTTGTTGTGATGTTGAAACTGACGAGGTGAACATCATCAGCCTCAACGTCTTGTCTTACGTGAACTTACGTTGGTAATCCTCAATGTTATTTTAATAAGAAGAAGCGGCATGCCGCGCTGCTATCGACGTAAACCGGTGTGATAGTTTTATTCTATAGGTGTCAACAATGGGAGGTAAAGGTTTAATCACTCTTTTAATAAATTTATTCAATCATGGTCTCTCCTCATTTGCAATAATTAACAAACTTAAAATAGTACCAGAAACAACAATAGAATCAATACAGTTTTTAATGAGGGTTAGTAAAAATTAGGGAATGAAGTATTATCTTTGCAGTTGTCCGAGACTCCCTGCAGCCACCCGGAGGACTTCTTCCTATATATAATTATTCCAAGCCACAAATTGTTCTCAGATTATTCCTCAATAATTGTATTCAATTGTTTATGATTATAGTGTCTTCATATCTCCACATTAAATCTCAATTCAATAAAAAAAGAAAGGGAGTAGAGCTCTGGAAAGGAACACACAACAAAGGAGATTACCGTTCTCTTTGCTTCATTCTAAAATCAGGTAATATGTAGAGTCTGTTACAGTAAAATAGAATGTGACATCCGACTTTCACGCGTGGCATACACCATTCAAACTAAAACATTATTGACACGGTCTATCAAATTAATAGCCATTCAGATTATTACTACTATCACATAAAAGGATTAAGACATTTTAACATTAATAGATATTTTTTGAAACATAAGATATGAAAAATGACGTCGGCAAGAAATCATGAACCCTATTATATTTTATTGTTCGTGACATTTTTGATATATTTTATATCAAAATTCATAGATAGAAAGAAAAACTATTTCATCATCATTTGGTGAATTCAGAAAGAAAAATTTGGAACCAAACACGAACTGTGTTTTCTTTTGCGACACGACAGCCATACACATAATTCGCCCTTCGAGTTGTTTCCGCAGCACTATGTAATGCTTTCATTCTATGTTCTATCCTTAAAACAAAATTCACTTGGAAATAGACATTACTTCCTTGGCACTCTTAAATACATTATTTTAGTCAACTCACGTTAATTCAGATGAGATTCTGATGTGTCAGCGTCCTTTGAAAAATATCAGGAAGTATAGTAGCAATGAATATCACATTATAATAAATCTTATTTTATTTGAACAAATTCACCGACACAGGTGTCTGAAAACAAACAATAATGAATCTCATATATTGAGAGAAAAATGCACTTACTTTATTCCCGATTTAATAAAACTGAACACTAGGAGCGAAGTTATACGAAAATATCTAGAAGGAACAATGTCTTAAAACATCAAAACATTTATGCACAAAAAATAATAAAATGTTTCCTAAGGTCCTTAACGTGCATCTAATATCACGTGACTGGTTACAGGTAATAGTTAATTTATGTATTTTTGTGTATATATGTATTTGTATATGATTGCTACTTTATTTGTTTACTATTATTTACATTAAGAAATCATGAAGCGGTGGACATTTTATTTTACAGTATTTCAGGGATTCCCACTCTTTTTCAGTTTAGCAGCTCATGGCTATTTTGCATTGGCCCACGCAGCCCTAAATACTGGGCGTTTTCCCCTACTAGTAATACACTAATTATATGACAATACAAATAAAACCATTATGATTAACGTTTATTTGATTACTTACGTTAAATGTACTCTACGAACACACAATTTAACACACAGGCAAATAACTTTCGTATTTTTTACTCTAACTTAATTTAATTAAGAATTTATATCATCAGCGTAGAAGACTTGATTGGTCTACTTAAATAAGTAGTTAAATAATACAGAACACAAAGGTATATCCGGAACATTGACACATGTAAGAATGATTCGTGTCAGCAAAATTAACAAAGATAAATCACCGAGGAGGCAGGTGCAGTGTTTCAGTGGGATATATAACAGGTAGCAGTTTCCAAGTAACTCAACCATAGAGCTGTAACTGAGATTTATGTCAAACTGTTTAACGGCATTCATCACTAGACCCCACCCAGGGCTGATATGTAAATGCGTTTCTTCGCGTCACAGAAGAAAATTTACACCTTATTGCTAATCCAAAGTAGATGCAAGACATCCGCATAGATAATTGTATAAATATGTGTTGCCTCGCTCTACTCCGGTAGCCACCGGTAATTTACAAGCCATACAAAAATCATAGACATCAGTTTGCAGCGGTGTTATGTGAACATGGGTCCCGGCCGTACCAACCGAATTCGGCTTCACTGCAACGTGGGGCTATTACTAGGTCTTATATAGCCTAGGGGGACAAACTCGAAGAAACTTTGTGACTACCGATGCCCAATAACATCCGCATGCAATGCTGCTTAGTACTAGTTCACCATATCCCCCATTTGTGCCGCCTTCTACTCACAACCGCACAAAACGTGACCACCTATACATTTCCTTTAAAGCGGGATCATGTGAGAAGAAAGTACCTCCCTAATCGTGGTGACCCCAAACAGCTTCAATGCACTTTCTCACTTCCTCGTACTAAAAATTTTATTTGCACTTGGTTTTTCCGTGAATCTCCAATTTAACTGAATTTCGAGAAGACTGGAATGTATTCCACGCCTTAAACTTTCTGCACAATCTGGAAAAATAATTAGTTTCGAAATTACGAATTCAGCAAATTATTCGAATTTCAACATAGAACTCACTGATCGTGCCTGGACACGATCAGTGAGTCCTATGTTGAGTGATCAAATCCTATGTTGAGTGATCCAATCGCTGGCAATTTTCTACTAAGAAAAGCATTGGCGCAATTTGCTTCCAAAGAAATTGCAATGCCGACGTGACATTATCCGCGATGCGGAAGTTGCCCTGAGTCAGGAAATTCTTACGCAGGTGAGTACAATCTCAGACATTTGAAACTAAAACTAAAACGAATTTGTTTTTAAGATATACTCGTAGTTTCAATACAATTAATCCGCTGAAAAACGTATAGGAAACTTTTATAATAAGTATGATAGAACTTCATTGTGTTAGTTTGTTCCTATTCACGAGTTACTTGAAATTAGCAGCAATGAATACACATATAACCAAACATATTATTATGGTGAGAGAATATCGTGTTTGAACATAGAAAAATGTAACATTTTTATACTCACGATTGCAATAAATTTTGAAGTTTGAATACTCTAGATTAGTACAATGCGAATAACAATACTTAACATATTGAAGATAAGTTCCCTTATTTTGTCATTTGAGTTTTTGTTGTCCACCAGAACAAGGACGGATCTCGTCTGTGCCAATTAAAATAAATATGAAATATAAAAAAAAATACATGTCCATTGTTGTGTAAAGCGAAGCCTTCGAGCGGAGTGTTTGTATTTTATGAGTTGATACGATGCGTTTTTTGATAAAAATATGTTAAAATTGTATTTATTCATTTAAATTAAGATGAATTATATGAGACTGGAACTACCAGGGAATTTTAGGCCCAGTGGCATCTGTTGACTTATGATTAGCGATACTTAAGGCCCACAGGGTTCGTGGGAGTTGTGTAAATCCCAGCTGGCCTTATACGTGTTCTATCCATCAGAGTTGGGAAGGACACGTATCTGCGTGGCCTATAGTATTACGGACGTTTATGGGTGTGGATCGTGATTGTCACATTTCCGTAAGTTATAAAATGGTGTACACTGTTCATAAATAAATATATAAAATAGACACTTTCATTCCTCAAAAATCCTCATTTCCAACATAATCTTGAGCCATCCCCATTTTGTAAGAAATGAAGATTTTTATATATGGCTCACGCTTCTTCCTGCCTCCCCCACTACATATCATCATCAGCAGCAGCAGCCAGAAGGCGTCCACTGCTGGACGAAGACGTCCCCTAGAGAGAGTCGTATTCTCAAGCTGTCACCCTTTCCTTTCATACTGGTCGTGACGCGTGGCACTCAGTTATCTCTGCCTACCTACAGGTGGGTCCAAAAGTCCTAAGCCCGACCAAGAAAATGAAAGGAAGGTGGATCTACATTTATTTTTATTTTTCGACATAGTCTCCATCTAGTTCAACACACTTCTTCCACCTGTCCTGCAACTTGTTTATCCCCTCGAAAAAAAAAAAAAGATTCCGGAAGGTCGGCGAAATAATCGTTTCGCAGTAAACAATCACCTCATCTTGGGTCGAAAATTTCGAGCCACCCAAATGTTTTTTTAAATTTGGAAATAAATGATAATCCGAGGGGACTAAATCCGGCGAATAAGGTGGGTGGGGCAGCAATTCGTAGCCACAATCATGGATTACAAACATTGTTTCAACCGAAGTGTGAACACGTGCATTGTCTTGATGAAACAGGCTTTTTTTCTTTTATTTCTTCCCGGAGTCTTCCTAAAAGGTTAGAATTTATAGTTTGACCTTTCGGTAAATAATCTACAAAAATAATGCATCCCAAAAAACAGAAGCCATGACTTTGTTAGTCGACAAAACGACCTTAGCCTTTTTCAGTGTAGGAGAGTCTGATTTTTTCCACTGTTTGGATTGTTACATTGATTCATGAGTATGGTGGTGAACCCTGCTTTCATCCATGGTTACAAATCTACACAAAATGTCCTCGGGATCAGTCTCAAAAAGTTCCAAACAGTCTCGCGAAACAGTGTATCGAACTCGTTTTTGTTCAGCTGAAAGCAACCTCGGGACCCAGCGAGCAGAAACCTTATGGGACCCCAACTCTTCCGTTATTATGTGTTGCACCAGGCCATAACTAATGTTTGTTATCACAGCTATCTTACCAATGGTCAAACGTCGGGCACCCAGTACGAGATCACAAACTTTATCCATGTTTTCTTTCGTGGTAGAGGATGTAGGCCTTCCACTCCTAGGATCATCTTTAATGATCTCACGACCGCGCTTAAACTTAGCTACCCACTTCTTGACACTGGAACACGATGTAGCGGACTCCCCCAAAGTGCTCACCATATCTTGCTGGATGTCTTTTGGTGATAGGCCTTTTTTATTGAGGTACATAATGACAGCAAGGTGTTCAATTTTTTCCATTATTGAAAATTGCGTCAGATTGCTTCAAACAAATAATCACAGAAAATTTATATTGTGCAGTATAGGAATGAAACTGCGCACAATAAATCAAATTGACACGTACTAACAAATGACGGTAGATTTAAGTTTAAAAATTAAAAAATAATTTTTAAAATTAAATCTACCTTAAATTCTAAATTAAATTGATAAAGATGTGATAGCTCCATGTAGGTTAGGCCACGAACATTTAGATCCACCCTAGTTATAAGAGACCTGGCGTAAAGATTTTGTTGTTAAACCCATAAGTATTATCAGTCAGGACTGACATAAAGCACATCGACGTACTGTGTACGTGGCTTAAGCACTGTTCGTTGACAAACCTCTGCTGATAAATCTTCTCCCCTTTTGTTCATACCCGGGGCTCAATAAAATGTAACGCCACGAGATGACCTGAACGAATCTGATATTTTTATATAACATGAATTATTTATACACATTGATCATATGATACATTTCTTAGTTCTAACACTGACTGTGATCTAATGAATATACATGAATCGAATAACTTTTAGAAGACCTTGAGAGAGATTTTTGTGACCATTTTGCTACATGTATGCAGTAAAAAAGTAGTGTTCTTCGTGGATATAAACTAGTGTTCAACTTCAGTCTTGCATGTACAAAAGACATGTAAAAAAGATGTAAGGAGATCTGGATTTGTATTCTGTTTAATTTTTTGGAATCTCTTAGAGAGTAACCAAATGGGACCGTCACGACCTCCTGCGTACACAGTATCGGTATCGGTGTTTATTTATTGGCATGCTGTCATGAAGTTCAACTGTTATAAATTTAAGGAAACAAGTTAAGTCTCTTATCTTATAAACTGCGTCAAGTGTTTGAAACGCCGTGTTAAATTAAACCTTCCTAATTATGACGTCTGACAAAAAGTGGATCACTGATTACAAAACAGAAATCAGGGTTGTTGCTAAAAAATCATTGAATTTAGTGCAAAATTTTAGGCCAGCGACCAGACCAATATTATAATAAAATCATTTCGCCATAAATCTCACTTTATAATTAGTGATTGAAGTTTGAAATGTATTCAACTGGTGCATAACTCAAATATCTATAGCTTTTCAAAAGAAGCTTCTGATTCAATAGAAGGCAAAGGGATTTGAGTTACAAATTACTTCCATTATCAATCGGCAAATCTATTTAATAAAGACAAAGCCGATTTGACAGACCACTTAACCAAATTAAATTACTTAATTTATTAATGAGACAAAATTTGATCAAATTGTATTTTAAAAGAACTTTTTTTTTTTCTATTCTATATTAGCGATTCTATTCTATTCTATACTAGCGAGAATACTTTCTCGGTCCGATCCATTTTGCCTTCTGTGCACCAACAACATTAGGGATCATCTATTACTAAAGACGAAAAGATTATGTGTCTGTGTGGGTATATAAAGTAATATCTAGATCTATGTAAAGTCCAGGCAAGTTTCAATTCACTTATGGCGGACCCACAATTCACATTTTGAAATCATTTATTTTTATATATATGTGAGAAATTGTGTTGTGAAGTAGTATTATGTTAACATTTTATTGCAACGCGTATAAAGACCGGGCGTTATTAATATCATTTAGACGGCGCGTACGCAGCCGCGTTCGGCCCGTTAGCACCGGCCGCCGATACATTACTCTTTGTTCGACCACCGCACGTTCAATCAGTGTCGATCATTACTATAAATTATTGCTTACGTGCCTAAATCATAATTGCTTATACATAATTCTCCTTCTATATATCGTTTCATGCTTGTAAAAAATATCGTTGTGATTCGTGAACTGTTTGTGTCAACACGCGATTCGAGAATATCAGCTGGTAACGACTATTTCCATATCAATATTACGCATGGATACACAGAGTAAACATCAGCAACCAACCCACACACATAGAATTCCCCGGGTGATGAGTTAAGTACCCATTATATACTAGTTATTACTTGTATTGAGGATGGGTTCCTCCCATTCCCTTCTACCTAGAACACTAAACACGTTAAGAGCAACGCTTTGCACTGAAAATGTAATAATGTCCTGACGAAGTTGTAGTGTGTGCGTTGAAACACTAGCGGTATTTATGCTCGGAGTCATAAATGACGGCCACTGATTTGGGCGACCTTTGTAACGTGGCGCGTGTAACGACACATACCAAACAGGATCTAGGATTTGGAAATATATGAATATTCAGGGCTGTCGACTGTCAATGCTTCAAATACTTTTGTATAAATAAAAAATCTTGAACACTACCACCGGTTCCAATGCTACTCAAACCTGAAAAAACCAGCGAAACCAACTCTGCGGGTCTCCCTAGTAGAATGGTTGTAAGTACTGAAGTGAAAGACTAAGATTCGATATACCGATTGGAACGACAATCTCACTAGTCCTAGGGACTGAATCGAATATTTTCACAGTTTCACTATCGGTACCCTGTGCCACCAATGGGTGTGTGGGATTCGCGGATGAACCGAATATCCACTAAAATGCCGCGATAAATGCCACCGGCCGCCTATCCTGGAGTGCTCTGGATCTGTCAGCAACAGCACAACAGGTGGTCAGACTGGTGCGGTCTAGTGTTTATTGGCTCGTACAAAAATTATGCTGATGTTTGTGGGGGGTCAGTTATTATCTCTCTTGACGATTCGTCTCACAACGAAGCTTGACGAATTCCAGCTACCGGAGCAGGCTGGCTTTCACAGAGGATTTAGCGCCATGGACCACATCTTCACCATAAGGCAAGTTGTACAAAAAGCACAAGAGTACAATCAGCCCCTGTGCCTTGCCTTTGTGGACTATGAGAAAGCTTTTGACTCTATCGAAACCGGGGCTGTTCTGGAAGCTTTACAGCTATATCTGGTCGATTGGCGATACGTATAATTACTGATAGCACTGTATGACGCTGCTTTAATGTCTGTTCTGATTCCGGATGGTCAAACAAGGCCAATTCAATTGCATTAAGGAGTACGGTAGAGAAATGTTATTTCCCCGAAACTGTTTACTAATGCTTTGCACGACCTTTAAGACTTTAAACTGTGCAGAGTGCGGCATAAATATTAACGGTGAGCACCTCTCACATCTTCGTTTCGCCGACGATATCTTTGTGTTGGCCGAATCCTCCCGACGTATTGGCCTTAGGATGAACTTGGACAGTATAGTATAGCTTTTGAACATACTAGGTTGGGTTACAGAGAACTAAAGTATCCGATACCAAGCGACGAATGGGCTAGCTGAATTGGCAATGGGGTGATCATACACTCAGAAAAACAGATGGCAGATGGGCCAGTAAGGTTTGAATTA
>JAFELO010003651.1:1809-38773 GCA_017140195.1 Eumaeus atala
GGGCGGGTCGTGTGCGGATAGGGATTGCGATGATGATGAGGCGGCGGTCGAGTGTGAATCCTCCACTGCGACCAGCTTGGAGGGTCCCTCGGCGGGCGAGGACGGTGGGCGAGGACGCCGCGCGCTTCTGCGGGCGTAGCTCCTCCAGCTCCGCTAGGAACTCCTTCCTCTCCTCTTCGGAAGGGAACAGGGGCCTCCTCACGATCACCCGTTCAGCCTTCTTCCGTGGCATCTTCACGATGGTGGTAGGTCCTCCGTCGGACTCGCTGTTCACTGCCCAGACCTTTCTTCAAAAAGGTCGGGGAGTATGTCGCGCGGTGCGGCTTCGGACCTGTTGGGCCTAGGTCTCCTCTGATATACAGACTATATGCATACAAAAAGCTCTTTGGCTTCGTCCGAGTTCTAAACACGGCACGGAATAACAATTATTCCGGACCGCGTTCCGAACAAGGACGAGAGGGCTGGGGCGCAAGCGGGACGACACTATCTCTCCCTCACCATCCGGCAAGAGAGGGACAGCAGGCGTTTCCGAGTGCGGTAGTGTGTGACTGATTTGTAAAAAGAAAATATTATGTTCTACACATCTACGCAGTGCCACAAAGAAGACCTCTACGTCGTGGATATACCGTTAACGTACCGTTACACAGATTAACTATATGTATAGTATATTCTGTGTAACGGTAGAGAAAATGTTTTCTTTTTAACAAGCTATATGATGTGTTTTATAAATAAATTATGGAGGAGGAAAGACGTGCATGTATATATGGTGCTCCGTTCCTTCTGCCTGTCCCTTTAGGTAACTGACGTGAAGGTTTGTTACTATTATTGTTATTTTATTAACAATTTTTGATAATTTATTATTTAGTAGTGTGTCGTGCTGTATTGCAGCGGAATTGAGTTGTAACGACCGGTAAGGTACCTCTTGTTCGTATGATATAACACAGCGTTAAGTGACAGTCTTGCTGTCGCGTTTTTTGTTATTTGTGAGTAGCCGGTGGAGGGGATGAGCAATAATAAGGACGCAATTACATAACTAATATGTACCCCTATAATAGAAAAAAAAATATATATTTGAAAATAACAAAACGATCTGCGTCTTATACATTCTTTGATGTGAGGTATAAGTTTGGCGCCAGACCCGTCGCGACGTCTGTCTCCCAGCGCACTCCCCTCTTGTTATACAACCGCTTCATGCATCTCTAAATGTATCTTGTTATCAGTACGTAGTGACCTATATATTAATATAACCATGTGACATAACCAAGAGGATTCACCTGATGAGCGGTGATCGAGCCTCGTAGACATTGATATGAAAGGTGTTTTTTATAAGAGCTATTAGTTTTACGTAATGTGAAAGGAGTTTTTATTAAGAGAGATTTTTGATTGGTTTTAAAAAAGTAATCTAATCCCACCCCGTGCCGTATTATACAGTGTACTCGCTTAATAATTTCTGGAGCGTACGCGATGAGGTTTCTTGTTAGACAATTTTTAACAGATTATTTTTATCGAAGTTTTATACGCAGTATATAATGTTCTTGGGTTCGATAGTCAACAAGACAGTATAGCTTCCACATGTCCGTCCGTCCGCCTTTTAGTTCACTATTGACACTAGAAAGTTATAGTTTGGCATGATCACTTCAACCACGCCAAATAACAAATCAATATATATAATAAAACAGTAAAAAAGAGTTTGTACATTTAATATTAAAAAAAAAAAAACAGAATAATAGGGTGACAAGGTAATAAGGAACAGTATATAGTTTTTTTTTTTGTCCCGTAGTTGGATAGATCTATGAAAACGGCTTCTAAATGTGGAAAGACATTTTTTCAACTCACGCACACACAAGTTTGGTAAACAGTTTATAATTAAATAATTAAACAAACAGCGATAAAATCCGTAAAATAGTTTTATTGTAATAATTTTAATTAATTAAAGATTATATGCAAGGACACATAATTTTATATAAGTTCTTGAGCTTTCAATATTTTTACTATAATTTATCATCTAGGGAACTCTTACCACCGCTGAAGTATAATATAGTAAATATTACATTTCAGCGGTGGTAGCAGTTCTCGAGGCGTTTTCGCGATACAAATTTAAGGATGCAAAAAAATATTCATATATCGTAACGTTCCTATATTAATCCATTTCTGATATCCCTACAATCAGTGTTGAACACAGAACCGCGGTTCTCTCTGTATCATGGAATCAGCGCACGTCCGGTTAGGGACACGCAGACGCCGCCGGGGACGCATGCAACACATACGCTACGACCCAGGCACACGCCAAAACTGACAACAGTACACACGTACGACTACGAACAGGCCAAATAATACCGCCGTACCGGTTAGGTATGTTGAGACCACCACGCTCGAGTCTTTTCTCCCGTGGGAAGGAAGGTAAAGGGGGGAGGGGCGGTCATGATCCTCCCCATTAGGCAAACGTTCACGCGCCGTGGCCATTTTAACTACATAATGTAAGGTTGGCATGATCTATTGCGTGAAATATATGAACATTGTACACGACTGAGGAATGAAGAAAGGTGAGAGTTAACTGACATTTAAGTAAGTGACTACTTAAAATATGTAAAGGAGGGTAGAAGATAAGGTCGGCAACGCATCAACATAGTAATTATGGGGATTTGTGTGCGTCGGTTGTTGGCCGCGGGTATACGGGTCTATGGGCTCACCATCAGATAGTCCTACTGCACGTTTATCCCCGTTGTTTGTATACCATTTGTTATTTATTATTATTATATATATGAGGACGCTGTTGAAACTGGGATTAAAGGGTGGTGCCGGCGACGGTATCGCTGTGCCCTGACATCGGCGCGGCGATACCACTGTGATCCGACACCGGCGACGGTGCCATTGGGCTTAGACACTGGCCTCAACACTGACACAACCCCGAGCGCTAGCCTGTAGGAGACTATGGTGAACATGGGACAGACCGGCGAACAGTTCACATGGTCGAAAGTGTTCCGTGTTGGGTTGAGTGTCTCGTGTTAATTAAACGGACTAGATAGATTTAATGTAAAATGAATGTGCAAGTGTTAGACCGTAAAACTGTGTAAATGTAAGACTGTATAACTGTATGACAAGACTTGTAATTTGTATATTATTTCTCTCGCCTCTCTCTCTTTGCGTTTATAATACTGGTACAATAAATAAACCTAACATTATATTGAGAAATGAGATATCAGAAAATTTATAAAGTAAAATGACCACGCTGATTTTCACTTTTTTCTTTTTTTTTCAGAGGGACCTAATACTGGTTGGCGGCGCTAGTCCAGCCTCAACAGTTCGACTGACTACGAAGACTTTTTGTCTCCAGGCTGATTTTCACACGTAGCTCTGGTCCTATTGGTCGTAGCGGCATGGTCACTGCCTAAAATGGACTATTCACAGAAATATATTTTTCTAATCGGACCAGTAGTTCCTGAGATTAGCGCATCCAAACAAACTCTTCTGCTTTATATTGTCTGTATAGATTATAACGTACCTGGGTCACGATATTATCAAGAGCGTTCATCGCGCAATACATTCACGTCGTACTGGCTGCAGAACTCATACATACATCTACATACAGACGTACGAAAAACATTACTCTCCTTATCCAGTTGTGTAAACGAGGCTTGCTTCACGTGATGTATTATGCTATGCTCTTGACTGCTTTGCCCCTATCTCTTCTAGATATTGCGATTGTGAGGTTATCCTCATATTATACTTCGTGGTTAGGTTTTGTATTTTAATTCATAACATGGCCTAATTTCGTACTCGTACCGATCGCTATCACTACCTAAAATCAAGATATTTAAGGAGAAAAAACGTCAGACGCCATATTGGAAAACGTCTCGGAATAACATTCCGGCTAATCGCTGGCCCGCCACAAAACAAATCGGCCCCGTTTTTTAATATGTCTAGCCGTAATGTAATTTTGGGTAAATGCAGTTTGTACAACACGAGGCGACATATACATATTATGACATGTATTTTTTTTTACACCAACACATATAATAAAACAGTAAAGTATATCGCTACATTAAATATTTTTCAGAAAAATAATGATAGGGTGATAAGGAAACAGTAGTACAGAAAAAATGTGGAGAAAAAAGTGTCTATTTGTATCTTTGTCTGTTTGTACAGGCTCCAGAAGTAATGGACTGAATTTATTTTGTTTGTTGTATATATATATATATCTGTGGACTTATCACACCACGTTTTTTTTTGAATGCAGGGACAATCCGGCGACTGGCCGGTAAAGATAAGGGTGGTCTTCATCGAGGAACGGGGTTACTCCGGCACTTAGTGTAAGAGGCTTACGCTTCCGCCGCAGCCAACGCTCCAGGACCGGGCGTAAGGCGATGATAATGCGCAAGCCATACCTGTACTCTGCCAGGTCTTCATCCCATCTTTGCATGAGAGCATCTTGGCCTCATCGACGAACTCTCTGCACTTCATCCAGAGAAGGGCGCTCTCCAAGGATCCCTTTTCCAGTCAGAAGCTGGCGCACTTCGGCAAGCACGTCAGCGACCAGCTCCCAAGGGGGTGGTTGCTTGCAAGTGCGGATGCCGCACACCATCCAACCGTGCGACACCCTCGTATCACCCTACCACGATAACCTGTTGCGTTTTGAGCAGCTGGGCCTTATTGCGCACGCTGAGGGCGTCCACCCATACAGGTGTGCCACAAGTCGCCATGCTCCGACATATACCAGCATAAAGTCTCCTACAGGCATCGCTGGGACCCCCAGATTAGGCAGGAATCGCCCAGGTTAGTCTTACAATTCGTTCTGCCAGTTGACGAAAATGTAGGGCAAAGGTCCACCTATCATCAAATATAAGCCCCAAGTACTTGACTTGAGGGCTCATCTTTACTATGGCTCCACCCACTAGGAGATGCGCTCCCGGAGGCGGTCCCTTCTTTCCAGGTCCACGAAATAGAAGTGATTCAGTTTTATCCAATCTGACTCGTAACCCCAGCCTCTCTATGCGACTTATCACCAAGTTCGTAGTCGCTTCAGCCTCCTGAAAATTTCGGCCCTGGGACAAAACTAGTGTGTCATCTGCATAGCAAATGACATACGAACCAGAGGGGAAACAGCTACGTAAGACGCAGTCGTATCCAAGGTCCCAGAGGGTCGGTCCCAATACCGAGCCTTGTGGGACCCCAGAGCCGACATTTTTACCTACACGAGAACCCCACCGAACCTCATAGAGGAGTCTCCACTCCTGAAGGTAAGTCCTCAGTATTAGCCTCTGGTATAAAGGAACCCTGAAATATTGAAGGGCAGTCATAATGGTACTGTGAGGAAGACTATTAAAAGAATTGACGATATCCAACGAAACCGCCAACACTACCTTTCCCACAAGTTCTGCCTCACCAGTAATCGATCGCAGGCTCCTGAGCGCGTCTACCGTCGAAAGCCAAATTGTGCCTTCCTCGACGTGTCGATTTAGCCGCAGGGCCAGGATTTTCTCCAGTGCCTTACCGGCTTCGTTGAGTAATACGACTGGTCTCACAGCGGACGCCAAGTGCGGGGGCCAATTGCCCTTTGGCAGAAGGCGGAGTCCTCCTCCCTTCCACGGCTTCGGGAATTTAAATTCCTGAAGACAACGATCAAAATTTTCCCTAAGCCTGTCGCTAAGATACACAACTGACAGAGCCAGAATCTTCCCATGTACTCCGTCGAAACCGGTTGCCCTATTCTTACTTTTAACACGTTTGAGTACGACTTCTATTTCACCGTCACTAGTAGGCGGTGGTGGCAAATCGTCCCTCGCCTCTTCGAAACGAGATTCCGCCGTTATTAGAGCCATGGGTTGGGCAACGAAATTTTCAGGAGTGGCAGGAATGAGTTTTGCCACGATTCTCTGTAGCAGATTAGGGTAATAGTCTCAGTCAATGGGGCAGACTGCGTGCGTAGCTTATCTCGCGCCCTTCTGTACGGTCTGCACCATGGATCGCGATCAAGACTCTCGATCATATCCTGGAAAGTTCTATCCTTTGCCTGGCGGATTGCCAGCTGGAACATCCTCATCTTTTCTGCATAAGTATCATGCAGTTGATTATCCCTCTCTTCATTCAGAGGATGAGGGTGCCTGCTTCGAGTATACGCTCGACGAGCAGCGATACAGGCAGGCCAAATCTGTAGACCACCAGTTCATCGCTTGTCCAGGTGAATGATGTCCAACACTTGGCATGGCTTCTCTGGATGTTGTCTACCATGCTCAGCAAAATTGACCAGCCGCGTCGTCGACCTCTATCTCGTTAAAAGGCGGAAGACTCCAGCGGCAGATTATGGCCGCCTCTGCAGCTAGTTCTCGGTTCAGTTTGGTGGGGCCCATCGAGGGAACCGATCTTTTCTTCGGGTCGAGAGCACCCTTCTCATAGGTGATAGAGACACTCTTGTGGCCCTAGAGAGCCAAGAAACCCTTCAAAGGCTGCAAGGTTACGATTAGGAGGCAAATACACGCCAGTTATGGCTATATCTCCCCAAATCGCAACTATGCACCCGGAAGCCTTAGATTTGACCTCGAGGGAAGTACCCATAGTGGTCACAACAACACAGTGGCGACGGAACCATCAGCGTCCCCAGCCCAGTGTGGTACATAGTATGGTTCCGCCACCACCGCCACGTCTACGTTCCACTCCGCCATAGATCGCAGGAGGAGAAAGTTGAGTGGTTAACGTTGGCCTGCAAAAAGGTGTGTGATGTTGAGCCATTGTTCGGACATGTCCGCGGTTTCCACTGCCGTGTCCTTATCCTTACTAAGGTTTACAAGACCTGCATTGTTTCCACGGGTGTGAGGGGGATTGCACTTTCTTCCTCCCATTACGTGGGCATCGGGCTTAATGGCCGCCTTGCACACCGCACCAGCTTTTCTGTAGAAGCAACTGTCTTATGTACAGGTTTACTACAACGGAAACATCATGACGGACTACAGACATCGTAACTCTACCGACATCGGTTTCGTGTTTAAAATGCAAAGACGCTGCATTAGAGCCATGCCAATTTATTTCCAAAATTTACAGATATTGTTTCACGTAATCGGAGAGATAATAATAAAGTTTACGTAAATAGTTATAGGACTAAATTGATCTCTAAAAGTGTGTTAAGCATGGCACCGACAATTTTTATTTAACTACATGTGAATATTAGGAAATCAAGCAACGACATAAATTTATTCAAAAATATGCTCAAATCATTTTTATTTAGACACTGTTACTATTGCCTCAATGAGTACTTAACAGACGGTACAAAGACAATTTAAATTTTCAATACTATCATTTGATCTCATTGATATCAGTATATAAGGTCTAAAATATTATACCTTAATATACTACATAATTTTGGATTACTTTAATTGATTACTGGATGGCTGGATGACTGGCATTACCATAATTTAATAGATGATAAGACATTTTGTATTTGCATGCTAATTACTGATAGCGAATTGTGATGATACCAAATGAAATACATTTAATAGCTTATGTATTTGCCTACTTACAATTCTGGCAAATAAAGATTTGTTTATTTATTTATTTAACTGTACTAAAATAATAACCACTGCACTATGGATATTCTTTATTTTGTATAACGGGTTAAATTCATAAATAATTAAACTAACTTATTAGTAATAGTATAACCATAAATCTTTTTATAATTTGTTAATATTTAGAAACATGTTTCCCTTCTGCATCGTACGCTAGTGGCATCAACTCCGATGGCACAACTGAATTAACTTTGGGCAATAATTTTGGCGCTTCTTTGGCATCGCTTTGGCGGGCCCTAACTTTCAGGAGTCCCTTGTTATGGACCAATAACAATAATATAAAGATGGACACGACGAACGATAGGCCCTGAAACATAAAGCTATAATGTTTACTTTGTAATATAACGTTAAAATATTACTTTAGTTAGGATACAATTAAGTAGTACTGTGCATAGACCAGAAGACTTTACATATTTTTTTATTGATAACTGAAATCTGTATTATTGTTTGATTATCAACGTTAAGCAATAATGTGTACGTACATACATTAAAATAGTAAAAAAGTTTCTGTACATTTAATATTAAAATAATAATAATAACAGAGTGAAAATGAAACAGTAGTAGAGAAAAAAATGAGAATCATTAATTTAATTTTTCTAATAAAATTAAAAATATCTGTTTGTATGTTTGTCTGTCTCTACGCGCTAATTTCAGGAACTAATGGACGGATTGAATGAATACGCAAGAAGTCATATAAATTTATTGTTTAGAATAACTATGGTTTCCTAATTTTACTGACACCAAAGATATGTCCATTTTTCTAACATGCTTTCATGTAGAAGGAAAAAATGGAAGGATGAAGGAGGAGAAATGATAGAAATACATCATAGAATGCTTGAAGCACCTCGTCTTAAGCACCTTGACGCTCACAAATTAAGGGCGATGGAGATGGTCAGGAGGCTATAAGAAGATATCAGATGGCCAAAGCAGCTGCAGAAGACAGACGGTATGGAGAAATAGAGCCATCAACCGCAGTACGAAGATCAAGCTAATTCGGTCTGTTATGCACTCGATACGTTTACTTGCATCTGCAACTGTACGCTAAAACACGAAGTCTGCAGAGGATAGATGTATTGGAAATGTGGTGTTGGTGTAAAATATTCGTGACGTCATGGACTGAGCGACGCACAGATTAATGTATTTTCAGCGAACGCGATATCATCAAAGCTCGCTGAGATAACAGCGAATAGTAATTGTGGTTGCCACTGACAATCCTTGCGACACAGTTGTAGCAGTGGTGGGAACGAGTGGTGAGCCAAGCTGACAAAAGACGAGTCTTGAAGTGTTTTGTACTCACGGTCAGGACTCTCCTGACCGCGTATTATAACGGAGGAAGCAAGATAGGTAATGCATCAGCATAAAAATATGCGAACATTTATGGGCGAGAGTAGCCATGAAGTAGCCCCGGTATAATATCCTATCAATATGCAAGTAGATCTTAAGATTAGTAAACTTAATGCAAAGCAAAGTAACTGGGTCACTTTAATTTGCATTAAGCAAGCAGTGCCAGAGCGTCAATATAGAGACTGTATATGGCTATCTAGCGAGAGAGCTCGCTTATTAAACATATCTAAAATGTACTTTGTTATGGTTTTTCCGCAGCTCTCTGCACTACACTGAATACTAATCTAGACAATATATTTAACCTAATCCAGCATAAAGATCAATTCGAAAACAAGTTTAAGAAGGATTCCAACGGAACAAATTACATTCATCTATATTTTAAATCCTAATTTATAATAACAATTGCTACTTAATATTATGTACATAACAATTATAAGCAAAACGGTATCAAGTTATCTATACAAGAGTATAAAGAGTTATATATATATATATATATATATATGTGTGTGTGTGTGTGTGTGTGTGTGTGTGTGTGTGTGTGTGTGTGTGTGTGTGTGTGTGTGTGTGTGTGTGTGTGTGTGTGTAAAATGAATGTTTGTATGTCCATGATGAACTAAAAAAGTACTGTGATATATATTTTTCAACGGAAAGGTTTGCATAAAATAAATTTAAAAAAATTAAAGAAAAGTCAAACAAAAAGGAAAAGCTTTTTTGTTTGACTTTTCTTTAATTTTTTAAAATTTATTTTAGTTGTAGGCATAGCAACGCGTGCGGGGTACAGCTAGTATGCATTATAAAGTAAACGTCAACATTTGTAAAGTTAAAACTATAATAAAATATATAATTAAATGATATAATTATTTAAATATTTCGAGTGTAATAAATAAAATAAACAAATATTTATACCACTTACAGCCGAGGCTCCGAATGTCAGAATAACATCTTTTGTGAACATCAACATGGTAAACTCTGTATCCTAAAATTTAAATCCTCATTGAACTTGCTTTACTTCAACAAATAAATTATTTCAGGAATCTCACAATAAATCACAAACACATATCGTCCTTTGACTTAACATGGATTCAACTAAGAATCAATGTGTAAAATTGATAAACAAACGTGCAGGTGGTAGCGTAGTGGAGATATGCGTCATGTGCTACATGGCAACGTCGCATATTACAATTCACAATCGCATTGTGAAACATTGTACGCAGATCGGCAACGTCGCGTCAATGTATTATGTACAATGATAATGACGCTTTAACGCTCTTTGACAATCGAATGACTATTAATAATTATTCAACATCTTACCGTAGTTTTATAGGATTAATCATCAGGCTATATTGACAGCTACGAGCTAACACGATTTATGTAGAACAAAAATTATCCCCGAAACAAAATATTGATGAAACGGTAGCGGGCCTGGTAAACATTCGAAATATTCAGTCTAAAACTGGATGGGACAACTTTCTCCGTGTACCGTCTCAAGTTGGGTCCCAATAGTCAAAGTCACAAGTCACATATTATATGACTTGCTGCTTTGAGTATTATATTTAATGCTCATATGACTTGAGAGTAACAAGAAATTGGGCTTACTGTCGAAGTTTAACAGGATGTGGCGAAGGACCGACAATGACGATGGCTACTAAAATCATAGTTTAAATACTTACTTATTATCATGGACTTTTACATAGGCCTATTACAATGAATATAAACATTAGGTACTTGGTAAGTTACGAAAAAATATCTAAATACAATTGCCTAAAACACTAGATTATAATAAAGCCGGGATAGATACATCTTTGTCACAATTATAGATGCGATATTGAAATAAAAGGAGGCGAAAAGATCGATCGTAATTTGTAGGTAGAGCACTCTCTGGGCGTGTTTATGTGTCATAAAATTGCTTATCTATACTAATAACTACTGAAACAATCTTTTTGTATTGAACAGTCTCTTTATCGAAGAAGTGTATAGCTTATATACTGTGAGTTACGGGGGTGAAACCGCAGGGTGATGCTAGTGTATCATACAATTGCTTATCGTTTATTATATACCTGAAATTTCAGAATAGTCCTATCCGTATACGAAGAATTGCTATATCTTGACGACCGGCTGGCTCAGTTGGTGACGTGGAGGTTAGTCCGCGTGTTACGCCAGACGTCGCGGGTTCAAATATATATTTATGTATATACAGATATATGATACATATATATATATATATAAGAAATCTTAAAATATAAGATTTCTTAAATATTCCGTATATATAATAATAATTATTGTCCGTTATCTAGTAACTGTAACACAAGTCCTTACGGTACTTAGCACAGGACTAGTCCAAAGTGGTGTGATAAGTCCACAGGTATTATTATCGTTATTATTAATACATCTGTTATTTTATTTGTGTAAATAACATAAAGCTGAAGTTTGTCTGCATGCACGCGATACCTTCAGGCACTAATGGCCCGGGTTGGAAAAATATTTTTGTGTTGAATAGTCCATTTAGTTAATGCGTTCGAGCACCTACACGTTGGACAGACATGATAAAGGCTGCAACACAAACATCCATTGTCCAATGTTTCCGCTACGCCGAAGTTCGCAATGAGAGGGTTGGATTGTCCAGGGAGACGATCCATCATCAAACTACTACCACCCTGTCAAAAGTGTACGACTGAGAAGAGGGATCGGCTATGCACCATGTCGCTACAACTAACAGGACTTTTTGTGGAACACACAGTCACGTGTTTGAAACCGTGGGGTGTTTAGTAATTAAAAAAAAAATTGTTTAGGGTACAAAAACATATATATCAGCAAGAACGATGCCATTTTATGATTCCATTTCACTAGTTTACTGATTACGACTTATCTGCAACAAAAAAGAATTCTGAAAACTCATTATCATGGAATTCCTTTAGTAGTAGGTGACAAACACAATTAAGCAGTTCCCTTGAGGGCGGGAAAAAGTTTAGGATCAAAAATTTATTTATAAACCTGTGCGAGAGGTACCTCCCCAGTCGTGCCCGCCCAATTCCGTTGCATAGGTAGACGTAGTGTCATGCACTATGCATGGCACTTCCTCCTCCTATGCAGCATGGCACTACATTTTCCTAAAATGAGAAAAATATTTTTTTGAAAAAAATAATAATAGAGTAACCATGTCTCTTTCTTTTCTTCACTAACTCTCTCCATCCAATCTCGAGTGCTTGTCGAAAGGAGTCGTACGAAGTGTGTACTGCAAAAAATCTTTCCTGTCTTATATATAAAATTCCCGTGTCACAATGTTAGTGACCTTATTCCTCCGAAAAGGCTTTACCGCTTTTAGCAAATATTATGTGCACATTCAGTATGTCTGAGAATCTGCAACTATCTTCTTTCATTTGTACGAGGAATGCGATGCATTATAACGGCCTGAGACCGCAACATTTTTAGTGTGTTGTGTCTTTCTGTGACACATTTTTTGTATTTGTGTAAAACGCGATGTAATCCTTTAATGCACTTTTATTGTAACATTAATTTTCTGTTCTATAATATAGGCACTTGAATAAATAAATAAACTTTATATAATTATTCCACAAATCATTTATTTGTGGAAAAAGTATTTAACGTTTATTTATTTATTTGTGGAAAAGTATATAAAGTTCATTTATTTATTCAAGTGTTAACATGATTTTTTATCAGGAAGTGACAATATATTCAATCAACTCTATAATATAGGGTTGCAAACGAGCAAACGGAGGGTTTTAACGACTATCGGCGCGCATAGACATCTATACTATTGCCGTTGCCCGAGTTATCCACCTGCCTTTTAGTTCCGATGCCCTCCTATTCTCCTCCCTACTAATGGGCGACAGACTACTCACAAACCACAAGCAACGCAGCACGACTGTCTCTACGGAGGTGTCTTGTGAGGGAGAGAGGGCGTGTTTCACTTTACTATGTTGTATTCCTCCCACACAGAGCGCCACAGGTCACTAGCCACCTGCACCCAGCGGCTCCCCGCCACCTAGTATTATTTTAATGAGATGTAGAGTCATGCTGCATTACAGCGGAATTAGGCCGGCACGACCTGTGAGGTACCTCTCGCTCACTTGATACCGCCGTAAAGTGACACCTACGATGCCGCGTTTCGTGCGGATTGTGAGTCGCAGGTGGCCCATTGCGAGGGTGGGGAGGGGGATGAAGATGGAGGGCAGCGCAACGGCATATAAATTGTGTTGTTGTCATGGGTGTGGTACAGTTGTAGAAAGGTTTCATCGGTACCATCCAGATCCAGATTTCCGATTATCTTCCTCTCCCTTTTATCATGTTTCGTGCGGATGTCACTGACCACCTCTTTATTTGCACGTATCTAATAGAAAATTACTTTCTCCATCATACCAGCCCTTTTCAGCTGCAGCCTGCTTGCTATCAGAGTAGAGTATGAGAGGATAATCCATACACTTTTTATCCTTTAATTATCTGATCCTCTTTTATTATTATTGTCTATCTTGAAACTATAAAGCTCTGAGGTAGCTAAATAATAAATTGAAAACAAAAAAAATATTCTTCTAAGATCTTGGGCCGTCTTCCACATGATCGAATCTTAAATAAAAACAACAAATATTTTTCCCTATTGCTATTTTGTTTCAACAATGACTTGCCTTAGTATATCCTTTCATGGTACGAATACACCTATCGTAAGTGTACACTTATTTATCTAAATTTATTACTTTGATAATATTAAATGATAAATGGATTATGATACGAATAGCAACATATTAACATTTTTATCTGTGGATTTTAGTGTCCATTCAATTTTGTGAGCCGTTAGTTTAAACATGGCTCTTGCATTTTGGGTGCTAACTTTTTTTATTGCACTAGTAAGTGCCGGAAACCATGATATTTATAGTGGGTATGTAGTTTGTGTATATGTCTAACTACACGGTACATGGAGAAAAGTAAACGGGGTTCACTGCCCTCTCACATTGTGTCATAAGGGAGATTACATTTCCTTCCACGTGTTTGCCAACACTTTTGCAAACATGCGGGAAGAGATGTAGTGTTTCATTTTTTTTTCTTCACTCAATAGTTGCACATACAATTTTTTCTTCTAATTATTATATACCTACTGTCTATTAAAACAGTGCGATGCTGGATAATAAATTTACGAAAATCTTATCTAACTACCTATGATTTTATATTTTATTGTTCTCAACTTAAACATCGAAAGAGACTTAAACAAATTTTCATTAATAATGATAACTAAGTGTTAGTTTATTCCAATTTTCACCTAACTTTACGGCATGTGTTTCTATAAATGCATTATCTCAGAATACACTATAGTCTATAGGCATCACACAAAGGCTTAAATCATACAAGATAAGCTAACATGGGCTCCTCTCTGAGCTCATTGAAATTCAAGTGAATTTATCCTAGGCATGCCACTTGTTCAATAATTGTTGAAGTAATTTAACCATGCATTAGATTGATCCAGTCATTTAATTTTCAGGTATTCAGTCCATGGAATAAAACTGAGAAGCTCTGTGGACCAAGTTGTACTTCACAGTCTAGAAAATGATTTGAATTTAGACGTTTGGCAGCACGGGGCTCCCGGCGTCCGCGATGCTCTGGTCATGGTGTCACCAGAAAACAGGATTAAATTTTTCGATGAACTGGATAAAAATGGAACCATACACTATTTACACCTTTCCGATGTTGCGCAGTAAGTAATTCCTGGGTGTTGTTCCATTTTTACTTTGATTTCGCGGGAAAGGCAAGAAATCTTCTATCTTATTTAATGTAAAAAAATATACTTAATATAAAGGCCGCCAATACCTTAAGAATAGATGGCGAAATTAGGAGCAGAAGATTCCTTATCTTGTATTTAGTAGAATTAATATTTACTTACATCATTTTGTATTTCCATAAAAAATGGCGTCGAAATTCTTAATAAAAAAATCCTTGGACCCTCTAATTTCTTTATTTACAAAACTTTAACGAAGAAAGTATGACTACATATAAGTTCTTCAAAGTTTAACATATTATCAAAACGAGGAAAAATAAATTTAAACTATGTTTTATAGGGCATTTGAGGCACAGGATACTGAATTATTGCAATGGAAATTAAGTAGAGGAAACAGAATCACACCTTTTGAAGATTATCCAAGATACGCGGAGGTAAGATAAGCTATCTACTGGTAGTCTTTACTTACATTTTTTATTATATTACTGTATCGGCGGGCCCAAGAATGGGTTCTCCCCATTCTGGACCAATGAAAGGACGTTGAAAAAGTTTCTACGAGGCCAAAAATTGCATGTTTTCGATTAGTACAGAACAAATATCTCATGCCGCATGCGGTTTCTGGATATCACCCAGAATATCGATATGTGGATACATGGGTGATAAAGAGAAGAGCTTGCTTACTAGCAAAAATAGTGCGAAGAAATGGAGTATATCGACTATTAAATGACAGAGGAATAAATACTAATATGGGGAGCCGCTGGATGCAAGCACCATGTCGCCGGGACTTGTGGCCCTCTATACTTATGTCCAGCAGTGGACGTTGCATGGCTCCTAATGATGTTGATGAAATAATAAAAATTCCAACTCAAACATCTGGTTAGTCGTTCAATAAACACTACACAACATGCGACCCAAAAACTAATTGTAAAACGATTCGTTTACTTCCATATTGGTCCTTATATTAGTCCTTATATTGCTCCTTACATTAGTCCTTATATTTTACAAACCTGAATTCGTATGTAAGCCTTCCTATTTTCAGGTAGACGCATATTTGGAAAGAATAGCACGAGAAAACCCAGACATTGTTACTCTGATCAACGCTGGCCCCAGCTACGAAGGTCGGGCCATAAAATATTTAAAGGTAATAATTTTAGAGATAGTGGTATCGTCTCGGCAAAGCGACTCTACTAGAGTTACAATTTGATCAAATATCTGATCCATCTGCATAAATTAAAACTATTTCTTTAATGTTTCTAAGCGTTCATCCTAATTTAGAGTACGCAACATAAACTCTGAGGGATAGTACTTACTAAGCGTCCTGTTAATCGTTTGACTTATTGAAGGTTTCGTGGATAGAGTTCTCTGGACCCTTTATTGAAAAAGCACTGCACATTTTCACGCTAGTTCCCTGATATAGTATTGGGATAGTTGAGAATATTCCTGATGATTTTTTATGAATTAAAAGTTCATCAGAGATGTAGTTTCTTGAGATGTAAAAGATTAAATTACCCGGGAGATTACAAAAAAGCATCTTCTTTTTCTTGAAATATTTCGTGAAATTAATGGTCATGGCACAACTTTCCTATGGGCACTTAGTTAACGCAGTTGTCGTAAAAAAAGGACTAAATAATTATAATTTTGCGGGTGCCTTTAATAACCTGTGACGTCTGGACGTCTGTTATCTCAGTCCACCCGTGACCATGGTTGCTGTAAATCATCTGAAACGTTGAGGTAGCTAAAAAATGAAATAGACCGCGCTAAAATGCGCAAACGTAGATTTATTGTAAAAAGACTTCAAAATTAATCGTTCATCTCTAATGAGAATTTTGATGTATGGTTAGGCATTTTTTTAGGGAAAAGTCGTTTATCAGCATACGTGTTGTTAAAGAATCATATAGTAATGTTGTCCTAGCCGAGTTTCGACCACGGCGGCCAACTCTACAGAGACTAGCCAACAGCGCCGGTCATATTATAGATTACAAGTGTGTGCACAGGCACAGGTGCATTCCCTGTTCCCTTATTCCCATATTCCGACAGGACTGCAATCCGACACGACCGAAGAGAAATTATGCCAACACCCTGATTTCAGACTCATTAGAAATAGAAAAATGACAATAACAATTAAGTCCGACCCAGGCAGGACTCGAACCCAAGACCTCACAATTGTGGTTGAACATGCCGAACACTAGACCATGCGGGCAAACAAACATATACGGATATATTATAAGTTATAACATTATATCTATAACTTCTAGATATCGACAAGTAATTTCAACGACCCGAACAAACCAGTATACTACCTGGACGCCATGATTCACGCCAGAGAGTGGGTGACAACACCGGTGGCTCTGTATACCATACATCGCTTGGTAGAGGATCTCAGGACTGAAGACAGGGATTTGCTGGAGAACATAGACTGGATAGTGCTGCCTATTGTAAATCCTGATGGCTATGAATACACGCACACTAACGTAAGTCGCTAAGTAACATAAGCTAACAACTACAAACATTACGATACAAAAAGGTTTATTGTTTATTACCTTTTCTTAACAAGAGTTATAAACCTGTACAAGAAATTAGTTCATGCTTGTACTTACTTCATATTAGAATTTATAATGCTCTGTCATCTCTTGAAGATAGTTTCCTTTGGTTGATGTTTCTTGGTGTTCGAGAATTTTAGTATAATATACTCGTACATAATTATATATGTTCGTGAGTTTTCATCTCTATGAAGTCAACATTTAACCAACATTTCCGAAAGACTACATATGTTGAAACCCAAGCAGACTTTCGAAGTATGATTTGGAATATGTAGACAATGGACTCACTTCACAAATTTATGAGAAAAGTTCTTTTTAATTTTAAGATAAGAATTTATTTGTTATAAATTAAAATGCTGCAACGGCCAGGAGAGGTCAGGAAAACATTCGGTGTGAATTACAATGACCCTGTAAATTCCTTGCCTAATTTTGAGATGGAGACAGAGGCCGTAGATAAGTCCAGCTTATTATTTTATTACAGATCAATTTGTAAGTGTAAATCACTACAAATTTGACAACTAAGTTTTCTCGACTCAACAAAAGAAATTAATTTATCAATAGCAGTCCATCCCGACTTCGCACGTAAATTTCATAAAATATGGCAAACATTCATTGATTTCCAAAAATACGAAAACTATTAACTTTAATGGCGGCTTCGTAAACATTGCATGCTAAGTGGACAACAAATTAAATTTATGACAGAACAACGTCAGTCGGGCCAGCTTGTTTGTATGCAGTTAAATAAGGATTTAATTTAATTTTTTTTCACATTTTGGTTACATGATCGAAGTTTTCACAATGATCAAAACGTTTTAGAAAATGTTACATAGCCTATTTTCGTCACTAATAATGTAATCAATCCAGTATATATTGAACGCAAACGAAAAAACAACCGAATGTTTTCTCTTTTTAATATTATTCTCTTTATAATATATCATCTTGGATTGACATTACAGGAACGCTTGTGGCGTCGAACTCGTTCTCATAGACCAGACGTAAGCACGAGTTGCTGGGGTATTGACGCGAATCGTAATTTCGATGCGTCTTTCAACACTATTGGAGTATCTTCAAATCCTTGTTCTAACACGTATCCAGGTACCGAACCATTCTCTGAAGTAGAATCGGGTTACGTTAGAGACATATTACATGAAAATCTTGAACGCATGCAGGTGTACTTAAACATTCATAGCTTTGGTAACTGGATTCTATTTGGCTTTGGTGATGCCACGTTACCCCCAAACGCAGTGCAACTTCATCACGTTGGATCCGTAATGGGTGCTGCTATTGATGCTCAAAAACTAGATAAAGCAGCTTATTATTTGGTTGGAAATAGCAATCTTCTACTGTATGGCACATCGGGCAGCGCTCAGGATTATGGACAGGTAAAGTATCTTTTTAAGTTCTTGTTCACGAATACTGACGCTACATAGACCCCTTCCTACCCCCCCCCCCCGTCATCATTACAAATGCGTTACCATTCTTTTCACTCAGGTTAGACTACATCCAAGATCTAAATTTAGTTGTAAATCTAATCTTTGTATTTATGTATTATGACAAATGCAGTCTTAGATTTATTTTATTTAAATGATCATCATCATCAGCCCTAACCGGTCCACTGCTGGACCTCTCTCTATGAACGTCAAGGCGACCGATCTCCTGCTACTCGCATACATCCCGGACCTGTTACTGCAAGGAGATCGTCTTCGCACCTAGTCAATGGTCCACCAACACTTCGTTTTCCTAAACGCGGATACTGGTTCTTATTTAAATGATACCTATTTAATATTTTCATTGGTTGTTATTCATGTCCACGTAGTATATTAGGGACAGTACTCGTTAAGTAGGTAACACAACTCAAATTTACTATAATCTTAACATTTATTAACATTATTCGTCTTTTTCTAACTTAAAAGAAGCTTAATTCAAGCTCAATGAGAACCCAATTTCTTCGACTCAATATTGAGGGAATTAGATTCTCAAACTTAAGCTGAGAAGATGTTCGTATACATTCTCAAATTTTTTTTAAACCGTTTTTTTGATTATTTTATACAATATTATTTTGAATTTTAACAAACACCGCTTTGAGCGAGAGATATACGAAGATATATACTAGGAGGTAACACTTTTATTTCAGAAAATTGGCGTCCCTTTCTCTTACACTTTGGAACTACCAGCATATGAATACGACTTCCGAGTACCGCCAAGATATATCGAACAGATAAACAGAGAGACGTGGGCTGGCATCGCTGCTTCGGCTCGGTTAGCCAATCTGTATTACAGAGCTGGTAGGAGTAACTGAACAAGTTATTTTGGAATTTTATTATTTTTTTAATCTGAATTATTAAAAAAGCGATTTAAGAAAAACGTATTTTTTATTGGAATGGTTATTGTTTTACGTCACAACCACATACAGCTGAAGGAGTTCCATTAGCGATCTTGTATGTGTATGTGATATATCCGCTGCAAAGTAGGTACCCTATAAGTATATCTATTTTGACGACTGGCTGGCTCAGTTGGTAACGAGGCGGTTAGGTTAGATTAGTGTTAAACCAGAGAACGTCATGAATGTTTCTATGTATTACATATAATAAAAGTCTTAAATATATAAAAAAAAATTATAATAATATATTAAATATATTTCCATTGTCTAGTACCTGTAACACAAGTCCTTACGGTACTTACCACAAGACTAGGCTGACGTGGTGTAATAATTCCACAGATATTATCAGTGTTGTTATCTATACTAATAACATAAAGCTGAATAGTTCATTTAGTTCATTTGAACGCGCCATTCTTGGTAACTACTGGCCCAAAACTGAACAAAAAACCTTTCTGAGTTGAATGGCCGGTGGCCCATTAGAGGTGGCGAGAGAAATCGATATGCATCGGCCTAGTAATTATATATCTGGACGTCGGTAGTCATCAAAAGGCTTCGTCTGTCCATTTGTCGAATACAAAAAAGTGGGTACCAATGCCACCTTACATCTTTGACGTCAAAGGAAATCTATATTACTATCCACTTACCTTTCCTTAACCAAGGGGCAAGGGAGCAATGGACTACCAATTACCTGAGAGTTAGTTGTTACAGAGAGAACGGAGTGCCATACATCACGATCCAAACATACCAGCCTTGATTGCTAACAATAAAATGTCGTTTAGAAATAAGCTAACATTATACAAAACATGCATTAGACCATCATCATCTCATATAGTTGTTGTTAGTATTTTTAACTGTCTTTAAAAAAAAAAATGCAAGTTTTCAATTCAACTAAGTTTCTTTTTTTATATGTGACTTACACGATTATGTGACTGTGAATCGACTTAACAAAATTGTTCATTGTTCGAAAGGAACGGGTGTGTCCCTTTTTGCCGATTTGTTCTGTCGATGGGACCCCGAAGCAAACCAAAAAATTGCAAGATGTACAGGCGTTTTTTCGTAAACTTTATAAAATGGATGGCGATGGCGATGGCGATGGCGATGACGATGGCGATGGCGATGGCGTTGGCGATGACGATGACGATGACGATGACGATGACGATGACGATGACGATGACGATGACGATGACGATGACGATGACGATGACGATGACAATGATAATGATAATGATAATTATGATAATAATAATAATAACCCCCCTCCACGGGGACCACATTGACGTGGTGGGGGGCTTATAGGGAGGAACATACATGAAGGAACATAGGAGGTACTATCATTAACGCTCATAACAACTTGGCTGTTCTCCTCTCTAGTGACTACTCAGGAGGGTTCCGGTTCTGCCGGGGAGTCCCTCCCCGAGTCCGGTGGGTCTTACTCATCTGGTTCGGGCAGCCCTACGTTTCTGAGGGGACCTCTGTCTTCGCGCACTAAATCTAGGTATTGTTTAAGACCGCTTTCCGGAGGTCGTAGGGGCGCACCTGGAACCGATGCTGGGTGTCGCAGCAAAATGCTAACCATCGGCGGTGAGAAGTTGAACAGGCTGGCTCTCGTTGGGGATGAACCCGAAGAAGTTACAGCCGAATCGTCTTCACCCCCATCATCACCACTCAGTCTGTTCTCTGTTGAGAGTAGGTCGACGCGGCACAGCTACTCGAGGCAGACTTCTCCTACATCACTATCTTCTCCATCAATATGCGGTTGCGGTTGAGCCGCACAGATGTTGTGCAGGAGGCACTCACCGTTATTTCTGCAACCACTGTCGCCAGGAACCGCACGAGAATCAGGTGGACGGAAGATATGAACCGCTCCATATGACGTGCCTATCTTACAGTTTCTAATCTAGAACAAAATACAAAATGGTACCTACCCGAAATGCATCGATTATTCACAACTAAATTCCCTTAATTTATTATCATGAGAAATAAATTACTACCTCCAAACATACTGGATGATATTAGAATAGAAGTCACCTCGTTGCTGAATGATAATTACTACCACTCACGCGCAACAGACAATAGAACACGAGATTTACAACAAAATTGACAAACAATACCCCAAACCCAGGAAAACATCAGCAGCCATCGCCAAAGATTATCCTGGAGCAATGGAGTCAATGAAACTATACTGCGAAGTTATTACAAAATAACTAGACTCGAATCAAACAAAACAGCTTATAGACCTTTACTGTATGCAGCTGTAATAGCTGCTTATCCTCACCTAGCATAGTTTCTGAACAGAGAATCTCGGACCAACTTAGAGCAATTATTAGGAATAAATACATTGGTAACACTAGATTACAGGAAATAAAAGATGAAGTAGCCACAGAAATAGAAGCTGGTACCGATATACGCCAACCGTCTCCAAACTCTGAATCGCAACATCATATACGTATATCTATATCTACCGCATCACAAAATAATACCCATAATCAAGAACCCAATTTAGAGTTACCGACTGTAAATAAAGAGGAGGATATTCACAACCTTACATGAAACCAACACAGTAATCCAAGATTACTTTCCGAAAAAGAACTAGAGGAAATAGAAGAAATATTCAAGAAGAAATTGGTTAAGTTTAAAGATCTAGATCCCACTTTAAGACTGTTTATACCCAAACAAAAACGGCGTTAAAACCGTTTATACCCATACGGCAACCTCATACATTGGAGGTAAAATACATAGGACACCAAAACACTCTAACAATAGAAACAAAACTCCAGCGTGGAAAATACGTCTTGAAAGAAGAATTACTAATCTGAGAGCAGATATCGGTAGACGTACACACTACGTACGGGGAAACAACCCGCTCACTTATGGAACACTTTGAACGCATTAAACTGCAATATAGAATATACTCACAAAATGAACCTGACAATACAGAGATTTCCCATTTCATTGACACTTTAAAGCAAAAGCTAATGGCCTTAGCAAGCCGACTGCGCCGTTACAAATTAACAACACTAAGGAAAACACAAAACAAGATGTACTGCACAAACGAGAAAGAATTTTATAGAACCTTGACTACGAATAACACAAGCTATACGTCACTTACAGACACGCCTACTCCAGAAGTACTACACGAATTTTGGTCTAACATATGGTCTAACCCAGTAACTCATAACAGTAGTAGTTGGATCGCCGAAAACCAACACGAACTTCAAAACATACCAGAAATGGAATTCGATGCTATTGATATTGACACACTGACTTTAGTAATAGCCAAAACCCATAACTGGAAGGCGACTGGAACAGACAAAATCCATAATTATTGGTACAAGAAACTCACCCAGACCATATGCCACCTTATACGACACAAGCAACTGCTTACATGCTACCTAAAGATCGTACAGATACCCAAAAAATCCGCAAAATACCGACCAATTACTTGTTTTCAAAATATTTATAAAATAATAACCTCATGCATTTGTCACCTCTTATACAAACACATAAGTTACTCGCTGAGCAACAAAAAGGATATCGTAAATTCAGCCGAGGATGTAAAGAGCAACTTATCATCGACACAGAAGCATCCAAACAGGCACTGCAAAAGAAAAGAAATATCTACACTATGTACGTAGATTACAAAAAGCTTATGATTCTGTACCGCACTCGTGCCTTATTTACATACTAAAACACTACGAAAATCACCCCACGTTTATATCATTTTTATCAAAAACTATGCAGAATTGGAATACCACCCTTAAACTTTGTAACGACAGCAAGAAAATACAGACAGCCAAAATCAACATCCGTCGTGACATCTTCCAAGGCGACTCACTGAGTCCTCTCTGGTACTGTATAGCACTCAACCCACTATCAAACCTTCTCAATAACACAAATGTAGGATTCCAAATAAAATTTGATGACACGCACCACACATTATCACATTTATTGTACATGGATGATGTAAAACTTTATGGAAGCAATCTAACTCAACTACACAAATTAGCAGATTTAACACAGGAGTTCTCGAATGACATACGCATGGAATTTGGCATTGATAAATGCAAAATACAATCAATTCATAGGGGCAAAGGTGAGAACAATACTTACACACTAGAAAATGGGGAATAAATAGGACCAGTAGATAATGAAACAGGATATAAATACTTAGACTATTACCAGACACAGCAAATACTTCAACGAGATACAAAAAATAAACTTACACAAAATTTCAGGGTCCGAATATACAAAATCCTTAAAACACAATTGAACGCACGAAATACTTCCTAAGTCTTAAAGCATATGCAATCCCAATACTTACATATTCATTTGGTGTAATGAAGTAGTCCCAAACAGATTTAAATAAACACCAACGCATTATTAATACACATATGACTAAGTACAGAAAACACCATCCACACTCTTGCATACAACATCTTACATTGCCTAAGAGCGAAGGAGGAAGAGGCATAATCGACATAAAAAATTTACACAATAAGCAAATCACCGCGGTCAGATCATTTTTTCACTCTCGAATAAAACATTCAATCCTACATAACGCTGTTGTACGGGCCGATTTTAATCACACACCACTCAACCTGAGAGATTATCTGCCACAGAAAAATGAAATTATTACCAAACTACAAGAAAAAATACAAACTTGGACACAGAAGTCACTACACGGTAGACATCGCCTCGACTTGACCAACTCTAATGTTGACAAAAATGCTTCGAACACATGGCTCAAGAGAGGAGAACTATTTTCAGAAACGGAAGGGTTTATGATGGGTATCCAGGATCAGGTAATAGATTCACAGAATTACAGGGAACACATTAGACGCGATCCTACGCTTGTAACTGATAACTGTAGATACTGCCACAGTTCTTCAGAAACAATCCAGCATATCACGGGTGCCTGTAAATCGCTAGCACAGACAGACTACAAACACCGCCATGATCAGGGTAGCAGCAATAATACACCAATACCTCGCATACAAATATAAACTAACCACAAAAAAAAACTACATATTACAAATACAAACCTCAAACCGTATTGGATTCAACAGAATATAAACTGTATTGGGACAGAACAATAATTACCGACAAGACAATACATTTCAATAGACCCGATATAACCTTGTAATACAAAATTAATAAAATTGTTTACCTTATCGATATGGCCAACCCGAATACGCATAATCTTACAAGAACACACACTGAAAAGATCAGAAAATACACAGACTTCGCCATATAAATTAAGTCACAATGGCATGTTTATATCGACGACTTACTGACTTTCGTAGTACGGAAGCCGACTCACGAAAACACAAATATCTCCGCAACCCGACGTCGCACCAAGAAAATTGAAATACCAAAAGATGCGATTGATAGCTATCTGTAGCTGCCACTGACACTATTGCTCCGATCAAACAGTGTCCCGTTAACGTACCCCTGTGCCAAGTACCGTAAGGACTTACCTGTGTTACACGTACTAGGCAACGGAAATATATTTAGTATTTTTTATAAATTTAATAAATTGAATATATATAAGATTTTTGTTATAGAAATACATATAACACATATATAAACATCCATGACCTAGGCGGGATTCCAACCCGCGACCTCTAGCGTAACACGCGGACTAACCGGCACGTTACCCATTGAGCCAGCCGGTCGTCAATTGTGAAATTTATATATGTATATTACTACTATTAATTGTTTCTTTCAAACTTAATTTTTTAGTATAATTGTGAATTGCAACTGAAGGAAAACAAGTGCATTTCGCACTGAAAAGTTTATATAATAAACAAAATTAAACATTTTTTTAAATTTATGGGTACAGATTTGCTCAAGTCGGCAATTGCTGTCGCATGCGATGTGCAGGAAAAATGTTTAATTAAGTTTCTTTTTAACTTTTGTGTACATTTTTCGTTATTTTTAAAGTCAATTTTATGCTATTTTTATTTTGTTTAGTTTCTCTATTTATTTTGGTCTTTAATATAAGATAATGACATCTGTTTATCTATCATGAGGTATGATCATGAATATGATGTCATATTTATCAAAATTTATCACTTAGATTAAAAATACATGATAAATAGATTATAATACGTACATAATTATTAACATTAAAATCTTTTGAGTTCTACTGTCCATTCAATTTGAGGAGACGACATTTTAAAAATGGCTTTTGCAGTTTGGGTGTTCTTGTTCTCAATTGCGTTTGTAAGAGCTGGAAAACATGATATTTATAGTGGGTATATAATTAATATTATTTATTTATAATTAAACGGTTGCTGTTGTTGGTAAGTTCAGTTGGTAACGTAGCGGATGTACCAGCCTGTGAATACAGCTTAGGGTTACCTTCAAAGCGGGTTATTCGCAACTTGAAATTGAAAAAAAAAAACTTAAATCCAACTTTGCATGTTTATAACAAAAATGTCAATGTCTCCGTTTTCTCAAAACGTAACCAAAAACTTAAAATTTATTTTACTGAATATGAAATTAAAATAACACGGCTTTCGAATCCAATTGATTTGAATTTTGAATCGCGAAAAACTACTACCTAGAATTTACAATAACCTAGGTCAAACATTTTAATTAACAAAAATAATTTTTTTGTGTTTCATATGCAAATTAGTTGTTGCCATTGCATTATCAGAAAATATACTAATTTGGCCATGAAAGTTTGTAATTAGGTTTATTGTAAATTATGACGTTCGATCAAAGAAGGTGGTACTATAAAAGGCCTATCAAAGGCTATCGAAATTGGTATAGAAGGAGGAGTTCGTTGAAAGGCCTCTTTGAAACTTCCTAATAGACGAGTCATTCCGGGAATAAATTGCATATCTTTTGTACAATACTAATAATGTCGTTCTAGCCGAATTTCGGCTATGTGTCACGAGTATGTATACACATACACTATGACTTACACAATATTACCATTAATAAACGTGTTCAACTAACTTGTTCGAGTTACTCGCGATTGGTACATTTAATTAATGTTAATTTTTATTAATTTATATTTTTTTGTAGTATGGGGGGGGGGGCAACGAACGATCGCGTTTTTTATGACTACCAACCCTCATAGACGTCAGATGCGGTGCCCTCATTTACACCTATCCAAGAGCCCAACGGCTTCTCACAAACAGCACGAAAACCGACACCGAAGGTGGCGCTTTCACGGCGGTACCGTGACAGCGAGAGTGGCCGTGTGGGACCAATGCAGCCGCAATGCAGCACGGTACTCCCTCTTAAAAGAAACTATTTATTTTAGGTATTCAGTCCATGGGATAAAAGTGAAGAGCTCTCTGGACCAGTCTGTGCTTCACAATCTAGAAAATGAATTAAATTTGGATGTGTGGCAGCACGGGGCTCCCGGCGTCCGCGATGCTCTGGTCATGGTGTCACCAGAAAACAGGATTAAATTTTTCGATGAACTGGATAAAAATGGAACCATACACTATTTACACCTTTCCGATGTGGCTCAGTAAGTAAATTCTTCTTGTATAACTGCTTGTAACTGAATAGAATAGAAAAATTTTATCTAAGTATTTGAAGTACACTATTATACTTTTTTTTTTCAAACATTAATTAAATTGACAAACAAAAAAAAACATATACACACAAGAAACCTATAACACATAATATACACACCTTTATCAGATAATAAAACACACACGACAATAACGACAATAGTTTTTTTGATTAACTTTCAAACGTTATTACCAAGGGAAAATGCACAGCATGTAGCACAACTCTTAAAAAGGAAACCACTCAGTTCATTAACTATGGTTACCTTTCTAGATAACCACGGTCCTGGTATTATGTGATCCCAGAAAATGTGTGACGACACCGTTCACGCATAGAGATTTACACAATAACTAAGAAATGCTACATCAAAGACCGTCACTGCTATATAACATTCGGAATGTATGTTGTTGGTCGCTCCTTACCATCACATAATCCGAACACATAAGGTGTGCTAACTATTCTTTTTTAGAGACCTGTGTATTAAAATACAACCAGAGGCATGTCACAGATATTAAAAATGCGAAAGTTTAGATGTAGATGCGAAGAAACATCTATACATCCATATGTATAGATGTTTCTACTTATCATCATCATCAGCCGCACGACGCCCACTGCTGGACAGTGGCCTCCTCCATAGAACGCCATGGGTCACGGTCACGAGCCACTTGGATCCAGCGGCTCCCCGCTAATTTACCCAATTCGTCAGTCCACCGGGTAGGAGGTGCGGTGTTTTTACTCAATCACGCTAAAACTACTTTATGGATTTACATGAAACTTGGCAATATTGTGGCTTGTGTCCCAGAACATAAAAATTCTGGAAATGTTAATTTAGGTACGTGATGTGGTGTGTCGCGGGCAACACATATTTTTTAGATTTTGGATATACATTTTAGTGAACAATATGTAGATTATGAAAATATTGAAATAAGTAAAACACATTTTGGAAAAAATATTTTTTTAGGGCGTTTGAAGTTCACGATAGTGAGTTGTTACAATGGAAATTAAGTAGAGGCAATAGGATAACACCTTTTGAAGATTATCCAAGATACGCCGAGGTAAACGCCAAGTATCCTAATTGTATGTATAGTATCCTAATTTTTTGACTGCTTTAAGGTCTACTGGTAGGCATGTCAGTGCCAGTTGTGGGGGCCTGGGTTCGAGGCACAGGTCGGAACAGATTGTTATTGGGATTCTTCAATTTCTTATCCAGTTTGAACTCAGGAAGTTTGCGGTGTAACACTCCAGTGTCTTGGAGAGGACGTTAAGCCGTCGGTCCTGCTCTTACAATTCTCTCCGGTCGTGTCAGATTGCATTGGAATAGGAGAATATGAAAGGGATAGGAAGTGCATCTATCCGAGCAAAAAGCGCACAATATTTCTAATGAACAGTGAACAACATACATTATACTTACTAGGAAGTTTTAATCTTTGGTCAATTTAATAAGCAATAACTGTTTTTAGGTTGACGAATATTTGGAAAAAATAGCACGAGATTATCCAGAAATCGTTACACTAGTCAACGCTGGTCCCAGCTATGAAGGTCGGGCAGTAACATATTTGAAGGTAAAGATCAAAAACAACAAAGATGGTCGTATTATACTCTACAATATTGTTTACAAATAACGAGTAATTGATTTATGGAGTAATAACTTATACGGAGTGCAAACGGAGCGAACAAAACAAGTCCCATGCCGATGCTTTTGATTTCTCTAAAACAACCTTAATCGAGTCTTCATTATATCTATAACTTCTAGATATCGACAAGTAATTTTAACGACCCGAACAAACCAGTATACTACCTGGACGCCATGATTCACGCTAGAGAGTGGGTGACAACACCGGTGGCTCTGTATACCATACATCGCTTGGTAGAGGATCTCAGGACTGAAGACATGGATTTGCTGGAGAACATAGACTGGATAGTGCTGCCTATTGTAAATCCTGATGGCTATGAATACACGCACACTAATGTAAGTTGCTACCTCAAACACTATATGTTGAAATATTTTATGGTTTATTTAATTACCTTTCCTATTGCAACCCCTATATATCGGAATATACTTAATAACAAGATATTTCTCAGAGTTCAGGAGATTTAGCCAAAGTTACCTGTGAGTTTTTGGAATGAATTTACTACGCATGGAGTTAAAGTTGAAATTGAAATTCTGACAACTGAAATACCAACGTTTCTGAATGTCTTTAGAATATTTGTCCGGTCGCACACTTCCTGCACCGGAATCTGAAATTTAGATCTGAATTCCTTGAGACTGAATTCGTTTCTTTCCACTTGGGTCGATTTCACAGTTTGTTCCAACAAATATAGGACGAAAAAATAAGATATCGTCAGAAATAACATTTTATTCGAATCAATAGTACTTAGGTCCTAGTATGAAAACCAACGGGCCGCTTTTTTAAAGTCATATGACTCAAGCACATTAATATTTTATTAAAAACATTGTTCTTTATTTTAGGAACGTTTGTGGCGACGAACACGTTCGTATAGACCAGAAGTAAGCACGAGTTGCTGGGGTGTTGACGCAAATCGCAATTTCGATGTGTCATTCAACACTATTGGAGTATCCTCAAATCCTTGCCATGACACGTATCCAGGGACTGAACCATTTTCTGATGTAGAGACTGGCTACGTTCGAGACATATTACATGAAAACCTTGAACGCATGCAGTTGTATTTAAATATTCATAGTTTTGGTAACTGGATTCTATTTGGGTTTGGTGATGCCACTTTGCCTGCAAACGCAGCGCAAGTTCACCACGTTGGAGCTGTAATGGGTGCTACTGTTGACGCACAAAAGATGGACAAAGCAGCTTATTATCTGGTTGGGAATAGTAATCTGTTACTATATGGTTCATCAGGTAGCGCACAAGATTATGGACAGGTAAGATTAGTTTTTTTTGTCTTCTTTACAACTTGAAAATCTTCCACTAGGAATGGATAGAAATTGTTATTATGACTATTTAACGCCTTTTATATTTTACCGCGTTTCTTAAGATTTTCTTGTGGAATGAAAATGCTCCACTGTATCCGATAGTAAGTAAAGTTGATTCTAGATTGCCACAACATGTGGCAAGAGTACTGTCGCCACGAAGTAGTTTTGTAAAGGAGTCTTATTATTTTGTCGAAGATATTAAACGGCTTATTACGACGGCAATGAAACGATGGTGGGTTTTGATATACTTTCTCTATTCACATGCTTACCAATAGAAGAATGTATTGAGGTAGTATCAAAAGAGCTCAATGATAATATTTTTGGAATATTCAGAAATATTGAAACGCTGCCTCACTTCTGGCTATATGTTATGGAATGATCAATTCTACAACCAAGTGGACGGACACTTTGAAGAGGCTGCCCTTCAAACTGCACCTATAATAACAACATTCTACAGGCGATACGTCGATGGTACATTTACAATATTACCAAAGGATAAAATATTGATATTTTTTTTATTTTATTTTTTTACCTACTACTGATTGGCGGCACTTGGCCAGCCCTAACAGTTCGACTGATTACCGTATTGATATTTCTGGACCTTCTAAACTCTGCTAACTGTAATGTACAGTTTACAATGGTGTTGGAAACTCCATCGTAACCAATAATTCATTGATTTTCTTGGATGTTGGTAATCCGTAATCCTAAAAACACTTTAGGTCATACAGTGTATAGAAAGCCTACGCATTGTCATCATTAACATCATCATCAGCTGGACGACGTCCACTGGTGTACATAGGCCTCCCCCACAGAGCGCCACAGGTAACGGTCACGTGCATCCAGCGGCACCCCGCCATCTTAGACAAGTCGTCAGTCCATCGGGTAGGAGGTCTCGCAAGCATACAGACGGGTATCTAAATGGTGATTCTCACCACCATTCAATACAACTAAGCACTGCTGGAATGTCAAAGAACTCGAGGTATTTGTGATAAACAACACCTGGGTTCCGAAATTCGGCATGTCAAGCAACTACTACATAATAATAGGCTTCACATTCCACGTCTAAATCTCAAAAACAGAATGAAACTAGCCTTATTTGAGCGAATACGGCTTGTAGTACATGAAAGGGGTCCCTGATAATATTAGCTACATAGTGTAGTGTGCTTCTATTAAAACTTTCTTCAGACCAAGCCGTCAAAAAAGATAACTCTGCTCTTACCACCGGTCCCCTCAGGTCTCGGATCCCCCTACAGGATGCGGGAATATACAAACTCGGTTACGACTGCGGGCTTTAATACAAAGCTCAAACAAACAGATCAATAAAAACACGCGTTAAAGAACATATTGCAGATGTTAAACATCGCCGTTCTACGAAGTCTGCTGTTTGTCAACATGTACAAAATAAGGTCTGCCATTATATTAGATTTGACAGACCTTTTCAAATCCTCGCGAAAGAGTCCCAATTCCGTCCTAGGATGACTCGTGGGGCAATTGAAGTTAGAAAGCATCCAAATATTTATGGAGAGGATCGTTTGGTTTTAAATATGATAATATAATCACGGTAATAAATATAATTAAGTCAAAAACAAAATATGTATAATCCCAGCTCCAAGACACAACAAAATTGTTTGGTATGGAGCGGACTAATTAATTGTTAATGATTCTGCTGCATATAAATACTCAACCAGACAACTAAAATCTTTAATCTGTGACTATGATAGCCGGAAGATTATAGAAACGTCGGGATGACGAAAAACTTGAGGGATCGGGATAGTTTTCATTTGGGACTGCTCCCGGAAGCAGAAATTTCGCCACTGAATGAAAAATCTAAATTCGCTAAGTGAGACTCCCTGTACCACATAAATAGTCCTATTTTTTATACAATAGGGGGTATATCTCTTAAATATCGAGCTCTCACATTAAATATGATTCACTTCAGAACTCTGAACCTAGCTTTCAGTACCTGAAATAATGCCTTATTTATATCCTTAAAATAAATTACTTATGTTATACATTAAGTTATACACTTCTTTTCAGAAAATTGGCGTTCCTTTCTCTTACACTTTGGAACTACGAGGATATGAGTACGACTTCCGAGTACCCCCAAGATATATTGAACAGATAAACAGAGAGACGTGGGCTGGCATCGCAGCTTCGGCTCGGTTAGCCAATCTTTATTACAGAGCTGGTAATCGGAGGAACTGAGTAAATATTTATTTATAAGAATATAAGTTCTTAAACAAAAAGTGTTTAAAATTTTAACCTAAGCTCTTGATTGTTCGTAAATTTTATATAGGTAAAACGAAATGTATTTTTTACATAATTGTCTAGTTTTATAATAATACACGTGGCAAAAGAGATACATCATCTGAGAAAATTTTAACTCTATCACGGCTTATTAGATACAGCTTAGTGACAGACTGACAAACGAAATACGGACGGACGGGAGCGAGGCGGATAGCGTCAGCATCATAACCCTTTGGGTATGGAATCTAAAAAGACGGACAGAATTCCTTCAAATTTGATTTCATTTCATTTCAGCCCTGTACACAAAAGTTTGATGTTTTATAATTTGTATTTGTCTCCTTACTTTGTGTAATACAATCCCAGCGATTCAATTCTTTAATCACTTCTGTCCATTATAAAATCACAAAATATTGACGCAGAAGGGAGAGAAAACACATTGAATAATGTTATAAAAACTCCAAATTCAAAAGTTTTTTTTTTTTAATTAAAACGGTATTTATGGCCAGACTAAGAAGTATATAATATGTTCATTACAATGATTATATTAAAATCAAATATCAACCAATTTTGTTTTTAAGCAGCTAACCAAACCTGTGCCAAACAAGAATTTATTCCTTGTACTTGATATTTACACTAATTTTCAAGATACGTACAATGTAAACGTATACCGCCATACAAATTTTCTTGATATCTACGCGGACAAGTGAGTTAGGAGTCTTTCTTTGTATACGGTCTTCCTTCTCAAAATCCTGTATTACCAGTATTATATAGATAAACTCACCTATTAATGCGGCTAAGGGGGTGTCATTGACCTTCACATGTCGTAAAAACTACCGTATTAATGGTGGGCATACACTAAACGTCCCGCAAAGACTAGTTAATTAACGATTAAAATAGTATGCGGTCAAGTTTACAGCATAAAATATGAATACAAATCGTGAACTTAGGGATGGACAGTGTGATAAACAAAATGCCAATTGCTTTACGTACATGTTTTTTCCCCTTTGGGCTTCTCTAATTCTGCGCGAGTAAATACGTGCTTCGAAAAAGATAGTAAATCCATATGTCCACTTAACTAACATATAAAAATTCCTCGTGGTCTAAGTGGTAAGCATGTTCGACCACGGACATGACGTACCGAGTTCCAATCCCGGGTCTGACCAAACAAATTAGTCTTGTGTATTTTTCATAACAGGCTGAAGTCAGGGAGTTGACAGTAATTCTCTTCGATTGTGTCAGATTGCAGTCCTATAAAATTATGAGCACTAGTGAATAGAGAATGCACTTGAGTCCGGGCAAACACTCGTGCACTGTAATGTCTTGCGTATCTGGCCTATATCAAAGGTGGTTGGTCTGGCCGAAATTCGGCTAGGATGATATTGTATACAGTTTATGTTGACTTAACGAAATGCTACAGAACAACCTGGAGTGTTTACTTGCATATTTTCTTATAAATAAAATACAAGGGAGTATGAAAAGAAATTAAAATGTAAATTAATTTATTCTCTAGCAGAAGCCGCAATTCCATGCCATGTTTCGGCGTTGATTTGTCCTATAAACCTCGGCGGGACTCGAAAATCGTAGCCATATTCCGGCAACTCCAAAGTATAAGAAAATGGTATCCCGATTGTCTGAAATGTAAAAGAAAATGAGAGGAAAATATTGTCATATTATCAATCAGTACTGTTAACTGTAGCGGATGAATAAACAAGAGATACTCGTAGATATTTTCTAGATTGTACCCAGAGGTGTTGTAATAGGCATACTAACAGTAGACTTATAGAATATAATTATGATGATTTTAACACATAGGTCCGATAATAACTTACAGAACTGTTTAAATTGGCCTAAGTGATTGCCAAAATATGAGAACTCTACTCTTAAATGGATTCGAATTCTCGCAAAATTTAGAAAAAATATCAATTAGGTGATAATTACCGTAGCGTAATCCTGAGCGCATCCAGATGTCTCGTACATCAACAACTTACTGTTACCGACAATGTAGAACGGTGCCTCTGGCAGTTTATTGGGATCGATTGCTGCGCCCATTATTGCCGCCACGTGATGCGCCTACACCACATTGGCAGGCAGTCTCGCGTCCCCGAGTCCGTATGTGATGTAATTCCCGAAGCTATGAATATCCATAAATATTTGGATGCGCTGAAGATTTTGGTGCATTATGTCCCTGACGTATCCAACCTCTACTTCGGAGAATGTGTGTGTTCCAGGATAAATGTCTGAGCACGGGTTGGAGGATACGCCGATTGTCGCAAAAGCGGCGCCGTAGTTACGGTTCCCATCGACGCCATAGCACGACGTGCTTACTAATGGATTAAACGAACGTGTCCGGCGCCACAACCTCATCTGAGAATACAGTGTTTTTTAGACTACACGACTGAAATAAAACTTATATTCACAATTTTTTCATACAATAACAATCGAGCAATCAGAGCCTTTTCTACGACTACCGACGCCCACGAACCCCCTCCCCCCTTCCCGGTAAGAAGCCATAAGTGGAGAGAGAGATAGCGTGTCACTAACATGCTCCGAGTATTCGTTAAGGTGCATTGAAAGTATTAATATCTTTGGGAAACATTTTGTTATGTTTTGAATTTTTAATAACTCACGGTAGTATGAGAATATTCGTATCCATCTGGATTGATCATAGGCAGTATTATCCAGTCGACGTTCTCCAAAAGATCTCTGTCTTCACTTCTTAAATCTTCCACAAGACGATGGATTATATATAAAGTGACGGGAGTGGTGACCCATTCTCTCGAGTGTACACTTGCAGTCAACAAATATATCGGCTTAGTAGCGTCTCTGAAGCCGTTTGAGGATATCTTAAAAAAATCAAAATGAACTTTAGTGTTTATAATATACACTATAAATTTATCAACCTTCTGATGCAGCCGGGTAAACTTAAGAGGCAAATTTCGTGTGCGAATGTTTCTCGGTACATAGTATTTTACTATAAGGAATGATAATAAATCGAGAAACTCTATTTACTCACTACTACTACTTGTACATGAAATTAGCAATAATACCATTGTAATATATGAAATTAACAATTAATATAAGATTTTTTTCAATGACAGCACATGGTTTTTGTATTTCATGTTGTAGCTATAGCAGAATCTAATTAATAGGGTTCCATTTTTATCCTTTGGGTACAGAACCCTAAATTTACGGTGTGCATATTCACCCAGTTACTGCGTGTATTCTTTTCATGTTTATATTGTATAAATAACGTGTTCATGATAGCTATAGGAATTAGATTTAATTAAAGTGAAAAATTTCACCAGCTGGGAAGACGGTCTCCGTGCAACAGGTGGTCCGGGATGGATGCGAATATCGCGAAGGCCTATGTCCAGCAGTGGACCGATAAGGGCTGATAATGGTGGTGATGATGAAAGTGGACGATGTAAGTCGCAATATTCATTCACACCCTCAAATATTTGATGGGTCTGCTTTCAAAAGACGATCCAGCGTTCATCAATGTTACAATGTCAGGATAATCTCTAGCGATCCTTTCAAGATAGGAATCCACCTGTAAGAAAAGTAAAATACGGTAGGGAATCTTTTGTAACATTTATAACAATATTTACTAACTTTATTTAAAGTATCCGCTCCGGTTTTCTCCGATCGATTTATAGCCTATGCGGTGGCCAGAATCAATAGTCCAAAATAAAAAAGACGCATTGAAATCCGTTTGATACGAGTAGTTTCAGAAATTGCCATGTATGTACGTGCCTGAACTTATTATTTTACTTAGTTTGAAAAATAATATGATACTGTAACACCAATCGTTTCATTACTTTTGTTCGCGATACGCGGGAGGTTCTATGGACCCCGGAAAATGTTTAGTTTTAAATTTTATAAAACGCTGCAATATTGGTATTTAATAATGTAATAGTTTCAATACTTTTGTAGACAATACACTGGAGGTAACTGACTATTATTGTACTACCAATACAGCGCCTTTGCTACGCTCAGCGAATGATATATATTATCTGTGATAACGGGGGGCTACACCCCAACCCTTTTGGGTACTACAGTCCTGTACTAATTATACTGTTAGGTTTGAAAAATAATAATATGATGCTGCAATATTAATCGCTTCATTACATTTGGAGACGACCCCGTGGGAGATAAATGGCTATTATTGCACTAAGAATACAGTGCCTTTGCATCGCTCAGCAGATGGTATATGTTACCTGTGATAATGGAGTCTTCCGTGGAATCATCCGCGGCCATTAAGAATGGTTTGAACTATTACCGCCTTCACCACGTGGAAGTACTGCCAGCTCATGTTATTGTGAAGTAAGAAATTTAATTCCTGCACGTCCTATATGTATTACAGTTTAGCTGGTCGTTCTCGGTTCTACATCAGATGTCACCAGATCTTTGACTTGTATGTGTCAACAGAGACTGCTTATCTTCCTGGACAACTGTTGGGACGTCTATTCTCTATTTCTTATGGTTTGGTTAGTCCCCAAATGAACTACATCAGGTGCTCCAGGTTTCCAAACAAATTACACTCATGTTTATTAGCTATACAACACAAAAGTTTCATTCAAACAACAGACTGCACAAATAGACAAACATACACACACATTTTTTTTGTTCAGATGTCTGCCCCTACTAATGTTTATTTTTCAACCCAACACTTCTGTTTTTGATAAATATTGAATT